>WBNM01007982.1:6375-90051 GCA_013399055.1 Ramphastos sulfuratus
CCTTCCTGTGCTGGGGGCTCCAGAACTGCACACAGGACTCCAGGTGAGGTCTGACAAGAGCAGAGTCAAAGTCCAGCTCCTCCTCCCAGGGGAGTGACAAGACAGGACCCGTTTGACCCGGGCTTAGCTAGAGCCATGACAGGTAATGGGATAAAAGCAACCAAAAAAAGAGGAGGTGGAAGGACACTTAATCTCCTCAGCAAACACTTAAGCAAACATTTATGTTTGTGCATTTGCCAATCACAATTCAGTCAGAAGCAAAAGGAGGCTGCTTGTCAGAGAGCAGCAAGAGCAATCCAGCTCCTGATGGAAAGCAAGCTGGGAGCAGGACTGGTCCTCACAGATCAGGGCAGGATGTCCCAGCATCTGGCCAGGGGGAGCAGAGCAGGGTGCTGATGGCAGGTCCATAGACAGCCTCAGGTTAGACAAAGTGATAAAAGCAGGCCCAGAGAGAAAAGTCAAAATAAATCCCAAGTAGCAAGGGGTGCCAAACAGCAATAGAAGGGAGGGAATAATTCACTTCTTATCATACCTTCTCAGAGGTGTTGAGTAGGGTAATGAAATAGAAAATTCATTTCCAGGATACATTCAGCCCTGAAATCTGAGCATCTTTCTCTGGATGGTTGAGAAGGGAAAAAGAAATAAATTATCACCACCATCTCCCAAGGTCATGGCAGAAATGGAGGTGTTCATTTGAAAAAAGGGGGGGAAAAAAAAAACCAAGGGAGAAAAAGGAGAAGGTGGTGAGTTCTAGAAGACTTCATTAATAGGAGTGGTCATGCTGGCACTTGCCAGGCAAAAGTCATCCCACAGGATGCCATATCAGTGAGTAATTAGAGATTCTTCATGGTTTAACTGTTGTGTGAAACAGGAGACTGGAGCTGGGGTTGCAGTGTGCTACCATCTCTCAGCTACACTGAAAGCCAACACTCAGGTGCTCCAAGTGGGCCGTATTTTGCAGATCCTGTGTAGATAAAAGTGTATCTGCTGAGCTGGAGCGTGGTACAGGCTGCCAATGAAGCATCCTTCGAGGGTATTTCCAGGGCACTTTGCCTTCACAACCCTTTTACCTTACACCTTGCTGCTGAGGTTACAGATAAGAGGAGGAGGTACAGTCTTTGGCACTGCACTGCAAATGACCTCTCAGAATGTGACCTTGTGGTCTTGTGGCCAAGAAGGTCAATGGGATCCTGGGGTGTNCTGATCTCTTTGGGTCCTTTTCAATCCCTGACATCCTGGGATCCTGTGATCCTGTGACCCTTTGATCCTGTGATCCTGTGAATCAGAGCCTGGGGTGCATGATCCATCTGGAGCTGCAGCCTGGAGCAAAGCTCCTAAAGGACAGCAGGTCCTTTAGGTGTATGGGCTCAGATACTATGGAGCCCACACATTATGAAGCTGATCTCAGTCCTTTTACTGTCTGTGGAAAGAGAGTTCTACTAACAAGAATGTGCATGAGCAGCTCTCCACATTCTGCAACCTCCCCCTGCAATAAGCCCTGTCATCAGAGATGTCCCCAGACAGGGCAGGAAGGCTGTGCACACCAACCAACAAGCACTGCCCAAGTGTTCATCCTCATCCTTCTTAAATCTGGCTAATATTTTTTTTATTATCTTGGCACCATTAAGCCCAACTCCTGTGAATCCCTTCCTGTTCCAGATCAAATGGTCTCTCTGAGCCTCAGGTAGCTGCCTGGATGATGCTGTCCCCCATCTCTCTTGGACAGATCTTCACCCTTTGGTGCTTCTCTCCCCTTTCATGTTAGACTGCAGATTGCTTTCCTGAAGAAATGTGTGGTGGGAATCCCATCATCTGCCTGCAGGTCATGCAGCTCCTAGCAAATGTGTTGCCAGCATCCACACTTCCATCACTCTGCTGTCTGCCACTGCCTCTTGGATATTAAAAGTCACCTGGAGCGATGATTCCTCATTGCTCTGTGCTTCCTCCTCTGCTCTGTCACTGTCTAAGCCTCTTGGCAGGCGATTATTTGGTCACTGAAGCCAGGGAAGCTGGGCTAAAGGAAATGAGTGTCTCCCTAAATAAACATACAGGCTGAATTAGAGAGGATTTCTCGCTGGGGGAGCAGACTCTTCTGCATCACTAAGCTGCATTATGGCTCTGTGGGCAGACTCTGGCTCTCTGTGGCTGATGGCCTTGTTCAATGCAGATGGTCAGCCCTTGTTCCTTCCTGAAAGCAAGGAAGCACTGCTTAGCCTGAGTTGTGTTTGAGCTCCCAGTGGCCCACAGCCATGGTTTCTCCATGCCTCTTAGTGCCACATGATGGTAAAAGCTCAGGGCTGTGGTTGTGTTGATGCACCTGTTGGGGAATCTGCTGGGTTTATCTGCCAACAGGCTGCATTTGCCTGGAATTGCTTATCCACACAGAGGTCCAGGAACCACAAGAACTAGCCCCTGGATGAGGGTCACAGCTGGAACACCGGCAGGGCAGATGTCTTCTCTCAGTGTGATCACTAAATCAGTGTCTCTCTCCCAGGAAAAACAATTTTCTCTCCCATTATATAAGGTGGATAATATAAGCAGCTAAAAAAAAAAAAAAAAAAGTAACATCTAATGCTAGGAGTCCAAGGCAGTTGCTTGTCATGCACTTTGTCATCCTGGTTAAGGCACTGCATTTTTTGGCTTAGAGAACTAATTTTGGGAGCTGTAATCTTTGGTGGTTTGCCATCCCAGGTGGAAACATTTCTGCTTCTCACCACTCTCCTCTCTCTCACAGGGATCCTCATACACACAAGCTGTTGCAGGTGAACCTGGGTCATTCCCAGCAGTAAGGCATGTATGTTTGCCCAGTCTCCTAATGCCACATCCATGCAGCATTGTAACATAGGAGAAGGAGATTTCAACCCAATTCTACTGCCCAATAACTATAGAATCATAGAATCATAGAATGGTAAGGTTGGAAGGGACCTCAAGGATCATCTAGTTCCAAGCCCCTGTCATAGGCAGGGACACCTCCCACTAGTAAAGGTCACTCAAAGCCTCATCCATCCTGGCCTTGAACACCTCCAGGGAGGGAGCAGCCACAACCTCCCTGGGCAACCTGTGCCAGTGTCTCACCACCCTCACTGCAAACAACTTCCTCCTAACATCCAGTCTAAATCTCTCCTCTGCCAGTTCAAACCCATTGCCCCTTGTCCTGGCATTGCAAGACCTTGTCAATAGTCCCTCCCCAGCCTTCCTGTAGGCCCCCTTCAGATACTGGAAGGCTACTCTAAGGTCTCCTGGAAGCCTTCTCTTCTCCAGGCGCAGACCCCCAACTCTTGTAGCCTGTCCTCACAGCAGAGCTGCTACAGCCCTTTGAGCATCTTCGTGGCCCTCCTCTGGACCCACTCCAACATTTCCATGTCCTTCCTGTGCTGGGGGCTCCAGAACTGTACACAGTATGGCTGTGGCTAGCAACACCTAGAATGTGGCAACAGCCTGTGCTAACAGTGTGGCCAGCTGCATACTTCTTACTGGATCAGTGACTGACATTGGTTTGGCTGCCTAAAGCCATCCAAGATGAGTCTATAGCACCCTGGCATTTATGGACTTTTCCAGAGCCAGGTCAAAGCTCTTTGGACTGTGATAGGGCAGTCCTTAAAGAGATCTTCAAAACCTTCTCAGTTATGAAAATCCATTGCCTGGTCTATGTTGTAGTTTCTGTTGATCTGTTACCTGTATCTCCAGGAACCATTCAGTGTCATACAAAAGGGTCTGAGTTTAGGCTGAGTTTACACCTACACACTTCAGCAGAAGGTCAGTTAGATCAAAAGAAACGTGCAAGTATCCCTCTGTGGTGGGGGAGCACCTCACCATCATCATACCTGCCAGGAGAACCACAGAATCACAGAAACATGCAGGTTGGCAAAGCCCCTCAGGAGCACCAAGTCCAACCTAGAACCCTACTCTACAAGATTCACCTTAAAACATAGCCCTAAGCACCACATCCAAACCACCCTTAAACACATCCAGAGTGGGCGACTCCACCACCTCCCTGGGCAGCTCATTCCAGTCCCTGACCGCTCTCCATGAAAATCTTTTTCCTAATGTCCAATCTAAACCTCCCCAGCCTCAGCTTGAGGCCATTCCCCCTTGTTCTGTCTCCAATTACCTGTGACAAGAGACCAGCAGCAGCCTCTCCACAATGTCCCTTCAGGTAGTTGTAGACAGCAATGAGGTCTGCCCTCAGCCTCCTCTTCCTCACACTAACCATCCCCAGCTCCCTCAGTCGCTCCTCATAAGATTTATTCTCCAGGCCCTTCCCCAGCTTCGTTGCCTTCCTCTGGCCCCGCTCCAGCACCTCCACATAGAATCACAGAATCAGCCAGGTTGGAAGAGATCATCCAGTCCAACCTATCACTCAGCCCTAGCCAATCAACTAGGCTATGGCACTAAGTGTCTCATCCAGTCTTATGCTCACCCAGCTCCCCATAAGATTTATTCTCCAGGCCCTTCCCCAGCTTCCTTGCCCTCCTCTGGCCCCACTCCAGCATCTCCACATCTCTCTTGTATTGTGGTGCCCAAATCTGAACACAGTACTCAAAATGTGTCCTCACCAAAGCCAAGACATACTGTGTCCTTCATTATGGGCATAAAGCAAAGCCCAGCCACAGTCAGAGTCCTTCAAATCTCCTTTGAGTATTGCAGACTGCTTAATCCCTGCCCACTGCAGCTCCTTTGTCAGGTGAGCACTCTCCACACAGTCAAGGCTTGGTCTGTCACACCCCAAGGCTTGGTCTGTCACATCCCAGCTCCTGGGGGCACGTGTGGGTCAGCTCTCCCACTAAGCATGTGCAGCACCTCCAGCTGAGCCCTCTGTAATTTTGTACCTGCCCTCATACTTGCATCTGGAGTATTTGTCTCTCCAGGTACAGTCTCATGAAGAGTTCAAAGGGAATTTATGCTGGTTGCAGGAGCTGCTCTCTGGATGGAGTCAGGATGGATTTCCAGTCTGCCCTGAGCTGCCACCTTTGCAAAAATATATTAAAAATTGCATGAAAGTGAGCTTCTGATTTGAAAACCCTTTCCATAATGGCACTACAGTGTGCCACTAGATCAAATGCAATCAATCTCCAAGTGAAAAAGATGGCTCTTTCTTATACTGCTGACCACACCAATCTGCCTGGTTAGAGTTTTCACCAAATTCTGCTCAGCTGCATGACCAAAGCTTCCTGGACAATCAAGCTAAACACTTCCACAACAGTGGCAGTCAGCAATCAGTGGTTTTTAGCTCACCATTGGTCTGATGTCAACCGTGTCCAAAGAGAAACAAGACCACCCCCACTCAACACTTAAAAAGAAAAGAAATCATCACTAAGACACAAAGGCCTTCTCATCCTCATAGCTAATGCCCTGGACTTCACACAGGCTGCAGCAGAGAACCTATTAGCAGGAAGCAGTGGGAGGTTTTAGATGTGAGCTGGGCATTTAGGCATGAAGCACAGCAGCAAGTCCTCTGAACTCACTCTGTGCCTGATTGCTCCCCATTACTCTCATCCTGCTTGAACCCACTGAGTGGGTTTCACTGTTTTCTGCACTGGTGGTTGTCCTCTCCTCTCTCAGGGAGAATCTCCCTGTCTGGTGGAAGTATTTTGCTCCTTTCTAATGGCTGTAATATTTGGAAATAATCATCTGTGGCAGGCAGAGGAACTAATAGCCAGGACTAAGGAACAAGGAGGGGAAAAATCCAGGGTCATCCACAGCTTGAAACTCTGACCTGCTTCTGCTCAGCTATCTGCCTGTCACCCTTCTCCTGGCCTCCTTAGTCAGATAAACTTTACCCTGACACTGCCATGCAGTCAAAAAAAATTTCCTGTGTCAAAGAGGCCTTCTCAAAACCTAGAAGAAACTAGACAGGAAAACAGAGGAAAGGGGAACAAGCAGCACTATCCTTCAAGACACAGAAAAAAGAGTGAGATTCCAGAGGTCACAGGTGCTGTCAATGGCAGTGAGGAAAAGAGACCACGGGACACATGTCTATCCAAGACCATGGCCATATTTCACAGTCTCTAGGAGACAAGCTTAGAGCACCCCAGTGCTTCTCTGGTCCCGTTGCAAACCATTGTCCTGCCCACAGCTCACTTGTAAGGGAGAAAGTCTAAGAGATGGGCCCACAGCAGCACTGATGAGCTGGGTGTGAGCAGGACCAGTACCCTGTCTTGAGATACAGCTCATCTCTGGGGACAGGTTTCCCCTGGACAGCACAGGTCCCTCCCTCTCTGCCTTCATCCCTGCCCTGTCGTTCACCTTTCCATCTTCCCTTTCCTCCTTCATCTCCAGATAATCCCATTACTTAAATTGATGTCAAGCTTCTGCTAAGCACTGTCAGCACTGTCCTTTGGCTGGGCTGTAGTTCTACCCTCAGTGGGGAGATACACACAAGAGCACAGTCCTATCTGCATGAGCTTTGCTGGAATCTTTATCATTTGCCTTGGAAAATTCCCTCTGGGGACACGGAAGGCTTGAACACCTGGCATTGAGTCAGGAATTGTCCTCACACAGAAGGAGCAGAGAAGTATGAGAGAAACTGTCTGAGGACACCTGATGAAACACAGATCTCTGCTTCTAGGACAAAAACCCTCTAGGTCTGAGCAGGAGTCACAGGCTCACAGGCCGTCAGGGATTGGAAGGGACCCAAAGACATCACATGCTCATGCACATTCTTGTTAGAATTCTCTTTCCACAGACAGTAAAAGGACTGAGATCAGCTTTGTTCCAGGCTGCAGCTCTAGATGGATCTTGCACCCCAGGCTCTGATTCACAGAATCAAAGGGTCACAGGATCACAGGACCCCAGGATGTCAGGGGTTGGAAGTGACCCAAAGAGATCATCCAGTCCAACTCCCCTGCCAGAGCAGGACCAGACAATCTAACTCAGATCACACAGGAACACATCCAGACAGGCCATGAAAGGCTCCAGAGTAGGAGACTCCACAACCTCTCTGGGGAGCCTGTGCCAGTGCTCTGTGACCCTTACAGCAAAGAAGTTGTCCCTTGTGTTGAGCTGGAACCTCCTGTGCTGCAGCTTCCATCCATTGCTCCTTGTCCTATCCCAGGCAGCAAGTGAGCAGAGACTGTCCTCCCCCTCCTGACCCCCAGCCCTCAGACATTTATAAACATTAATTAAATTCCCTCTCAGTCTTCTCTTCTCCAGACTACAAAGCCCCAGGTCCCTCAGCCTCTCCTCACCAGGCAGTGCTCCAGTCCCCTAATCATCCTTGTAGCCCTCCACTGGACCTTCTCCAGCAGATCCCTGTCCCTCTTAAACTAAAGACAAAAACTGCCCAAAACTGAAGGCAGTACTCAAGATGAGGTCTCACCAGGGCAGAGTCAGGTCTCCTAGGGTCACAGTAGTCTTGTTCCAAGTGAAGACCCAGATTCATAAGGGCCACTAGTTTCTGCTGTGAGAGGGGTCCTACTCTGAGGTCTCTGAATGTGAGCTCCTAGCTCACAAGCTGCAGGCTTGCACACCCACCACAGCCCCCTACAGCTGGCTGCACATCCCTCGGTGAGTGCCTGCTTTCTGAGCAGACCTGGAAGAAAAGAGGCAGCACAGAAAAGGCAAAGACTGCTACAGGGCAAGAACATTAAAATGAAACATTTAGAGCTGCCTCTTTCTGTTATGTCTTCCCCCACACCCTCAGCTGTGTCTTCTCTTGCTCTGCACTGTGGGTGTGACTGGCTCTGATTGATTGCCCTGTGTTTCCACATCGAGCTAGGCAGTTGGGAAATGAACACCTCCCTTTGCTATGAAGCCCTGTGTGTAATTGTTATTAAAAAGTTGTTAACTTGCCTTTCTTCTTAATTATTTCCCCCTTGTTCCAAAGTCTGTGGTTTTGTGTGCACCATTAAGAGAACCACAGGAGAGAATTTTGAGAGTTATGAAATGCCAGATTATGTTAAATAGATTCTGGATGGTCTTAGCAGAAATCTAGCATGTGGAGAAACCTGCCACATCAGCCCTTGTGCCCATTATTAAGTCAAAGCCCTGTTTGAATCTCTTCCCTGAATACCACATGGCATCCCAGCAGTCAAAGAATGGTCTCACCTGGTCTTTCTCCATCAATATCCCAGTGCATGGCTAAGATCAGCTGTGCAATGAACCAGAAAGCCACCTGCTGCTGTTACCCAGCTCACCTGACACCCCATCACAGACCATCTTCTGCATCAGGTCCTGCTCTACAAAATAGATTTTTATTAAACAAATGTCTGTCAAGGTGATGGGGCTGATGGCCTTTGTCTCCACATCACCATGCAGTGTGTGCACACACCCCAGACAGCAACCGAGTCCTGGGCTGCAGCAAGAGCAGTGTGGGCAGTAGGGCAAGGGAGGGGATTCTGCCCCTTTACTCTGCTCTCCTCAGACCCCATCTGGAGTACTGTGTGCAGTTCTGGAGCCCCCAGCACAGGAAGGACATGGAAGTGTTGGAGCAGGTCCAGAGGAGGCCACAAAGATGCTCAGAGGGCTGCAGCAGCTCTGTTATGAGGACAGGCTGAGAGAGTTGAGGCTCTGCAGCCTGGAGAAGAGAAGGCTTTGAAGAGACCTTATAGTAGCCTTCCAGTATCTGAAGGGGGCCTGCAGGAAGGCTGGGGAGGGACTATTGACAAGGTCTTGCAATGACAGGACAAGGGGCAATGGGTTTAAACTGGCAGAGGGGAGATTGAAACTGGATGTTAGGAGGAAGTTGTTTGCAGTGAGGGTGGTGAGACACTGGCACAGGTTGCCCAGGGAGGTTGTGGCTGCTCCCTCCCTGGAGGTGTTTAAGGCCAGGATGGACGAGGCCTTGAGTGACCTTTTCTAGTGGGAGGTGTCCCTGCCTAAGGCAGGGGGTTGGAACTAGATGATACTTGAGGTCCCTTCCAACCTTACCATTCTATGATTCTATGATAATTTCCCTCCCTATAAAGAGCTGCCATCCCACAGCAGATGGGTGTAGCACAGCACAGTGCTTGTGTGACTGCTTCAACAGAAGATCCTTCCACCACAGGCTCTCTGGCTAATTGGAAAGCTCAGCGGGGGCTGAGGAAAACAAATAGCTGCCCCTTAACACGTCTGAGCACTTCCCTTCATCAAGGAAGGCTCAGCATTTGAATGAGCTACATGTTTACATCTGCCATGCTTGCCTCCAGAGCTGCACTGCACACACTTGGATGAGTACAACAAAAGGTCATCTGGTCCTGCTTCATGGGGAGTGCTGCCAAAGGGCTCTGAGACTCAGCATTCTCTCATGCATCAGCATCATGGAGAGCTTAGACAAGCCAGGTCAGAGAAGAAGGGTCAGGCAGTCTTTCATTTCATTTCCCCAAAGAGGAAACACCCAACAACAACCTTAGAAATCCAGGTTAGAAACCTTTCAGGGGAAAAAATTACTGTCCCCACATAGGGGATTTGATAAACGTTAATAAATATCTGAGGGCTGGGGGTCGGAAGAATTCGAAGGAATAATATGGGAAGCCTTTGAGAGCCAGTGCCCAAATAGGCCTGACTGGGAAATGTGGTGAAAACAGTGGGGCTGGGTTGTGAGAGGGAGAAATGACCATGAAGATGGTGGCTTGGTTGTTCACAGCAGGACTGGGCCCCTAGAGAGGAGAGCAGACTGAGGGAGGTTCTCCTCTGCCTCTACTCTGCCCTGCTGAGACCTCATCTTGAGTACTGCCTTCAGTTTTGGGCTCCCCAGTTTAAGAGGGACAGGGATCTGCTGGAGAGGGCCAGAGGAGAGCTACAAGAATGATGACGGGACTGGAGCACTGCCTGATGAGGAGAGGCTGAGGGACCTGGGGCTTTGCAGGAAAGAAGACTGAGAGGGGATTTAATAAATGTTTATAAATATCTGAGGGCTGGGGGTCAGGGGCAGCGGGGACAGGCTCTGCTCACTTGCTGCCTGGGATAGGACAAGGAGCAATGGATGGAAGCTGCAGCACAGGAGGTTCTACCTCAACACAAGGGGGAACTTCTTTCCTGTAAGGGTCCCAGAGCACTGGAACAGGCTCCCCAGAGAGGTTGTGGAGTCTCCTACTCTGGAGCCTTTCAAGGCCTATCTGGATGTGTTCCTGTGTGACCTGAGCTAGATTGTCTGGTCCTGCTCTGGCAGGGGGGTTGGACTCGATGATCTCTTTAGGTCACTTCCAACCCCTGACATCCTGTGAGCCTGTGAACTGACTTCTTCAAGGGGAGATGTCACCTACCAGCAAGAGCAGCTGAAAGATGTGTGCCTGTGCCTCGGCATCCCCAGCTCACAGCTGGGTGTATTTGCTTTTAAGACAGCACCCAGCAGAGAGCTGCAATTCTTACTTCTCTGGAGGAGGGGGAGGCTTAGCAAGCCCACCAACAGGCAAAAGCATAAAGACAGGAGTCTTTCTTCCAAGCACCAGTGCTAAGCACAGCATGAGTAAAGGATTTACTTCACAGAGCTTCTGGAGGTTTCTTGGTTTTCTCTACTCTTTCAGACACAGGCAAAGATCAAAATCTTAAGCTTCGATGAATTAATAATCAAACAAAATTTAAATAAACTCACCTGGCTTGGGCCAATTAAAATGTTTTGTTTCAGTGGCTTCTGAACATCTGATTAATAGTCAGTTGAAATTGCAGAACAAGGGTGTTTCAAATTAGGAAACTAAAACTCTTGGTTGTCAAAGTAGGACTTTTCAAGTATTTAAGGGCTCTTTTGTAACTGAGATGTTTTGTCAAAGCTGTTCTTTTTTTACCCGCAAAAGGTTTCGGCTTCAAAAGATCTGCCACACTTCTGACACAAATAGAGGCAAGGAGAAATAAAGGCACAGCTGCCCTCCCCATTTCAGTCACAGCCCAAAGCTGGTGGGAAAGCAAGGTCACACCCAAGGTCACTCACTAGATCACCATCCCAGCAAAGCTTTGAAACTATAGGACCAATCCTGGGTCACTCACTGGCTTCTGCTGTTGCCTTTCATAGCACCAGGGTTTCACTGCTGACTTAAAATACCCAGCCCATCTTTCATCTCTAGGCACTATATGCAAACCACATTACTTCTGTAGGAGATTAATGGGACTGTGATGCACAGGAACTGGTGGTTTCCACATCACTCGCACCGCTGAGCACGGAGCCTTCTTCAGTATGCGTTGTGATCACTCTACCTGGGCAGCTTGTACATGACTGGAGTGACAACCAACCAACTCTGGTTTGTGTGGCAGGAGAGGAACCTTCTCAGCACTGTTATTGCTAACACAGAGCAGGAGGCATTGCTGGTCTTCACAACAGCAGCTTGGAGGTCTAAGAACCATTGCAACAAATGATGCTTTGACACCTGAATTATTGCAAGTGGTTCCAGGCATGGTCATAGAATCATAGAATCATAGAACCATAGAATCATAGAACTGTAGAATCATAGAATCACAGACTCACAGAATCATAGAACCATGGAGTCATAGAATCGTAGAATCACAGAACCACAGGATCATAGAATCAGAATCATAGAATCACAGAACCACAGGATCATAGAACCATAAAATCCTAGAATCATAGAATCACAGAANCAGAATCACAGAACCATAGAACCACAGGATCACAGAATAATAGAATCACAGAATCACAGAATCACAGAATCACAGGATCACAGGATCATAGAATCAGAATCATAGAATCACAGAACCACAGGATCATAGAACCATAAAATCACAGAATCACAGAACCACAGGATCACAGAATAATAGAATCACAGGATCATAGGATCATAGAATCACAGAATCATAGAATCATAGAATCAGTCAGGGTTGGAAGGCACCACAAGGATCATCTAGTTCCAAACCCCCTGCCATGGGCAGGGACACCTCACGCTAGAGCAGGCAGTTTAGAGCCTCATCCATCTTACACCTTAAACACCTCCAGGGATGGAGCTTCCACCACCTTCCTGGGCAATCCCTTCCAGGGTCTCACCACCCTCATGCTGAAAAACTTCTTCCTAACATCCAGGCTGAATCTACCCATTTCTAGCTTTGTTCCATCCCCCCTAGTCCTGTCGCTACCTGACAGCCTAAAAAGTCCCTCCCCAGCTTTCTTGTAGGTCCTCTTAAGATACTAAAAGACCATAATAAGGTCACCTTGGAGCCTTCTCCTCTCCAGACTGAACAGCCCCCACTCCCTCAGTCTCTCCTCATAGCAGAGGTGCTCCAGCCCTCTGATCATCCTCATGGCCCTTCTCTGGACACCTTCCAGTACATCCATAGCCCTCTTGTAATAGGGGCTCCAAAACTGGATGCAGTACTCCAGGTCAGATCCCTGAGTGTGCAGCAGAATGGTGTTCAGTTAGGAAGAGAGTTGGAGAGAGGCTCATTGACAGCAGTGGCAGAAAGGAACCTGCAGCTCTGAGGTCTCCACAGAGACAGTGATGAGAAGGATATAGCATGGAGATAGTCCACAGGGGTGCTGTAACAAGCACACTTCCACACAGAAGTCACTACAGGTTAAAAAAAAGGAAAGATGCCTCCACCTCAACTATTTCCCCATGCAAATATTGGGATAACAGCCTCCAAAAGTCTTGTGTGAAGGCAGAAGGGGTCTAGTAAAGGCAGAAGAGGTCTAGTAAAGGCAGAAGAGGTCTAGTAAAACAAAGAAAAGGAGTTTCTAGGATTCCAGGAAAACATCCCCACAGCATCCTGGAAAGTTATTATAAGATTCCTAAAATGCAAAGAACATCCTAGAAAGCAAAGAATTCTTCCCACAAAGCAGCCAAGAAAATTCTGAGAAAACATTTGCAAAGCAAGCACTCTATGACATTCCCAGAAAACAACCTAAGAAATGGATTGATATTCCTGGGAAGAAAAGGGGAGGCTTCTAGCAAGCAATGTGGTAATTCCTAGGAAGAAATTGAAGAAGTCCTGGAAAGTAATATGAAAATTCCTAGAAATCATACTGAGATATTCCTTGGAAGATACCCAAGATCTTCCTGGGAAGCATCCTAAGTAAATTTGGGGGGGTTTTGTTGTTTGTTTGTTTGTTTGGGTTTTTTTTTTAAGCACAGGAGAAATTGCAGGAAAGGGAAAATTCCTGGAAAATACCTTGGGACATTCCCAGAAAACACAGGGAAGATTTTTGGAAAGCAATTGCAGTAGGGAAGTGTCTAGAAAACATCAGAGGTTTCTAGAAAGCAATGTGCAAAATTCCTGGGTAGCACCTAGTGACAATCCTAGGAGGCTAGAGGCAAACTGCTGGGAAGCAACCTGAGAAATTCCCAGAATATAACATGGAGTTTCCTAGAGTGAGGTCTGGAAAATTCTGAAAAACATGGGAAGCATCCTTCAAAAGCACCATGTGGGACAATCAGAGAAAACAAAGCAGAAAGTTCCTACAGAGAATCTTGCAAAACTCCTCAAAATCAACGTGGGGCATTCCTTGAAAATGTTCTGGCACATTCCTGGGAAGCAGTGAGGAAATTCCTGGAAAGCAATCAAGAATTTCTCAGAAAGCTCTCAAGAAAATTTTTAGAAAGAGATGTGAATGTGCTTACAAAGTGCTGGAGATGTTCCTAGCAAGCCCTGCTGATGTTGAATTTGAGGGGAAAAAAACATTCAAGAGTGGCAGCAGACCTAGAGAGAGGGTTAGAGGAGGTTGACCATGCCAGAGGTGAAAGGCAGAGGAGCAGCTCTCATCCTCTGGGCACTGCAGCTCAGTGCTGGGATGGCTGGAGAGCACCTCAAACCCCCAAGTTCACACACTAGGCTATATTAAGTCTGCCCACCCTAGTCCTGATCTACATGCTCCTAGAAACCTTCAGTGATGGATAAACTCTGTTTTCCATGCTCAGGCATCTGTGTACTTACCTCTTTCAACTGGGAGGGTTTCCTTTGATGTTCAGCCTCAGCCTCTCTACCTCCACTTTCCCTCTGTCCTCTCGGACACTGTGTTCTTGGGGTCATGGGATAATTCAAATCAGAAGGAAGTTTAGGAGGTCTCTAAGTGCAACCTCCTGCCCTCCAGACAAGGTTGTTCAGAGTTTCATCCACTCAGGTCTTAAAATCCTGCAAGGACAGACTGCACTGTCCTTCTGTGCACATGTCTGACTGCTTGACTGTCCTCACGGGGAAGAACTTATGCCATGTAAGGAGGATATACATAACCAGTCCAAACCTCTTTTGTTCAAGATGATGTCCATTGCTGCTCATTCTCACACTGTGCCTGACTTTTGTCTTCTCTGTAACTTGCTCACAGAAGCCTCCTGAGCACATTTGTAGCTGTCCATACTTCCTGGGCAGCCGTCCCTGTCTGGCAGGTGGTGAACCCATCTGCCTGGCTCCCTCAAGGCCAGCTGTTTGGGTTTTTTTGTTTCCCATGACTTCTTCAGATCTGTTCCTCAGCCCTTTTCTGCTCAGAAAGAAGAAAAGAGCATAGAGAAGTTGGTGGCACCGCTTTGATGATGTTCCCCTCTCCAGATGACCCAGCTGAGCAGAGAAAACTCTGGGAGACAGCCTGCCAATTATCTCCAATAGGCCTTTGCACATCTGATTGACTTCCTTTTGCTTTCATCCCTGACACTTCAAACATCATGGATAGCAAGGCAGGGGGAGGATTTGGCTGACAGAATGAAAGCAGCACTCCAAAAAACACAGCTGCCTGATCTGGAAAGCAGAGCGTGTCTCAACATTCCCACTGCACTCAGCCTCCAGCTTGTCACCTGCACACCCAGGCTTGGTGGCACAAACACTAATCCTTGGTAGATAATTACTTGTGAAAGTGGCAGAGGTAGCACCTATGTCACTCCATGAAAGCCATCATGCAATATGACATCAGAAGGTGAAATCCACTCGTGGGAGTTCCCATTAGATGTTGAGAGGAACCCAAAATGTTCTAAGAAAATGGAGCTCATACCTCTGTCGTTGACCCCAGGCAGACCCTTCGACTGCTTTGTGTCTCAGTTTCTCCACCTGTTCCTCTTACCCTATCCATGTTTCAACAGAGAATGACTCCCACTATGGAGAAGGACAACACAGCACAACAACCTCTTGATCTCACCCAGCTACCAGAGTAAAATGGGTCTGGTTTTGGTCGCTGGCAGGTGGCCATGGTACTGACCACATCTGAGGCTCTAGCCAAAGCTCTCCTTGTCAGAGCTAGTGGCTTCATCTGTATTGCCACTGCAGGTTCTGGCCTGCTTGTCACCATAGCTATGCACAGTGACTGGCCAGAAAGCTCATAGAATCATAGACTCATAGAATTACAGAATCATAGACTCATAGACTCATAGAATCACAGAATCATAGACTCATAGAATCATAGACTCATAGAATCATAGACTCATAGAATCATGGAATCATAGACTCATACAATCATAGAATCATAGACTCATAGACTCAGAATCATAGAATCATAGAATCACAGACTCATAGAATCACAGAATCACAGAATCATAGACTCATAGAATCACAGAATCATAGAATCATAGAATCAGTCAGGTTCTCCTCTCCAGACTGAACAGCCCTAACTCCCTCAGTCTCTCCTCATAGCAGAGGTGCTCCAGCCCTCTGATCATCCTCGTGGCCCTTCTCTGGACACCTTCCAGCACATCCATAGCCCTCTTGAAACAGGGGCTCCAGAACTGGATGCAGTACTCCAGGTGAGGCCTCACCAGTGCAGAGCAGAGGGGGAGGATCACTTCCCTTGCCCTGCTGCCCACACTTCCTTTGATGAAGCCCAGGCTCTGGTTGGCTTTCTGGGCTGCAAGATCACACTGACAGCTCATATTGAGCTTCTCATCCACCAGCACCCCCAGGTCCCTCTCCTCAGGGCTGCTCTCCAACCAGTCACTGCCCAGACTGTATTGGTGCTTGGGATTGCCTGGGCCCAGATGCAGGACCTTGCACTTGGTCTTGTTGAACTTCATGTGGCTGGCTTGGGCCCACCTCTCCAGCCTGTCCAGGTCCTGCTGAATGGATCCCTTAATTGTTAGTTGTTAAGGGTAAAGGCAATGCTAGGGATCATACCAATGATGAGAGAAGATAGACCAATGTGGGACAATGCCCTGGCTCTCTTAGGTACTTGTGTAGACATGGCCACCTTGGCCCCTCT
The DNA here is from genome assembly GCA_013399055.1 of Ramphastos sulfuratus. Taxonomy (NCBI): domain Eukaryota; kingdom Metazoa; phylum Chordata; class Aves; order Piciformes; family Ramphastidae; genus Ramphastos; species Ramphastos sulfuratus. The sequence continues at coordinate 22,409 of WBNM01007982.1, forward strand.
GAGGCAGTCTGTTCCTTCTGTGAGTAAAAGCAGACTCACACTACCCATTCCCTTAACGCTGGCTCAGGTTGCAGGTGTTCAGCTTGGGCTTAGGAAGAGCTGTGTTGAAGGCATCCCTCAGGAAAAGGACTTGGGCCTCTGGGTTGTTGAAAAGCTCAACATGAGCCNGCATCCCAACGTTCAGCCTTGCCCAAATCACCTGTGCAGCTCACCAAACATCTCTGTGGGGTGGGGGCTGCTCCCTGAAGGAAATCCTGCTCTCACAGGGTGCAGTTTCTGCCTAGAGGACAACAGCTACTGCTGAGGCAGAGCCATGCAGACCCACGTGCTGGCTGAAGGATGAGAACAGCAATGCCTCTCTCCCACTGGCCACTGCTTTATTGCCTCGCTCATGGTTGCTGCCATGTGACTCACATCCAGGGGAGGCCACCAGACACTTCTGTGGCAAAAAGGAGAAATGATTGTGCAGCTGGAGCTGCTGTGCTGTTGGGGAAGCAGATCAATACAACTTTGGCAGATCAATCACCACTCTGGGCAAGGGAATTCTAGCTGGAAAAACTCCCCTGCTTCTTCAGGGCCATTACTAGAGCCCCCTATTCTAAATCAGGGCCTCCATCTCACAACAGTACTCTACTTGATTAATGCTGATTAGCCCTGCTTTGCTTGGTACGTTGATTAAAAAGCAAGGTTCATTTCCCAGGTTTCCTTCCCAATCATATTCCCTAATTTCTTTTGGCACCTCCACAGCCTCTTAATTCTTCAGCCCTCCAAGAAGCTCATCAGACAAGGACAACGAGGAGGCACTAACAAAGGAAGGTCAGAAGTGAATTATACTCCAGCTCCCCCCTGCACTATGTCACTCTGTAAGGCAGACTGGCAAGTGTCTTCGCCTTAAAACGTTGCTCGTGACAACTGCAAATGCAGATAAATGACCTCTTATCAGGGTGACCCCTCGTAGCTCAGGATTTCCATATATATCAGCCTTCTCAAACACATCTGCTTGATTCTCACTGACTGTGGAAGCAAAGGGCTCCCTATTCCCCCTACTCCAAATTATTGGCTAAATTGCCCCAGAAATGGCCTTATGAGTTTTCACCAGGGGCTTACGCAGCCTGTTCCAGTGGCTGTGGCAGGCACAGAAAAATTAATGGAAACAAGGGACATACAAAGTGGCTTTGACCAATCTTCCCAACTTTGATGATCTGTGGTTCAAAGGCCTTCATCAGCTAGAAGCCATACTCAGCTTACGTGATTTAAAATCACAGAACCATAGAATCACAGAATGTCAGGGGCTGGAAGGGACCTCGAAAGATGATCTGGTGCAGCCCCCCTGCCAGAGCAGGATCACCCAGAGCAGATCACACTGGAGCGTATCCAGATGGTTCTTGAATATCTCCAGAGAAGGAGAGTCCACAACCTCCCTGGGCAGCCTATTCCAGTTCTCTGTCACTCTCACAGTGAAAAAAATTCTTCCTCAGGTGAACCTCCTATGCCTCAACTTCCACCCATTGGCCCTTGTCCTGTCACTGTGCACCACCAAGCAGAGGCTGGCTCCATCCTCCTGCCACTCACCCCTTACATATTTATAAACATTAATCAGGTCACTCCTTAGTCTCCTGCTCTCCAAACTACCAAGCCCCAGCTCCCTCAGTCTCTCCTCATAAGGAAGATGTTCAACTTCCTTAATCACCTTTGTGGCTCTGTGCTGGACCCTCTCGAGCAGCTCCCTGTCCACCAACACTTTGTCGAATCCCTCCTTGAACTCATGCTAGCCTCTCCAACATCCTCCAGCAACAGTGGGCAACACAATGGCACCACAGTGGGCAACACAATGGCACTTCATGCTTGTGCTTACATCAGATTTACTGCTTGCTTGCTTTCAGAAACACCTAGTTGTGAGGAAAAGGCACCAATCCTTCCCCTCCAGCTCTGTATTGCCCATGGTGTGGTAGGTCTCTGCCATTGCCCCTTTAGGCACCTCTTGTTCTAATCAGTCCTACCTACAAACAATTTTGCAGCTCGTTAGAAGTTGTTTCAGTAAAACAATCATGGCTAAAGAAAACAAAGATTCTGATACTGCCTCTGTTGGCAACGACAAAGTGGGAATCCAGAGTATCTTTAAAACACAACCCACTAAATAATTTGGCACCAAGAGCAATGAGTTAATCTGACATCTGAATATTCACTGCTGTTAAGTAAGATGGAGACTTGCCTCCTTCAGCTCTTATGTAAATAGAACTCATCTGTGATGCAGATTTTATTAATTAACTGGCAAATCGAGAAAACCCCAATAGGCTGTAATTGAACTTCACGTTGGTGATAGATGAGGAGACACTCACAGGCCATCCACTGTGCCTGCATGGTCGCTGCTGGAGCTGCTGCCATCTCCATCCATCTTCATGGAAGAGATGCTGCCCCATCCTGAGCAGAATCAAGAAGATCTGAGGGGCAGGCAGCTGGAGCTGCTGGAATACCTGGCACATTTGCCTCCTCAGGCACCCTCTGGTGATGATATAGCCTATAGAAACACTCCAACCCCAGACCTAAAGCAAAACACAGACCAGCCAGATTTAGCTGAGTCCTAGTGGTGGCTCCCTGCTGGGCAACACGGATGGTGATGGAGCAGTCCATGTGGGCAAAAGACAGCACCGAAGGCCTGCAGGAGAACCATGCTGCCCTTCTCCAGCAAGGTGGCATGCAGCAGAGCCCAGCGGGAAGGAGATTAAGGCATTATTGATGTAGAGGGAGAAGGGATGAACAAAACAACCCCCTGCGAAGGTGCTTTGCAGTTCGTGGTGGGGAACTAATTTTGCTTTTATTTTGCTAGAGAAACAGCAAGGCAGCAGTGAGGCGCCCACCCTCAGAGCTGCTGAAGCTTGGGTTCATCTCAGCACGGGAAGGGGAAGTGGCATTTGAAACCCTGAGATGCGAGAAGAGTTTCATTATTGCTCTGGATGGCCCCTTCATTAGAGGAAAACACAGTATTTAATGAAGGGGAAAGAAAAGAGGAGCTCCCTGCTGTGTCCAGAAAGGCTCTCTTTCCAGCTTTGCTTCATTCTCCTTACTTACTGGAATGAAGGAGGCTGGACCTACCCATCCCTGCAGCACCTCCTCCCTGGGGCTCATGAGGGGTGCTGTAAGGCCACCAAGATCTCTCCATAGACAGCAACCCATGAGCACAGACCCCGATGGGCTCACAGTATCACCAAGGTTGGAAGAGACCTCAAAGATCATCAAGTCCAACCCATTACCACAGACCTCAAGACTAGACCATGGCACCAAGTGCCACGTCCAAACGTGCCTTGAACACCTCCAGGGACGGTGACTCCACCACCTCCCTGGGCAGCCCATTCCAGTGGGGAATGACTCTCTCAGTGAAGAACTTTCTCCTCACCTCCAGCCTAAACTTCCCCTGGCACAGCTTGAGACTGTGTCCTCTTGTTCTGGTGCTGGTTGCCTGAGAGAAGAAAGCAACCTCCTGCTGGCCACAACCACCCTTCAGGTAGTTGTAGACAGCAATAAGGTCTCCCCTGAGCCTCCTCTTCACCAGGCTAAACAATCCCAGCTCCCTCAGCCTCTCCTCATAGGGCTTGTGCTCGAGGCCTCTCACCAGCCTCGTTGCCCTTCTCTGGACACGCTCAAGCACCTCAATGTCCTTCTTAAATTGAGGGGCCCAGAACTGGACACAGTACTCAAGGTGTGGCCTAACCAGTGCAGAGTACAGGGGGAGAATGACCTCCCTGCTCCTGCTGGCCACACTATTCCTGATGCAGGCCAGGATGCCATTGGCCTTCTTGGCCACCTGGGCACACTGCTGGCTCATGTTTAGGCGGGTGTCAATCAGCACCCCCAGATCCCTTTCTGTTTGGCTGCTCTCCAGCCACTCCGACCCCAGCCTGTAGCTCTGCATGGGGTTGTTGTGGCCAAAGTGCAGCCCCCAGCACTTGGATTTGTTGAAAGCCATCCCCTTGGACTCTGCCCATCTGTCCAGGCGCTCGAGGTCCTGCTGCAGAGCCCTTCTGCCCTCCAACCCACCAACATCTGCCCCCAGCTTGGTGTCATCTGCACACTTGCTGGTGACTGACTCGATGCCCTCATCCAGATCATCAATGAAGATGTTAAAGAGGATGGGGCCCAGTACTGATCCCTGGGGGACACTGCTAGTGAGCGGCCTCCAGCTGGATGTGGCACCATTCACCACCACTCTCTGGGCTCGGCCCTCCAGCCAGTTCCTAACCCAGCACAGAGTGTTGCCATCCAAGCCGTGAGCTGACAGCTTAGCCAGCAGTTTGCTGTGGGGGACAGTGACAAAGGCCCTGCTGAAGTCCAGGTAGACCACATCCACAGGCCTCCCCACATCCACCAGGCAGGTCACCTGATCATAGAAGGAGGTATCTATATATATACTGAGGTACCTCATATATATTGAGATACCTCCCCATGACCACACTCAGGTTGTCAGAGGCTGGTCTTGTCTGTGGGCATGGAGCACTGAGGTCTGCCACACACCCCCCAGGTGCTGCAGACCCAGTGATTCCATGCCATTCTCTTGTTATCCAGGAGAAATGGGTGCGTGGGAGGTGTGTTATCCATACCTGCCATCAAATCTGAAAGCTGCGTTTGAGGAAAGGTGTGCTGGTTTGAGGCTAATTGGAATATTTTAATGGAGAAAATTATATTACAGGCTGAGGAAAGAAAACAATGGTGATGTCTACTTCACTCATAGGCTTGCTGAGATGTTTAAGAACAAGAATACAAAACATAGATAAGACACTCAGGCACAGACACTCTTGGGCTGTCTAGCTTCCTGCTTTCTCCTCTCTACCGAGTAACCTCACTAACCACTTTTCTTCTAACCTCCCTGGCTGATTCTCCAAACTCACCTTGTGCATAAGCCAAACAGTGGGGTAAGGTATAGGGGTGGGGAGAAGGTGGAAGGGTGGTTGGGAGCCCCTCCTGGGGTCTCTGATTTCTGGGAGGGGTGTTGTGTTACTGTATTACCTTTAACTTGTCTGTTTCTGTAAATATTCCTGTCTATTGTGTGTATCTCTGCTTGTATATTGTGCTAAGCTGTAAATAGAGCTTCAGTCCTTAACTTCCAGCCGGCTGAGCCTAGTCTGGGGGATTTTACAAAGTGTGGGGGGGCAGGGAACTCCCAAACAGTCACAAAAGGGCACAGGGAACACTCCCCAAGGCTTCCTTGCAAAGTGCACCGAGGACTTGGTTTCTCATGATTGGCTTAGCACACCCAGCATGAGATTTGCAGGTCCAGCTAATTCTTCCCAGCTGGCACCAATTTTTTGACAAGGTAGATTTGCTCTCTCACTTACACCCCACAAAGCTTTCAGCATGGAAAGGCAGAATCTCTTTGCTTTCCCTTCCTTCTCTCCTAGTAATTGGGGTGGTTTTTTTTAGCAACTTGTCAACAGACTTCAGGAGTAGAACCAGCTCACATTCCCTTTGCTGGGACAACTCTAGCTCTGCTAGGAATTGAGATGAAAGGAAACTTGCTTTCATCCCAGCATAAACAGGCAAGAAGTGGAGCATGAACAGAGAGAAGACAAGCACTGATTTTATTCTAAGTCTCTGCACCTAAAGCTGTCCTTAATCACCACTCATGACTCATAGCCATTTGTTTCACTGGGAGCTCCAGACAGGGTAATTTAGTTTCAGAGGCTCACAGGCACGTTGGCTGGAAGGGACCTCTGGATGTCTCCAGTTCAGCCACTCATAATTTGCTCCCAGAATTTCCTTGGGATCTCTCATGACCTGTCCTGTTCCCAAAGTGATGGGCTTTTAATGTGCCCCGAGGTGAAAGCATCCTGCAGTGGAGAACACGTCGGAGGAGGAAGAGTAAATTCAGTCATTATCTTCTTTCTTCACTGGTCTGAAAAACTTCTCAGCTCCCCTTCACTAAGCCAGCTGTACCAGGAGATTAACTCTGGGACCTGTGTGGGCCAGAGTTCTTGGAGGACAGCAAGAGAATCCATAGAATCTCAGGAGACTGAACAAAGCAAAATGACAGGGGACATCACCTGCAGAAAGCAGTGAGGTTCAAGAGAAGGTCAGGAGCTGGAGAGAGACTGTGTGTGAAGGGCGGATAACCACAGACTCAGACCAGCAAACTTAGCCATCATCTGACTTTAATAATTTTTTCTTGCTTGATTCTCAGCTGCAGCCAGAAGCTGAACTGAGGTTTGCCTGCAGCCAGGATCTGAATCTGCCTTCATTGTGGGCCTTCATGCATTAATTACAAGACTGCAGAGACAAGAGCCCAATCTCAGCCCATCACTGGGCCTTCCAGTGACTTCCAAGTGAAGAAGCAAGTTTCCTGTAAATTACATTTCTGGCAGGCATCTCTGCTAATTAAAAAATATGAAATTAATTTACCATTACTTCAATTAAAATCCATTCACAGCTAATACTTCCCTCTTTCCCAATGTTACTTATTTGTTGAGGGTGGGAAGGAAGGAGCTGTGCTTGGAGTCTCCAGAAGTTCTCTGGATTTGGAACAGACTCAGCTCTGCCTCATTATATGGAATAAGTCCCTGGAGAATGCAGGCTGATTGCAATCTAATTTATGGCATTCATCAACATATGAATTAATGCTGGGGTCTCAGATATGAGATCTCTCTATTTCCCCTTCTCTCCTCTCACAGGCTCTCAGCTCAGCTCCATTGCCACACGTCCTTCCCACTTTCCCAGTACTGCTTCTTTCCTTCATTAAAGAGACGGCCTTGGGGTTTTGCTTAGAGTGGACAAATTGAGCATCTCACTTGTGGTTTTTTGGGTTTTTTTGGTGAGTTAAAGTCAACTGAAACCAAGGTGGATCTAGGCCCTGTGTTGAAAAGTTTGGGTTCTGGTGCTCAGCTGCTGTTTGCCTCAGCTTCCCTGCCTGTGACACAGGAAAGCTGTTGCCAGCTTCCCTTTGAAAGCCACGAGGTGAATAAAAATACACTTGTGCTTTGAAACCCTGTGGAGAAGTTTGCAGAGGGCTTTTGTGTGTTTTACTATTGCTGCTCTGTATTGTTCTTGGCTTTGACCTTGGACTGAGCTGAACAAAAGAATAATCAAACAAAGCCACTTATATTTCAGGGGCATGGTGAACACTTGTTAAAGAAAGCCTAAAACTGCAAAGTCTTCAGGTAGCTGCCATTAACCCGTGCAGTGACTGGAAGCCCTGGAGCTGTTGACAGGGTTATAAATCATCAGCAGTGGGGGATGAAGGGCCACGTGTCTGCTCTCTGCCTGCAGGCTGGCACAGGCGCCACACTGACAGCTAAACAAAGCTGAGGCCAGAAAGTCAGTGTGCAGCACACCCTGAGGTAGGGGAGGCAAGTCTGTGAGTAGGATGTAGAAGTACTGAAGAGCAGAGCAAACTCAGCTATTTAAAGGTGAGACTTCGGCTTCGTTGACATGAGGAGGCAGTAGTTGCATGTGGTCACAGTGAAGACACATGTAGCCTAGGATGGGACACAGATCTATGTTCTTTAACTGCTAGGATCACAGAATCATAGAATCATAGAATGGTAAGGTTGGAAGGGACCTCAAAGATCATCTAGTTCCAACCCCCCTGCCATAGGCAGGGACACCTCCCACTAGTACAGGTCACTCAAGGCCTCGTCCAACCTGGCCTTGAACACCTCCGGGGAGGGAACAGCCACAGCTTCCCTGAGCAACCTGTGCCAGTGTCTCACCACCCTCACTGGAAAGAACTTCCTCCTAACATCCAGTTTCAATCTCCCCTCTGCCAGTTTAAACCCATTGCCCCTGTCCTGTCATTGCATGACCTTGTCAATAGTCCCTCCCCAGCCTTCCTGTAGGCCCCCTTCAGACACTGGAAGGCTACTATAAGGTCTCTTTGAAGCCTTCTCTTCTCCAGGCTGCAGAGCCCCAACTCTCTCAGCCTGTCCTCATAGCAGGCTTCCTTTCCTTGGGCATAACTGCACAGCCAGAAATGGTTCTGAGAAAGAAATGTCAGTCTCTGTGCTCTCTCACTGGTCAGATCCCAGGGTCATCTTCAGCAGGGCCCCATTAGGAAGAAAAGGTCCATGTGCAATGTCATTGAAGCTCACAGCACCATTGTGAGCAGAGAGGCTGCTGCTCCATCTCTGAACTTCTGAATGTGCCTGGACGGACTGGATGTGCCTTAATTCTCTCTCTTGTCTCTGATAAAAGAAATAAAGCATGTAAGCTCATTTTTTACATTAATCTATAGATCACTCTGACCATCAACAGAGTGCTCCAGTGAAGAAGGAAATGAGAAAGTCTCTGTGCCTGATGGGGTAGAGCAAGTTGTGGAATCTGATTGCAGTGAGGAATACTTGAGTTGGATTCACTGGGAAGAGCTATAATCCAGCATTGAAGGAGAAGCTCCTCACCAATGAGACCTCCTTCATCTGTGAAACAGCAGGTTTAGCCAGAAGAACATGCAATGCAATCAACATTTTGAAAGCCAGGATCTCTGATGAGCTGTGGACGTTTGATATAACATTAGTGGACATTTAATGCCTTCAGACCAGTAAAACATAGGAGTCCAAGGACTATGTCTCTGTGTGGTTAACGGTTTACACAACAAAATCATGCCCTGCTCATTATGAATGTCACCTTTAGTCTTAATTCAGTCATCTCCTGGGGTTTCAACTCCTAGAAGGGAACATTTTCCTGACTAAATTACTCCTTGGTAGCATCAGGCAGGCAGATTGGAAAACAGAACACGCAGCACTTTCATCACAAAGTAAAAAGATGTAAAAGGGTGCAATCACACCTCTGGTTGCAGGTGGGTTAAATGTGGGTTTCAGACTTGTTAAATACATGGTTTTGACTTCTGCTGGTTCTGCTCCTGGGTTTATCCTATCCCAAAGTAATCAAGCGTTCTGCTGCCACTGCCAATCACAACTGTCCGCTGCTGACAAGAGAAGCATTGCCGCTAGAGTTGGAGCACCACAGGGTGCTCGAGGCAATGTCCCTTCTGAGACACAGCAGAGCTAAGCCCAGACTGGCACTTCTTTATGCTCCTGTCACTCAGTCCAGGGTTCCTGCAGTTCACAAGGAGTTGGCTGATCTTGCCTGACTTGAATGAAGAAATGAGGTGCTACCACTGAGTTGTTGCCTTCAGTCCTCAAGGGTTGTGCTTATGTTTTTCCTCCATTCCAGCACCCATGCACCTACAGAAGCTGGCTGTTCTCATCCGTGATCCACCACTTGCATACATTGTTCTGGAGCACAGGAAAAGGAGTATCATGTACATTCTTTCATGACACTTTATCTGCTGAGGCCCACTTGAAGACAAACATAGGCTAACATCAGAGCCCCGAGCCCCCCCCCCCCCCCCCCAACCCCCNTCAGCTCTTTCAATGTAAGTGTGCCCGGTGTGGCAGAGACAGTCAAGATGTGGCCCCAAGGGTTGGCTTCCCACCTGTGAGTAGAGGAAGTAATCTACAGACACACAATTACAACCCAAGCAGGCAACAGTGTGCAGATCAGACAGGCAATGCACTGAGTGGGTGCCCGGGAAACAGCAGGTCAGGGTTAGGAGAGGCGCTGGGGAAAGCGCACGGCTGGAGCACGATCTGCAATGCAGAAGAGAGCACTGCATCACCTCTCAGAGGCAGTGACAGATTAATCAGGAGTTACAGAGTGTATTTGTAATCTGCCTGGCAACCAAGCTGCAATTCACATGCTCAACCCTATTTGGCTCTTCTTCCACACCTGGAAAGCCAGCATCACTTTACAGGTCTATGTTAGAAGCAAGTCCTATTAGAGGAGGAGAAAACAGTGGAGCAAAGGCTTTGCGAGGGACAGACAGCAAAGCTACACGCCCATAGGTGTGTGTTTGTAGGGGAATGAGAGCTAGCATTTGGGGAAGTCCCTGTTTCTGTGCCTCTGCCTGAGATGGAGGAAGTACTTCAGGAAGGAAGGTAAGTTTTCCTATTTGCCTTGTTCACTTCCTTCATCTCTACCTTACCTCTGCAGTTGTTGGCATTTAAAGATTCCTCCTGAAGCCCAGGTGTTAGCAGGTGGACAGACCCCTCCATGCTGCCCTTTCAAACTCTCTGAAGACTCAGGCAGGGTTTGCATCCATGCAGTTTCTTCTGCATTTTGCTTGAAAGAAACAGCTGGTGACTTTTTCAGTTTAGCTCCAGCTTAGACAGCGACCAAGATGTAAAGTGTAGAGACTGCCAGCTTCTCTTTCCAGATCCCTTTGAGAGGCTTTGGGAAGCGTTGAATGCCAACAGCCTGGCTCACCTTCTCAATGGATTTCAGAACAGCAAACTGTGAGTAGAGTGAGACATGGAAAAACCTGTACTTTTCCACCTGTTGGGACAAATACTTCCAGTTCTGCTTCGCTCTTATGTATCAGATTTACCCATAGAGAACCCCTGCAAATAATTTTCAGCTCTTTTTTACCTGCTTTGTGGCCAAGCAGCTCTTCCTAGGGATGCAAACAGAACATGTAATTCACTCTTCCCACCTCACCTCCTCTGCAATTAGTCCTGTTGGCCTGAGTTTGTGTACTCGGGAAATGCTCCCCTTTCTTTCACTAAGCAAGCTTCTCATGATGGATGTTTCTGTGCACACCTTAGGCCTCCCAAAGCTATTGAATAAGCCAGGCCATCCATGAGAAGGTATGCAAAGTTAAAACTTCACTCTGTTTACCAGAGACAGCAGGCAGGGAAGCCTTCCTAGGCATCGCATTTAACATGGTGTGTTTGTGATGTCATTTGCTATTATAATCTGCATTTCTTCAGCTTTGGGAGCATGAATAATACAACATATTTTTCTTTCCCCCCCCCCCCCTTTTTTTTAAGGTGTTTTTATATATAGATTGATAAAGATAGCTCATTCTGATTCATCTGGCAAAACCTGCTGCCGTTCCTTGTTTGTTTATTTTTTCAAGCAGAAATCACTTGGCAAGAAGAATACCAGGAATGGAAATCCAGGGTAAGCCTGCATATCACAACTCCTTGTCGTGCAGGAAGGTTGCTGACAAAACTTTGGATCAGGTCTGAAATTTGCTTGGAAATGAAGGCACTGCTCAAAAATGTGGTGCAGCAGCCATGTACAGCCATGCAGGGAGGCAGAGAAGAGATCTGATTGTCCAGGGATAAATGAAGGCTGGTGTGGCTCATCTGTGGGAAGGCTGCAGAGCCTGGGACACAAGCTGTGCAGCCCCATGGGTAGCTGAGTAGCATCTACCCATAGCAGCTGGGTATGAGTATGGATGTCATCCTGCACAGCTAAAATCTGAGCGGTTTAAAGAGATCCTGTGAAGACCATTTTATCTTGTGCCAAATGAGGGCATCAGCCTTTGAGCTTCTTATTCTGCTGAAGCAGTGCAGTGGCATCTCTGGAGAGGATCAGTGGATGGTGTTGGCAACTGGCACAGAAGAGAGAGACACAAAAGAGTCTGAAGTCTGAAAAAGTGGCCCTTGGGCAGAAGAATATCTCACTCAAAAGTATGGATGGACTGGAGCTGCACCTCCTGATTATGTTCTCAGCCAACTTCTGGACAGATCTCAGCCAGGGCAAGGCACAAAGCCATCCTATGCCATGACAAACTTCACAGGAGTGAGCTTCTACACTGCTCTCCACCCCTACAGCCCACTTTACTCCTAGTGATTGTTGTCACATCCACATCGAGTTGTCTTTTTTAACCCTTATGTGTCACAAAGAAGTCCACGAAGCCAGCAGTGGAGCTGTGAGCATGATTACATCTCCGGCAACAGTGGAGCATGTGGGCTGTAGGACAACCTCAGGCTTCACCTTCTGCAGACACCCTAGGACCTGGTCCCACACACTTACCACAAACTAGACTGTTCAGGGCATTGCCCACAATATCTCAGAGCAGTTTTTCAGCTCTACATGGACACCAGGGTTATCAAAGGCATAGAATCATAGAATCACAGAATCGTAGAATCATAGAATCACAAAATCATAGAATCATAAAATCATAGAATCATAAAATCATAGAATCATAAAATCATAGAATCAGTCAGGGTTCAAGGGGACCACAAGGATCATCCAGTTCCAACCCCGCTACCATAGGCAAGGACACCCTACCCTAGATCAGGCTGTCCAGAGCCTCATCCAACCTGGCCTTAAACACCTCCAGGAATGGAGCCTCAACCACCTCCCTGGGCAACCCATTCCAGGGTCTCACCACTCTTATGGTGAAGAACTTCCTCCTCACATCCAGTCTGAATCTACCCACCCCCAGCTTTGCTCCATTCCCCCATAGTCCTGTCACTACCTGATATCCTAAAAGTCTCAGTATGTCTCAGTAGTCAGTTTGATTCTGCTTGAATGGAATTAAAACATCAGTACTTTGACTGTAGCTACATAGAGAGCAAGCTATGAAATAAAAATACTAAGGAAACAGCTGAAACAAACACTTAACATTCATCACAAGAGACAAGATCCTTTGTGACCCACTAAAACATTATTTGTTCTTGTTCCCAGGGGCCAAAACACCGCTCCTCTGCATGAGCTATGTGATTGGATATGTGTGTATCCCTTAATGTAATTTGTCCAATTGCATTAGGACAAGCAGCTAATTCTGAAATTCGTTTTGCTCCCATAATCAACCCCTCTGCCAAATGGCATTTGGGTAGAGTCGTGGAGATTGTAATTTTTATTTAAAGTGATTTATTGAAATCATTAGCAGTGTTGCCTAAGTGGAATCCATGGCAATCCTCTTAATCTTCCCCCAATCACAGTAAATGCAAACATTTTTTTGGTAATAACAGAGAGTGTAAAATACAAGGTTATTAAAATCCATACTTTTTTATCTCTCAGTGCTCTCTGCCTCTGTAATGGGATGGAAACAGCGATCGTAGAAATAAAGCCTCCCTCTCAGATGAGAGATGCAGGGAGTGTATAATGAACAATTCAGCATCTGTGTAGTCACTTTGAATTGATATGGGTGTTAATGAAAACAAAGGAGGCCAGCTTCACTTTCACTGCAGGCAAATGCAAAAGGTGGAGAAGGTTTGATTTAGTTAGTTTGTTTATTTCTAATTTTTGCATGATCCTAAGGCCCTTTAATGATTTCAGCGCCTGCAGCAGACATCAGAGCTCCCCCAAGTGCTTTTCCAGCCTCTTTCCCAGAATTGCTTAGTGGAGGTCTGGGAATTCAAAGGGAGCTGCCCTCTGTCTTGCTGCAACAAGGTCTGGGCTGCTGTCACCAGCTGTCCCTAGGCAAGCAGAAAGCTGCCAACCGATGGCTTGTTTCATCCTCCAACGTGCTGATTCACAGCCACGTGTTTCCCTGAGAGCCGGGTGTGAGGCGTGGGAGATGGAGCTGTGCCAGCCGTGCCAGCTGTGCCACAAGCCCCTGGTCACGGGGTGCAGAACAGGAACCACCAGCATCTATGCTGCCAAACCACTGTGAGCAGGTCTCCATGGTTCCAAGCTTTCAGGGGTGCCCAAAGGCAGTGACAAGACAGCCCCAGCTGGACAAGGTACACAGGCTCAGAAATAGCTGAGCATCATGGATCCTCTGGCTGGCACTTGCAAAGTAGTATATCACAGTATAGGGAGGGTAAGCCAGGTCTCTGTACATTCTCTCTCTGTTTTCCAAAGAAAAAAAATGAAAAACAAAACAAACCCCTTGGCTGATGGTACAGCAGGAAGGAAAGAACTGTTGTCACCCTGGGTTATAGGTGGGAAAACAGTCTCCCGCCTGCAAATCTGTTCAGCTGTTCATTCAGCTGGTTCTTGCTACCTATGAATTCCTCTGTTTGGGAGGGTTTGACTCATTATATGTGGAAGACACCCTGACCCAGCTCCATGGGGACTCTAACCCAGGTCTGGTTGAAGCTCTTGAAGGTGGAGAGGACATTAAGACCTTTGGAGCCACAGCATCCCTTTTGCTGTCAATTCCTCCCATTAATCTCCCCACACATACCTTTGCAAATCCTTTGACTTAAGTCACTTGACTCCATCCCCTCCTGGGAAAAAAAGTGGCACAGCATGGTAGGAGCCCACCTGGGATGGTTGCACCCACAGCCAGACACAAGGATGGCTCAGCCTGGACCAGATGCTCTCCCTTTCCCTCTGCTTGATGCACTGGTGCCATGGCAACTGCTAACACTAAACAGCTGCAGAGAAAATACAGCTTCAGAGCAGCTTCAATCCCTAAGGACCAGTGGGAATATCCTGGGAGTTGCCTTCTCTGGAGGATCCTAACCAAAGGATGTGCCTCTGGAGCAGGGCAAAGCCAGACTGCACTGTGGTACCCCTACAGGCCTAAAACTCATTTTGCATTGAAAAGTCATTATAAAAAGTAATCTTGCTACATTTTCCCTCTTGAAAGGATAAAATCTGATGTTGCAGGACACAGCGTCTGAGGCCATTTGCCCTTAGCTCCTAACTCCTGTCCTGGCCCTGTGGCCACAGGGAAGCATCCCTGTGGCTTCAGGCTCTGGAAGTAGAGGAGCAGCTCCAACCCCAGTTCTCATGACAATGGGGCAGAGGCACACCAAGACATGTGCCACTGCAGGACATCTCCGTGAAGCTATGCAGATGTGTCTTTGCACTCAGTCACAGTCCTGTAACCTGTGAGCAGAAATTTTAGGATGCTGGAAAATGATCCTGGGGAACAGAACTCACTAGGACGTGATCCATATGCACACCAAGGGGAGCAGGAAAGTGTTTTCCTCTACAATTTCTTTGCTGCTGGGCTGTACAATTTGTCCCACACCTACCTGAGCCTTGGTGATTTTATTGTAAGGGAAAGATTTCATTCAATACACTTCAAAGCCTAAGGCAGTTGGCAAGATTGCTGCTGGCTGGTAACACACACAGAAGGGGAAGGAAAAAAAAAAGGGGGGGGGGAAAAGTTGATTTTTTGGGCTATTATTTCACAGAAGCTCCATTTGACTGCATTCAAGCTTAATGTGTGATTCCTTTGCCCTCATGGCAGCTATTTCTCACAGGGGGAAGCTGCACACACACAAAAACGTGAAAAGTGGAACTGTGATGTGTTTTCACCATCAAAAATAGAAAGACAATTTCCCCCTCTTTAAGCTTTCCTGTTCTTCCTCTTCAAATAAGTTCCAGCACCTTCAAAGCAAGCCAGCATCCCAGTGAAATCCCACTGCCAAGGGAGATGAGGAGATGGGTTCGTAGGAAACTCGCACCAGTTTCAAACCGTCATCAAGGTGACTAGGGACAGGTTGGTTCTTACAGGCGTGCACAGACAGCTACCCGGAGAGGGGAGATGGTGAGGAAGCTCAGCCCCAAATCCTTTGGGCCGTCTTGCAAATCAAGCATCCTGCTAATGCCAAAACTTTGCTGGGCGGAGTCCGGCGGGGAGCAGAGCAGCGGGGAGCATTGCTCCCCCGGGACGTGGCGCTGGGATTGACGATGTCCGTCCTCCTCCCGGAGTCGCCCGCGATTTGAGTTCTCTTTGCCAGCGGTGCAGCTCCCAGACAAAGGCAGGTGGGCTGGAGCTGAGGGTCGCTGCCGAGGGGACCTGTCCTCAGCGCTCGCTGGGCCCGCGCTGCCGCTGGGACACGGCGGCTGTGCCCCCGCGCACACGCCTGTGCCCGCTCCTACCCCCGCGCACGCTCCGGCTGTTCCCCACCTTGCCCACCTTGCCCGCCACCTCTCCGGGAAGATCCAGCGGTCGGATCAAGGCGCATCTTTTGGCGTCGAAAGGATTAACTCGCCGAGGAGCAGCGGCGAAGGCTGAGCCTACGCTCTCGCCGCGCATCGCCGGCTTCTCGGCACGCTCGGGAGTTGTGGAGCCAACCTCTCGGCAGCTAATCCCCCTCGCTGCTGGCAGCCGAGGCGGCTGGGAAGAGCGAGCGGGGCTGTAAGGTGAAGGGACGGGAGGAAAGGGAAGGAGGAGTGCACACACAGCACACACACACGCACGCACGCATGCACGCACATCCCGCCGATGGCAGGCAGCGGCACCAGATCGGTTGCTGTTTGCGGGGAGGTCCGTCGGGAGCCTAGTGCTGAATAGAACGAGCTGAAGCGTCAGGCGAGCATATCTTTCTCTTGCAAAAGTCCTCAAGGTAAATCCCGAGAGCGGCCGTTCCTCGTTCAGCTGCCCTTTGGACACCAGACGCTGGGCTTGCTGCTGTCGTGGTTGGTGTCTCTGACTATGGTTTTATTTTTGAAGGAATTGATCTCGAGATGCCGACAAAAGAAGTTGATGAAAGCCAGGCTGACGTGGCCAGGAGCTGTGTGCTGCTGGCTCTGTTGCACACTGGGAGCAGCTGAACTTTGTAGGTTTTGAATATACCTTTCTCCTCTGCAAGCACTTTGGACAGTGTTAACTGCGTTACGGGGAGAGTGAGTGACAGCTCAGCGCCGCACACCTTGTGCCTGCCATTACCCAGACTGAGTCTGAGGGACAGCAAAGCGGGGATATCTGTCTCTTCAAGGACCTTCAACTGTGAAAAGAAGCTGGAGAAAGGCAATTTATTTTTCTTTTCCAGATGACTGAAAATACCTACAGGATCCTATCTCTCCACCTTCCTTTACTAAGTAGCATCAGGGAGAGACGGCTGAGGAACAAAAATGATATTGGTCAAAATCATTCCAGTGCCCACTTTTGCCCAAGGAACTTCACGCCCATAGGGGTTTGCTGTGGGCACTTGCAGGAGTGAGGACTGACATACCACAAATGAATCACCATTGGATCATGTAAGAATTTGCAAATGAGAAACCTGCCCCAGCAAGACCTTCTGTGCCCAGTTCACAGTACATGGTTTGGTGCAAGCACGGCAATTCTCGCCTCTTGCTCTCCCTTTTAAATCTCTTGAGCGTGGATATCTCTTTCCTCACTGCAATTATGATTATTTGTAACATCAGTGCCATCAAAGATTGGAGCACTTTCCTCTCCCAGATCCTACCCAGCGTTAACAAAACTCTAAACTTGGTGCAGCAAGTGGAAGCCACCACCAGCTCGGTAGTAAGTGTCCTCCAGGACCCTGAGCAGGACAACTACCTGTCCAACAGCCAGTCCATGAACTCCAGCAACTTCACAGCTGGCCTGGACCACTTGTTCCAGTACTCATACTCAGACAATGACCAGCTTTACAAGGAGTACAAACCTCCTCCTCGAGATGCCATTCCTCTGCCAAAGGCTGTCCTCTACCTTCTCATGGCAGCCCTGGTGGTGGTGGCAGTGGCATACGCCATCGTCGGGCATCTCATCAAGGACCTCATTCACGACTTTATAGGTGAGTGTGGGCATTGTGCATTGTATGCTTTGGGTCAAAAGGAGTCTGGTGCCAAGCTTGGGGATGCCAGCCGGCTTCTCTCCTTTGGTTTAGGTGGGGTTTAGACCAAGACTTGACCCTGTCACATTTACAGGAGCGTTAGCTTATCTGATGTGCTGGGTTCTCCCAGACAAGCTGTATGTTGAGCAGATTTCTAGACAAAATCCTTGGGTTTAGTCCCCTTCCTAAAGAAATGAGGCTTGTGTATGTGTCATGTGTGTGTAAATGTGTGTGTGCATAAGCCTGTGCCGCCCAATGGTGCTAAAATTCATTGGCCAGGCTCAACTGAGCTAGCATTAGAGGTCTCCAAAATTAAAAGTTTCATGGCAACAGATGCCTGAGCACAGGAATACAACCTGCTTGTGCATTGTGAGGGAAAAGCTGCCATATGAGCTTAACCTCTCATCAGACACCAACAAATCCACAAACTCCTAGGAAACACAGCTCAGCAGTCTGGATCCCTTCTACAGCACTTCACACAACCATCACAGCCTCGACAAGTCTATACAGTGATAACCCAAAGAGTGAGTGTTGGCTTCCCAGTTCTTTCATTTCATCCTGTAGTTTCCCTCCTCATTGGGCAGAAGAGTGCAAACACACAGGCTTCAGCCGCCATGGGCAGGCAGAGGCACGGGCAGAGCTGCTTGGCTGGTCGAGGCAAGCTCTCAATGATAATCCTGCTGTTTGCCCCATCATTTGTAAGGGTGGTGCTAGGGAGTGCAAACATGCACAGTTCCCTTCTGAATTCCCAGTACTTTTGGTCCCCACACCCCAACAGCCAGCTCATCGCGTCCTTTTCAGGGCACAGGGCCCTACTGTAGTGAGCTGGTGGCAGTTTCCTAGCTTGGATGGGAAGTCAGGAGGGATCTACAGAGGGATTTAAGCTCTTGGCTCCTCCAGATGTGCATACCACCCCCCAAAAGCTCTGGGAACCAGCATCTTCTGCTGAGGGGAGCAGAGCTGAAATGCCTTTGTGCACTCCATGCTTTGAGCCTGCGAAGTCCATAGGCTTAGTCTCTGCAGTGGGATGGAGACCACACTCATCTGGAGCACAATCCATGTATTTGTTCACTATTCCCCTTTATTTCTGTTCTCCTGGGACACAAGAGATACACTCCAGCCAGTGCCTGCAGGGTGAGCAGCACCCATGGTTTGCTGGTGAGACATAAGCCAAGTCCCTTGAATCGGAGGGGTCATGATTAGGCAAGGGCTGGCAGATATCTGGGACACAGGTATTTGGGAAGGAAGTATCTGGGACAAGAAATGCCAAAACTCCTTGCAGGGAGCAGTGCTAAGCATCTCACATGAGGCTCAGCTGGGAAAACAACAGGGAGCTGCTGCTGAGGAGTCTTTCATTGTCCCAGCTGGAAGGGAACAGATACTGTCTTAAAGTGTTAAATATAACACTTAATCAACAGCTTGCTGGGGCTGTAACATCACTGGGCTCTGCCACTCATCTGATTTAGCGTTGCCTTCCCAACAAAGATAGGCAGCAGGGACAGAACCTAAAAATATACATGCTCCTGTCCTGAGATGCTCAAAGGACCAGGTCACAGCAGGTCAGAAACTCCACCAAGGCAGGACCTGGTCCAGTTGCAGTGCCCCCATGAAACAGACACCCCTGCCTTGGTTGCTGGGGTCCCTGATGCAGGACAGTGTGGATATGGGATCTTAAAACCACCCCACCAGGGTGAGTACTGTAAAGCAGGGCCAAAATCCACATAGATATCATGCCTCCCAGGCAGCAAGAGACACTAAAGCTGTGGTCAGAGGCACCCATGCCTCTGCCATGTTATTTGCAGCTCAGCACCGATCTTCTCTGGTGACTTTGGGCATCTTTTGGTTTTGCCTCTGCGTGGGACAAGGCCAGCAGGGTGACCCTTCCCTCACAAAGCCTTTTGCAGAGAGTCTTTCACAGCTTGGCACAGCACCACAGCTGTCCCAGGGCTGGACAGGGGCAGGGACAGCCATGGGGTCTGCCCATTTTCTGACACTTCAGAAAAAGCCCTTTCCCAACTGAACTGAGAGTCGAGCATCCTCCCTGCCCTGGGTGGAGGTGACATCTCTCCCAAGTTAGGATCAGAAATCCAGATAAGACCTTCTGCCTCATCCAGGCATTTCCCAAACTCCAGCAGCACCCTTCAGTGCTGAAGGCTTCTTCCAGCTCATCCTATTTAGCACTCCGGACCCATCTTCACACCATTTATACACTTAAAATGAGCCAGTCCTCGGAGGAGAGCAGACGAGATCATGTTTGTTAACACTGGCAGGCAGCAGCCTTTAAAGAGAAGGTTTCATTTGAATGAGTTTGCATAAAATGACTTCAGGGACAGGACAGAGGGACCAAGGGACAGTAAATAAGAAGCTGGTCTATTAGCTGCCTTAAACACAGTGCCTGGATTTATGTACTCGGCAGCAGCTCCAACCTCCCCTATCAGCATTTCTGTGCTAATCATATTTAGAAGGATACTGAGAGAGATGAAAATAAGATGCCAAAGGGCTGGAGCCTGTTTTGGGGAGATTAAAGTGTGAATAGTTAATCGCTACTTTAAATAGTGACTCGGAGACATCAAGGATGATTTGGACTCCTCAATAACAGCTTGTAGGACACAGCTGAGGGAGTCTAATCATTACCCAGCCCTATGTGCTCACCAGGACTATGAGAATCAGGTGCTGGGCTTGGTTTGGGATGGCAGAGGTGCTCTCAGGATGCAGCTGAGCAAAATCTGAAAGGACATTCAAGACATCAGCACCTCTCTTGCAGCCACTTCTTAAAAATTCAATTAGAGCTTGTCCAGGCATCCCTAGAGAGAGATGAATGCTGCTGTGATACCGAGTAGGAGTGGAAAATTGGAGGCTTCATTGAAGGAGAGGGAAAGATGTATTGTTGGAGAGGAGGAAGGCAGAGTTCCCCTCCAGCCAGGGTGGGGATCCTGTCCGTCCTCATCCCCCAGAGCACCTGGATATGAATAAGAAGGTTCTGAAAGAGCCCCTCTTCATCTTTTTCCTGGAGAGAGCCAACCAAGGAGAGCCCAAAATACCTTTATTTCTCTCTGTTCCCTCCCTGCTTACTCCGAGCTGATGAAGTCTCATGTATGCGACTTCCCCAAAATTACCTCTATGTCTCTGATTGGGGACAGATGCGAGCCCCCCGAGGCAGGAGGAAGGCTCCTGCGTGAGCACAGCTCAGACCTGGCTACCAGTTAAGAAAAATTGGGTCGAAGCATTTGGAAAGCAGCTTAACTCGGAGCGCTGGAGAGCTGCCAGAGACGGCGCTGCGGCGAAGTGCCGGCTGGGCAAATGACAAGCCTGTCGCCAACGTACCGAGCGCCTAATTACTGCAAGCCTTGGGAATCATCCCGCCCTCCCTCCTCCATCCCCAGCAGTTCACTGAATATTGCCCTTATTTAAACACCAAAAAAAAGAGTGTGGGGGAAAGGAGTCGGGGGGGGCGAAGTTTGACTGGAAACAAAGCTGTTGCCATAGAGACTGTGGCGTGCGTGGCTCCCAGGAAAGCATCTCGCTGTCTGCATGGGAACCACATGGGAAGGGTCTGGTAGTTTGTGTGGGAGCTGATGTTTTGTGGGAAGACCGTTGTCAGTGTCACACAGTTCAGCCAAGGTCTCCTCTGCGTTGCTGATCCGTGGAAGAGACCTTGAGGAAACTTTTCCTGACCGATGAGGTAAGGCAAGGCAGGCTCGCTGACAGCAGCCAGGCTGTGCTGGTCGACGGCTTTGCGACTGCTCAAAACCATCAGCCGTTCTCGGAGCAGGGTCTTTCTTCTCTTTGCTCTTTTGACCCAGCAGCTGTATTTTTATTTTCCAGCCTTATCTCCACGCACCACATTTCAGGCTTCTTTAGGAAACGGTGCATGAATGTAGCATTGCTGAAAATAGCTGCTGGGTGATCCTGCAGGGACTCGGGATCCGCTTTTAATTGCTCCCACGCATAACCACAGGGCTCTTAGGATAATTCAGCCTGTGGCAGGGACTGCAGATAGCGTCTCAGACCCGTCAGAGAGGACTTACATCTGCCTTTCAGGCTCTGATTTGAGGATGATTCATTTGACTCACAAAGTTATGGGAAGAAACCACGTCAGATTCCCTTCTGTTTGGCCACCTTGGTGCTAACCACCTCTAACACTAACCCTCCTGCCTCACCTTTCCTTTTGATCTATGGTGGTGTATTAGGGGTTCCTTAGCCACTGTTTGAGGTGGGACTAATGTCTAGCAACAGCTGCCATAGGATGACTTTGACCAGATTGATTCCCACTCCTAGCTACTGTAACAACAGTAGATGCCCCATCTCTTCATCTGCCCTAGCACCGCTGCAGCTGCAGGACAAGCAAGCCACAGTGGTCTGGCCCTGAGAAAAGCAAGCAGATGTGACCCCACTCTGGGTCAGCTGGTTTTACTGCCAAACCTTTGAACCACAAAGCCTAAGCAGTGGGATGGCTCCTGGCACACACTGCCAGGAAGCAATCCAGGCTAGCTTTGAGGATGAAACCTGCCACAGCAGCATTTCCTTTCCTGCCATCACATGCTCCAGCAATGGACTGCATCAGGTCCCTGGAGCAAGAACCATGCCTTTCTACTCCTCTGCAAGTGCTGCTCTTCCTTGACCAAGCCTTGACCTCACCTTCTGGCCATCTTTGCACGTCATTTGTAGGGAACACCTAAGGCTGGAGGATGTGGAGAGAAACTAACCACACCCAGCAGCAACCCTGCCTCCCACCTACCACACCCGAGCCATCATCTGTCTGGGACCACTCTCTGGAAAAGCAGTGTTACCCAGCAGATGGGGCTAGGAAAAAATGTAGGCTTGGTCCAGTGTCATACTGCTGCAGAGAAGCTTTTTCTTTAAGAGAATATCATGATTAAATGAATGCCTTCTCTGCATCACCCCACTTCCACACCAGACCCTTCATGCCAGTGTCAGCTCTGCAGAGGGACAGTGTCCTCAGCTGTCCATTGGCAAAGCATTGTGCTGGTGTCACTCAGGGTGCAGCACAGTTTCAACTCATCCAGCACAGCTAACCTAAGAAATGTCTGAAAACAGGGAAGAACAGACTCTGACAGCAAGTTAATTTAGAAAGATGTGAATCTTGGGAGAACAGGGGACTTCTTGCTAACAAATGACTACTGCCAGAGACAGGCAGGCATTTTTCCAGCAGAACAAACCTGGGAGATATCTCCTGATTTTGCTAATGAATAAGCAGAGTCTGTCCTTCAAACAAGACAGATACAATGTCCAGCTGTGACTGCTGCATCATGTCTGACACATTGATGAATGCTCTTGAACTTGTGTCCATCAGGAATGGTTTGGCCAGAGCTGGTCCTGCCTTGCTGCAGAGCATAACGAGGTTGCTGGGTTGGGACCTGTTTCAATAAAAGAGGTGCTTCTGCTCCTGCTGCTAGGAAAAGGGCTTTTTTAGCAGCTGTTTTCACACCCAGTTCCATTTAAAGCAAATAAACTAGAGCACGAGTTTGCTTGTTCATCTAACATTTTTCCTCTTCCGTTGCTTGTTTCCATCTCTGCAGGGAGTGTGAATGTCTCACTGATCAAGTTGTATTTAAATTTCATCCCTTTCTCCCACCTCCCTCTGTTCTCCTGTTAGGAGCATGTCTTTTCCTGTGGCTGAAGTGCCTCATGGACACCCATCCCCAGTGAATGCAGGGGAGTTGTATACCCCACCGAGATGAGACTGGACATAGAGCATCCCTGTGCCACTTGTGCACTCCAAGAGGCTTCTGACAAATGACTGTCACTCATGCTGCTGGTATGAGGAGGGGTAAAACACATCATGAAACCTGGGCAGCACCAGACAGTGTTTCAGTGCCTCAAAAAACACAGCACATCCCAAGAGTCCTGCTCCAGAGATGCTCTTGAAGACTAAGGCAGAGTCAGGGAGGTGCAGGAGCACTTTGTGCCACGTCACTTGGCTGTTCAGGGAGGGATGCTATTCCACAGCTTCTACTTTACCCAGTCTACCCTATCTCCTCTCCCCAGCTGCTTTGGATCAATTTCTCAGTATTGATCTCACCCCATTTCAGTACTTTCCACCTCATCTTTCACCCTGCAAGGCCTCAGCAGTCATGCTGAGCCTCAGCAGCGCCCAGCGAGCAGGGAGAAGTGTCTCTGAGTTAGATGCTGATGCTCTTTTATCTGAGGCATTTATACATGCCTGTGTGCATGTCCTGATTTTGCATCATGTGTTATGAGCTTCTTCCAGGGGCTGGGTAGAGGCAGACACTACTTTTTCTTATCTCCAAAGCATGGCTGTCCTGGATCCAGAAGTGCAACTGCCCCAGGAGTGCACCATGGGGCGCCCACTCACCACAGCTTTGCCCTTGTGTGTCCCAGGTTCGCTGGCTGCAGCTCAGCTGCTTGCCTTCTGAATGGAGCCTGCGTGAACCTGAACCTGGACTTTGATCCAAAAGAGGATTTAATTTTCCTCTTGATGGCAATTGTGTCCATTTTCTGTGCAGGCCATTGTGCCAGATGTAAGGGATGGAGAGAGAAATATCTACTGTGCTGCTACCTTCAGCCAATCACCACCATTCCACAGCTCCCAGCCCCTCACAGCCTCCATTAGCTGATTACAGCCCCCACAAGGTTCATCATCCAAGGTTTCTAACCTTGGGTTAGGCTTGTGCACGATGGGAAGGTGTGCATCTCATCCACTGAAAAGCACCTTCCACATAAAAGCAAGGTTTAATCCCATCAGTATAGGTTGGGGACTGATATGTTGGAAGGTAGTGAAGGGGAAAAGGATTTGGGGGTCCTAGTTGATGAGAGGCTGACCATGAGCCAGCAATGTGCTCTCATGGCTAGGAGAGGCAATGTCATGCTGTAGTGTATTAGAAGGGCTGTGGTTAGTAGGTCGAGAGAGGTTCTCCTGCCCTTCTATTCTGCCCTAGTGAGGCTGCATCTGGAGTACTGTGTCCAGTTCTGGGACCCCCAGTTCAAGAGGGACATAGAACTGCTGGAGGGAGTCCAGTACAGAGCCACAAAGAAGATTAAGGGAATGGAACATCTCTGTTACAAGGAGAGAGTGAGGGAGCTGGAGATCTTTAGCTTGGAGAAGAAGAGACTGAGAGGTGACTTCACCAATGTTTATAAATATGTGCAGGGTGAGTGCCAGGAGGATGGAGCCAGGCTCTGCTTGGTGATGCCCAATGACAGGACAAGGGGCAATGGCTGGAAGCTGAGGAACAGGAAGTTTCATTTAAACATAAGAAGGAATTTTTCCTCTGTGAGGGTGACAGAACCCTGGGACAGGCTGCCCAGGTGAGTTGTGGAATCTCCCTCTCTGGAGATATTAAAAACCTGCCTGGGTGCATTGTTGTGTGATCTGGTCTGGGTGATCCTACTCTGGCAGGGGGGTTAGATTGGATGAGCTTTTGAGGTCCCTTCCAGCCCCTGACATTCTGTGATTCTATGATTCTATGCTTCTATGATTCTATGATTCTATGCTTCTATGATTCTATGCTTCTATGATTGTATGATTCTATGATTCTATGCTTCTATGATTTTATGATTATATGATTCTATGATTCTATGATTCTATGTTCAGCTCTCCTGTCTTCTTCCCTTCATCTCTCCCTAGACATTCCATGAGAGATGCTGGGGGATCCCAGTTTCTCAGCCACAGGCTGGGAAGAGCTGAAGGAAGTAGTTGAAGAGGAGGGTGCAAAGGCTGGGATAAAACCAACCAGCAGCAGCTGGCAGGGGAGATGAGGATGATGACATTTTTATGATTGGTTCTCCAAGGTCCTGCTGGCAGGAGATCTTCTGCCAGCTCCATGGGGGCCTCTCTCCTCTCTTCCATGCACGGCAACGCGCTGAAGTTACAGGCCATAAATGGCCACAAATAACGTGTAATTGTGTAATTACTTCACTCCTTACTTACACAGTCAAATCATAAAGGCATCGCAGTAAATACCCTCTAATGACAGCCTAATTACATCTTCCTGCAGATTACCGGGTAATTAGATCCAGCAGGCTCCAGAAATAATTCCCAGGGAAGCAGCAATTCGGATTAGCACACACAATCCAGCCTGCTCTTACCCAGGAATTAGGCTGTGGCAAGCCTCACACAAGCCACCTTCCCTGGACGTCCCCATTGGTGACTGCACCATGAACCTCTTCCTGTGGAAACAGCTTTGCTGAGCCACACACCTCACACACACACACACCCCTCACACACACACACGCACCCCAAAACAGCCAGCCTCGTTTTTTCTGCCTTTACCATGGTGCCATGGTGCCATGGTGCCATGCCCAGGTTTTGCTCCTTCTGCTGCCTGCAGATGTCCCCAAGAGTTCATTGCTTGGCCACCAAATGCCACTTCCTCTTGGTCACAGGAGTGCAAAGCTGTGCTTTTTAATTCCCACCTTTGCTGCTGGGATGTATTAGAAGGGCTGTGGTTAGTAGGTCAAGAGAGGTTCTCCTGCCCCTCTATTCTGCCCTGATGAGGCCACATCTGGAGTACTGTGTCCAGTTCTGGGACCCCCAGTTCAAAAGGGACATAGAACTGCTGGAAAGAGTCCAGCACAGAGCCACAAAGGTGATGGAGTGGAACATCTCTCTTATGAGGAGGGACTGAGGGAGCTGGGACTGTGTTGCTTGGAGAAGAGGAGACTGAGAGGTGACCTCGTCAATGGTTATAAATATGTAAAGGTGAGTGCTAGGAGGCTGGAGCCAGGCTCTGCTGGGTGATGCCCAATGACAGGACAAGGGGCAATGGGTGGAAGCTGAGACATAGGAGGTTTCGTTTAAACATGAGGAGGAATTTTCTCCCTGTGAGGGTGCCAGAACACTGGAACAGGCTGCCCAGGGAAGTTGTGGAGTCTCCCTCTCTGTAGACACTCAAAACCCACCTGGACACATTCCTGTGTGATCTGGTACAGGAGATCCTGCTCTGGCATGAGGGTTGGACTGGATGAGCTTTCGAGGTCCCTTCCAGCCCCTGACATTCTGTGATTCAATGCATGCAGCAAACCTCACTCCATGGCTGCTGGGATATCTGGGGACCTGTCACCTCTTTTCCTAAGGTTATTCCCCACCTTCCCTGAAAATCAGCCTCTGCTCCCACTGGACTTTTACAGCTGACGTCAAGAAAAGCAAGCTGAGACCTTTAATAGTATTTGTAGGAGACAATCTTGTTATTGCCTTCCGGCTCCTCCTTGCACCAAGCAGCTGTGCGGGGGCTGGTTCGAGCCTGGGAGGTCTTGGGGGTAGGAGAGGGAGGCCCAGCTGGCTTGGACCCAGCCTGGGCTGCACGGCCAGGCTGGGAAGCAGCCAGTGGAGTGTTTGGCTTTGGTCTAAACCCAGTAAATCCAAGCAAAATGGAGGCTATAAAGGAAAAAAAGACCTAAATCAGCTTTCCAGGCTTGGCTGATTTCCCTGAGGAAGGGTTGTAATGGGGAGCCCAGGCTCCAGTAAACCATGCAAATAAAAGCTAAATGCCCTGGCTGGGGCTTGGGGGGGCAGATTCAAGGCTCCCCTAAAGCCTTTAGACAATGTATCTGCCAAGCTGCCCAAACACTCTTGCCAGCACTGTAGTAGTCATGGGGACTGTGGTGGTTCTTCTTCTGCCTTTCCCAATGCACAACAGGCAGACCCCACTGGTGTGGTGATGGAGGTGAAAAAAGGAATAGAAACCCCAGAAAAAACAGTCACTCTCTGGACACATCCTCTGCACACCACAGTAGGGGCTTTCTCCTTCTTGCAACCTGCACCCATGTCCAACCAGACAATGCTGGCAGCACAGCACAACCTCCCTCTGCTCCCTGCCTGACCCCATGGCTAAGGTGGAAACTCACTCACAGCATCAGCATCACCCTGAATGCCATACACCATGCACTTGGGGAATGTGTGGCCAAATGGCTTTAGACTGGAGAAGAAAACGGTTTTTGGGTTCTAAAAACACTAAAACTTGCAGGTTTTTTTCAAGAGAGAAAGAGAAGCATTGGAAGTTTCAAAAAAAAAGCCCCCCAGATTTGGCTTAGGATGCACACACTGAGCAGAGGGAGGAGCACAGGTCATTCCCAACTCTCTTTTCATACCTGCAGCGATATCTGGACACCATTAGTGACCCACGAAATTAGATCTCAATCTCTCTTCACATCTAGGATCCTACCCTGGCATTTGCCATCATTCAGCCTTGGTTTTGCAGGAGTTTTGTTCTGCAGTGCCTAACTGTGATTGCACTTCTCTGGCCAGGCAGAAGAGGACACACTCTGCACCCAGCAGCCTGCGCCCTAAACCAAAGAGCTAAAATTGAAATGCTCACGCCACACAGGAGGGAAATGGTCCTCTTGAGAGCACTCCACTGAGATGGGGGGGAATAAAAATTTTAAAATTCAGTGCCTCAGGAACAACTAAATAACAACTCCTTTTGTCTGCCTCCTAATAGCAGTCTCCTCTCTATTTTGGGGCAGGGCTGAAGCAGAGGGGTCCTGGTGCTCCACTGTCCACTGCTGACAGAACCTGCCCAGCCTCCAAGGGCTCTTCTCCCCTCACCTGGGCTTCCCCAGCTTTGGTTTCCTCCTTGCTGGTTCCTCTCTATCACAGTTTAGGATGACCTCTCACAGCTCAAGTGGACAAATTGGTTGGTTGAGTGTTTCAGTGGATTTTTGGAAGCAGCACCACCTGCCTCCACCAAACCACAGCCCCCTGTGCTGCAGAGAGTGTCTCGGTCACACCAGCAGCCAGCAGCCAGCACTGAACTTAGGAGGGTGATCAGTCACCCCCACGGTAGTGAGAGTGGCTGGATCAGCTCAGAGGCACGTCCTGGAGGTCTGATAGCCTGCCAGAAGTGCAGCCCTGAAGCAGCCCATGGAGGATTTTAAAACCTTAGCATGACTGTGATACAATCCCGTGGCAGATAAGCCATGAGCCCAGCCGCGCCTCCAGCTCCATTTGGATGTCACATGGTTGTTTAATCATCCCCTCTGCTTCTGATAGCAAAGCTTCCTTGCTGTAGGAAATCCATTGCCAGAGAGCCCAGATGCACACTTTGCTTCAAAGACACTTCATTTTCATTTTGGGGATTAGCAGAGTGATTTCATTTGCCTAAGCAAGGAGGGCTTGCAGAAATCAGCAGTCTGAAAACCAACCCAGAGCGGGGAAGAGCAGAGATCATAGAATCATAGANTGTACACAGATCTTGGTACCACAGAGGTGGAGGGGGTTGAAGGAGTAGAGCTGAACAAGGGACCCTCCTGGAGGGATGAACGCCCAGAGTGAGGGGTAGGATGTAGTGCAGGGCAGTGATTTCTAAATCAGCTTTGATTCTGGGAACAGCCAGAGGTAATTAGGGGCCGGGTTTGTGCTTTTTTCCTCCCTCCAGACTGGATCTTTGGCCCCAGCCCTGACGACAACAGCAACAAGAGTGATGTCAACTGCATCAGCAACAGTGTCAACGAGATGAGCGAGATGCCCGAGGTGCCGCGGCGTCGGGACCGCCAGCCCCAGGATGTGGTCATTTCCATCAGCGAGACCTGCCACCTGCCACAACAGACGTGACCAGTGTGGTGGCCAGGCCAGGCAGGATGGAGCAGCAGGATGGAGCAGCAGGATGGAGCAGCAGGATGGCACAGCAGCCACCTTGCAGGACTGGGCAGCAAGAGGAAAGGATGGGCAGAGCTGGCACCACAGAGAAAATCTCTTCTTGCCCTGGTTTTGCCAACATCTAAGGACCTTGCCAGGGTGGGCATCATCACCCCTTTTCCCAGAGTTGTCAGTCCTGCCCTGATGTCTGCCTGTGGGCTCATGACCTTCCCTTCTTCCCTGTGAACAGCAAAAAAAAAAAAAAACCCAAAAAAAACAAAGGCAAATGCAAAATACACCCACCAAACAAAGCTCGCCAGAGAAACGAGCCAGACAGGAGCTGGGCAGGCCTTTGGCATGGGGATGGGGTGGCCAAAAGGGCAAAGGAGACAAGGAGGCTGTGGGAGAAATGGGAGTGTCTGCATTTCTGGGGACAGATCCAGGGCTCAGCAAGGAGTTGGGGCAGCACGTGAGCCAGGGTCTGCCAAAAGCACTGTAAAGTCAGTGCCAGTAGGGGTCAAATCCGGCCCAGAACATCGATGACTTGCCCAAGCCGTTGCTCCTCCCCTGGCAGCCCACTTCAGCCCCTGCATCCTGTAGCTCTGGGAGAGCAGGGTGACAGCCCCACCTCCCCAGGAAGCCTTCCTCCTCCATGCTCCTGGCTAGGTCAGGGCCACTGCCTTCCCTCCACCCAGCATCTCCTGATTAGCAGCAGCGGTGCTGGTACACAGCACAGTTCTCTGAGGCGAGTTGCTGGAGGGGAGGGCAGGGACCCAACTTGCATGAAGCCCCAAACCTTAGTGGGACAAAGCAACTCCTATATGACTTCATTTTAGCACAGCCATCTCCCTTGTCATCCCCAAACTAACTGCCACCATAAGGGGTGCTGGCTCTGCACTGGGGTCAGCAACATGTGGATGAACTGATGGAGCGGGGAGACCTCCCCTGTCTGAGTGAGTGCCTTCCTCTTCTCTGCCAGGGCATTGACACCCAAAACTCAAGTAGGACTAGGGGGAATGGAGCAAAGCTGGACGTGTGGAGATTCAGACTGGATGTGAGGAGGAAGTTCTTTACCATGAGAGTGGTGAGACCCTGGAAGGGGCTGCCCAGGGAGGTGGTTGAGGCCCTGTCCCTGGAGGTGTTTAAGGCCAGGCTGGATGAGTCTCTGAACAGCCATCAGGCTGTTCACTCTAGGGTAGAGTGTCCCTGCCTATGGCAGGGGGGTTGGAACTAGATCCTTGTGGTCCCTTCTAACCCTGACTGATTCTATGATTCTAACTGCCTGCCACTTCTCTCTGCCCAAAGGCATCCTTCCTCATTGCTAACTTTAGGCAGATCCCCACTCTCCATTTACAGAATAGCCACAGTTGGGGGTGAGCTTCCAAATCAAGTGGGAAAAGGAGCATCATGATAGTTTCATTGGTAATTTTAAGGCCAGCTCTTGCCTGACTTGGGGTTTTAAACCAGGATTCATCACATTTCTGTATAGCAGAGTGGAGATAACAGGACCAGGGATGGGACAGCAATGTGCCCTTGTGGCCTAGAAGGCTAATGTTATCCTGGGATGCATTAAGAAAAGTGCATCCAGCCAGGGGAGGGAGGTTCTCCTCCCCTCTACTCTGACCTGGTGAGACCACATCTGGAGTCCTGTGTCCAGTTTTGGGTTCCCCATTTCAAGAAAAAGAGGGGAACAGTAGAGAGAGTCCAGGATCATTAAGGGACTGCAACATCTGTTTTATGAAGAAAGGCTGAGAGACCTGAGTCTGTTTGGCTTGGAGAAGAGCCAGAGGGGAGTCTCATTAATGTTTACAAATATCTGAAGGATGGCTGTCAAGGAGGGGCCAGTCTCACTTCAGTGGTTCTGAATGTGGGGCAACAGGTATGACGTGGAGCACAGGAGGTTTCACCTCAAATCAGGAAAACCTTCTTTACTGTGAGGATAATGGCACGCTGTCCAGAGAGGTTGTGGGGTCTCCTTCTCTGGAGACTTTCAAAACCCACCTGGATGTGTTCCTGTGTGAGCTGCCCTAGGTGATCCTGCTTTGGCAGGGGGGGTGAACTCGATGATCTCCACAGGTCCTTTCCAACCCCTACCATTCTATGATTCTATGAACAGACCCAGTCCCAGTGCCTCCTTCCTTATGAGGATCCTTTTGACCTCCACATCTTCCTTGGACTTAAAAAAAAAAAAAAAGGGCTACATTGATGTTCTAGAGACTCGATCCCAGGAAAAGGCAAGTAGTCAGAACTTCTGCCTCTGCATTCAGGGAGACCAGCCCTGTCTTTCCCAGTCCAACGTACCCAGCACATCCCTAACAGCAGGGGCCAGAGCACCATTTCCTAACCCCTTCTAAGAGTGGTTAGGACAAATGGAGGTAGCTTCAACCTTCTGCTCTGATGGCTTTTAATGAGAGCCATTACCAGCAGTGCTACCTGGGGCTTTGTCAGCTTTGCAGTGAGTACTGCAAACCTCCCCCCAGTAATCACCTATTTCCAATCAGGCACACCAAAGCTGCCACCATCATTTTCCTTCCTTTTCCTTTATTTTATTTTTTTTTTTTTTGGCCCTGTGTTTGTAAGGTGGCTGCTCTGGGAGCTGCCAGCCAGCTCCTGCACTGGCACTGTCAAGGGGAGCCAGGCAGTAATGCCATGGCAGCAGAGGGAGAAGCTGAGGAGCGATCCCAGGTCTCTTGGCTCCTGGAAACAGGCTGCAGTGCCAGGGTTGGTTGTGGACTGGGGAAACTGGGAAGGTCCGGATTCCTGGGGGACTTTATGAGGGAGCAGGATTGCTTTCCTTGCTCCTCTGCTTTTTTTAACATCCAGAGGTTGGACATCAGGGTCATCCAGGTCCTCCTGGCCACTGCTGTAGAGGGCTGGTGAAACTGCATGTCTGGCACTGGCACTGTTTTCTGCCGTGGGGATATACCATTCACAGGGCATGAATGCACCCCCTCCCCCTACCCTGCCTGCAGCAGCAGCCCCAGTGGCTCCTCTGCATTGGGAATGCAACACCCACCAGCTGCTGGAAAGAAGGTGAGATCTTCCCTGAGGATGGAGGCTGCCACATCCACTTTATCTGGGCTCTTGCTCCCTTCATGAGTCATCTTGGGTCCTACATAATATGATTTGAGCTCCCATACCACATAGCAGCTCACACCCAGGGCCAGCGTGGTTGTCACTCACCCTGGGCCACTGTCCTCCAAGCAGGAGAAGAAAGGAACCAAGCTCCCTCCTGTGGCCACCTGCTCTGAGCTTCACCACGCTGCTGAAGGCTGGTAAGGACCTGGTGAGGCAGTGCCCTCAGCCCACTCCCCTCCTCAGCCTCCTGGGGACAGAACCTACCTCTGAAGCCCCTCTCTTGCCGGGGATGCCAAGGGGTCTTGGTGCCGTGTCCATCCCCTGGATTGACCATGCCCACAGGTAATGTGCCTGGGGAGGGAAACCACTGACCATCTGCCTGAGCTTCAGGGTCATGCCTGGTCAGTGCCAGGAACCAGGGTGGCACTGCAGCTGCAGAGAGCTCCATCGATGCAGCTGCTTTCTCTACTGACTCCACTGGACCCTGCCAGATGCTGGGGTAAAACTGCAGAGGACAGCAGTTTCCCACACCACCTTCCTTCACATTCCACCCTTCCTGCATCCTTGCCATCATCTGACACCTGCCTTCCATCTCATTTGTCCCCAAACACATCACCAGGTGTTAGGTTTTGCTCTGGGGACGCTCACAAGCCTGTCAGAGTCCCAAGAAGCCATGAAGCCACTTCGCCTCCAGGCACTGGAGGCCAAGGGTGGCTGTTGGCTGAAAGCAGCCCTTGTCTCTCCCACAAATCCGTGGCTTTTAGTCCAGCCACCCACCACTGCAGCTGGCTGCATTTTGGAGGACATCTGCAGCACCCTCAGAGGATTTCTGAACTGAGGTGGCAGAACAGGATGATGTGGACAAGCAAGGCTGTGAGGATGGGAAAGAGAGAGCTGTTTGGGGGCCAGTAAAAATGGTACAGCAGCCTCATCTGCTCTTTTCACCCACTAGGACTCCTCCTTTGGGCTGGTCAGCCCTTTCCTTTTCCCCCACATCCTCTGAGCCAGGGATGAGGGTCTGGCCATCCAATATCAGAGGCTCAAGAAGAGGGTTCATGGAAAGAGGTGCTGGGACTGCTTTACCCAAGAGAGGTTTTAGGGGGTGCCAAGGGGGCAGGAGGTTACTGAGGGTATCAGGCTGCTCCGACTGCTCCCTGCGCCTCTTCCATGCAGGAGGTTGCTTTTTAAGTCCCTCTTTCCTCTCCTAAGCGCCTTAGAGAGCCAGAGTGAGAGATGCCGCTGCTTTTTATAGCAGCTGTAATCCCCAGTGCTCACATCACCTGTGCCCTCCTTCCCTGAGGCCAAGGGCTGAGTTTCCAAAACGGGAGCTGATGCCCAAAAAACGCTTCAAACCTCTTCAGTTCCCAGCATCATCTCTCTCCCAGGGCACAGGTCCTGGGTGGGGCTGGTTCTGGGATCAAAAGCCCTTTACACAAGGCATTGAAGAGCCATGAGTGTTGCACTCACCTCCCACTCACAGCACTGTGCCAGGGACAGAGAGATGCACAGACAAGCACCAGAGCAAATGCCCAGCCTCCCCACTCTGCTCTGAGGCTCATGGAGCTGGAACCAACCCTGCTGCACAGTCATGAGAAAGTCTCTGAGAGCAGGAGGAGCTGAGGGAAGCTGGGGCTTGCTTTCCTTTCTAATCTCCTCCACCTTTAACAACAGGGAAACTGAGGCAGGCAAGAAGCAAAGCTCTCCTGGCCCTGCAGTGTGGGAGCAGAGCCCTTAGCAGGGCAGCTGATGAGCTTTAAAGGCTGATGAAGCTCCACACCTGGGTGTAACCCCCAAGACTTCAGTATTTTAACAGTGTGGGTCTGGTGCTGGGATGCTGCTTTCCCTCACCCAACCTGTGCTTGTAAAACCAGGGATGGCATTTGAGCCACATGGGCTTGACCTCTGAGGATCAAGTGGATTAAGAAGAATGGATGTCATAGGCTCACAGGATGTCAGGGGTTGGAAGGGACCCAAAGAGATCATTGAGTCCAACCCCCCTGCCAGAGCAGGACCATACAATCTAGCTCAAGTCACACAAGAACACAGCCAGACAGGCCTTGAAAGGCTCCAGAGAAGGAGACTCCACAACCTCTCTGGGGAGCTTGTCCCCATGCTCTGTGACCCTTACAGTAAAGAAGTTGTCCCTTGTGTTGAGGTGGAACCTCCTGTGCTGCAGCTTCCATCCATNCGGCTGCACAGCTTTCAGCTGGAGCAGCCAATTGGAGCAGTGGGAGGTTTGGTGGGGTGGGATTGAGTGTGTGGTAGAAACATATTCCACCTCCTGCCCCAGTCCTGATGGTCAGTACTGTCCCCCTACCCAGTCCCCCACCGCAGCCACGTTTGGAGGGCAGCAAGCGCTGCAGCTGGACAGGGACACCCCTCTCTGGTCCTGCTCCCCATTCATCTCCACTGGTGTCCTCAGTGAGGATGCATCTCGATAACACCCTGAGAGGTGTCTGTGCAGCATGAGGCCATCAGCCCTGGCCAGGCAGTGTCCCTCTGCTACCCTCCTGGCTGCTAAGTGACTTCTTTATACAGCTCAGCTTTTACTTCTCTGCAGCCAAAAGTCCCCCTGGCTCTGCACCCCATAAGGGGCAACCCAACACAGCTTTAAGTCTTTTACCATTCCTGCTCACTGCAGATGCAATTTTCTCCAGCCCCCCAGGACCAGTGAGGCTGACAGGAGAGGGCAGCATGGAAAATCCTGCCTAAAACCATTCTGACCCTGTCTGCATCACTTTCCCCCTCCCCCCACAGGCCTGCACCCTGTCTCCCACAGCCTCCTGGCAATACATTTACTGTAATTCTTACTCTAAACACTCCCCAGGGAGGAAAAAAAAAAAAAAACAAAACCCAACCCCAGTGGGGTTGTTCTAGGTCAGACTGCACTAAGACAGTAAAAGCAGATTAATTTCTCAGGAAAGCAATTCAGATTTTTATGCCCCTCCCTGGTGGGGATTGAAGCAGGGCCAGGAGGCAGGAGCACACCCTTATCCTGGGTGCATGCAGCTAAGGTGGGGTAGCATGGAGTGGGAATGTCCCAGGTCCTACTCCTGTGTACAAGGCAACCCTTGCCAAGTGGTGGATCACAGATGTGGGAAGGAGAAGGTGGCACATCAGAAACCCTGATGAGTCTGGGTGGGTGCCCACCACCCAACGATGAGGAAGAGGATTGCTGTGCCACCTCTTCCTCCGAGCACCCACTGGGCTGGAAGGAGGGCACAGGAAAGGAACACAGCCCCAAGCCTGTTCTCATCACCCACCCATGCCCACACACCCACAAGGCCTCGAGCAGTCACGCTTGTTTTGCACTCCCAAGGCGTGCCAGGAAGCTCTAAAGCCAGAGGATTATTCTCCAAAGCAAAGGCCTGGCCCACTGCCAGCCCAGGGAGGGAACAGCCTGGGGAGGCATCTCCCAAAGGCTCAGCTTTCTCCTGGCTGGTGTTCCACGTTCGTCCCCATGTTCACCAGCCTGGTGGTCATTCAGCCCCTGACAACAAGAGTGGTAGTGGGGAGGGCAACTCAAAGGGGTCCCCACGAGCAGGGAGGAGGCAGGAGGTGACCATGAGATTCCCACTTGGTGCCTGAGCTGCCCTGGGCAGTTGGAGCACCCTTTGCCCTGGTGTGACTTCCCCAATGTGCCATAGAGGTTGAGCAGCTGCAAGCCCATACCTTGGAAGATGGGCACTGGGTGACATCTCTCCCTTCTCCTCGGCTGCCTCAGCACAAAATCTGCAGGAGGCTTCTGCCTTTGGAGACCTGTAACTGGAGCAGTGGGAAGCAAAGCCCAGAAGGGGCTGGGAACTCAGGACACAGGAACGCTCCACCAGGCTGGTTTAACCCCATACTGCAGAGGTCCTGGGCAGGGTGTGTGCCTGCAGAGGTGCCTGCAGAGGAGGGCAGGCTGAGGCTGCTTGCGGACAGCTGAATGATAGGACCAGCCTGTATGACAGGTCCCCCAGGACCCAAGACTGAATGCCATCCTGGTTTCAGCATCACTGGGCTCCCTGGGGATCACTGCTTTGCTCCAGTCAGCACCAACACTTCAGCCTTGCTCAAGAAACCATCCTAGCTGTCAAAAAAAAAGGGCAGGCTGAGGCTTGGGGACATGGCCAGCCTTTCCTGCCCAATTCATTGGCCCCTCCCACCCCAGCACATCAGGCAGTGCAAGCCCAAGGTTCTGCTCATAGCAATGCTCCCCAGCAAGGCTTAGGCTTACAAGGAACCACAGTGTGCATGGGCCTGCTGTTGCCCCAGGGGCTGGGGTGTCCTGAGGCACAGCACTCTACTGTCACTGGGCCACTTCAGTGCACTACTCTGGCTGAAAACTTTCTCTCGAGGAGTTTGATCTACAGACAGGTCACCCTGCACAGCAGCCTGTGCTCAGCCTGGGGGAATAGGCAGAGAGGACACCACCAGCCCTAGGTTGGACCAGCTTCATCTAGACCCTTTCTTATCTTTTCAACTCTCAGCAGTAGGTGCCAGAGGAAACAGGGTGGCAGGGAGGTCTGGGACAAGTGGTGCTTGTGCACAGCCCCCATTTTAGAGCAGCTCCAATACACAGAGTTTGCCTCCCAGCACCTGAGCCCTGAGCAATGCACAGGGAGTGGCACAAGGGACAACAGTGATCATCAACCCACTCTCAGCACCAAGGAGGGTGAGGGTGCCAGGATCCAGCCCTGCAGGCTGCACCCACACATCCCCTGCACCTGCTCCCCAGGACACCCCACAGCGGTACACCCCCATGCCAGCGAGCCCAGACGGTTGTCTGAGGCCATGGGGCTGCCAGACCAAAGGCCACAGTGGCAGGCAGAGGGGCTGGATGCTGCCTCCCTTCTGACCATGGAGGCCAGCCTCTTCTCCCCTGGGAAAGGGTTATTTTCACACTGCCTCCCCATGAACATAAATCACTTAAATGGCTGCAGTGCCCAGGGGACAGGCCCTTTTGGAGCTGAGCTGCACACAGGGAGGGGAAAGCCCAGGGGACTTTTTAATAACTATAGCAAGGGGAGCTATTAAAGTGTTTTACTGCCTCATTAAGACAGTCTAATCTCTGTGTATATCTTTAAAAAAAAAAAAAAGCTTGCTGGTGTTTTTATTTTAAGAGAGGTCCTTGTTTTCTGGCACCAGCTGGGATCCTGCCTGTTTTATTGCTTTTAATTTTTTTTTTTTCTTACCTGATACCAGCATTGAACAGCCCAAGAACATCCCAAGGGCAGCAACAGCCAGGGCCAGGCAAACCATTTCTCCCCCAACAACTGCAAGGACAGGCTGCAGATCGACGTGGTGAGCTATTTCCCACCCATGGATGCAATGCAGAAAGGAGGTCACCAGGGCTGGTTTTGGGGCACATTGGCTCTGCATGTGCCTCAGCAAAGCCTGGAGGTGGGTGACCCTAACCAGGCAGCTGAGGCAGGCAGGTGATGGCAGGAAAACTGGATGTCTCATCCACCCCTCCAGCTCCAAGGGCTGGGATTTGGGGGAGTCCCAGGTTTTGAGGCTACGAGAAATGTAGGCTCCTGTATGCTCAGATGAAAAGTCCATGCACGGGGGACCCTCGGCAAGGGCTGATCTGCCATGACACAGAGCAGTCCGATCGCTGGGGTCTAGCTTTGGGAGAGGAACAGAGATTTTGTTTCTAAGGTTTCTTCACTTAATTTTGGTTTTTACCTAAGCCCAGTAGAAAAATGGGGAAATCCTGTCGAGTCTTGCTGGCTCCAGCATCCACCTCTCCATCTGCAAAAGCTCACAGTTTCAAAGCCAGGAGCCGGACCGGATGCTGAGGCTGGGATGGATGGCAGGGCTGGATAAGCTGCTTGCGTTTGCTTTGGAAAGGCTGATGTTTGCATGAGCACTGGCTCCGGTGCTTTTAAAGGGACCCACCCAGAAGCAAATCCCAGCAGCCTGAAATCGGAGCTGCAGCTGCTCCCGCCCCAGGCTGGGCTGGAGAACTCTCTGTCCTACACCCAGACCTCCCTGGCATGTCTTGGGTGGAGAAGGCCCAGGAAGCCAAAGCTACAGCTGCAGTAAAAGGGAAGCAAATGAAGACCCCAGCACAACTAATGGAGCTGGCAAACTCTTCGAAAGATCTTCCTTGGAAACTTGGGGCAGGAAGAGTGAAGCTGCCATTTTCAGTTGGAGACACTTGAGCTCAGTAGCTCCCAGAGATCCGGTCTCATCACCATCCTCACTCCCACCAGACTTGCTCTGCTACCTGACTGGTTCAGGAAGCATGACTTTTATGTGTCACCAAGCTGAGATGAGAAGGGACAGCTCCCTGGACACACGGTCTGTGCCTGTTTCAGGACTGGGGCTAAACCTGCTGTGCCTGCACAGCTGCCAACAGCCCCAGGGAGTTTCAGCCCAGAGCCTCACCCCATCCCCAGAAACCCCATAAGCTCAGCAAAGCATCAACCATTTGGCCTGGGAGAAACACTACCATTTATTAAGCCAGATATTTTTCTGCTGAGAATTACTTTAACAGTGCTAGAGGCCTTACCCTGTCACCCCCAGGGACCCTCAGCTGATTGACTGCATGCAGAGCTAGCAAGAAAGCAGGGGACAGCCAGCCTTGGGGGACATGGTGGCTCAGCAGCAGCAGTGAGAGCTATGCAGGGAGCCACAAGCAGCTCACAGGCAACAATAAGTCAAGCACAGCTGCCCCAGGGCAGGCAGGTGGGATGCTTATGTAGGGCAACCCAGTCCTTGTTTGCCAGGATTCCAAGTCCTCACAGGTGCCACCTCTGGAGAATTTTGGAGGTTATTCTGCTCTCCACGTCCATCCAGGATGCTCTGAAGATCTACAGGGGGAAGGAGAGTGCTCAGGAGTCTCTGCACAGAGAGTAGTTTCCACTGAAGTTGCTGCTTCAGAGGCACAACTTGAACCTGTTGTGCAGTCAACCACCTTCTTAACCACGGTCAGCTCCCATCTCTCATCTAGAAATAGTTACAGTTATGTCTTTCCTCTCTCCTAGCTCCTCACTGACATTAAGAGATGTTGACCTCATTCCCATCACCCAGAAAGTAAAGAGGCAGCAGGCAGCCCATGCAGGCAGGGGAACACAGCACCGTGGCAAGAAAAAAAAGTTGTCACAGCACCCAGCCAGGTAGAGATGCACCCATGGATGTACCCTCCAGGCGAGTCCATGCAGGTAGAAGAGCTCCTCTCCTTAAAGCAGATGGCTACAGGATGCTCAGGTCCTTCCCTGCATTGTCTGGTGAAGGCAGCAGGTCCTGCCCAAGCTCTCACCCAGCTCCAGCTGCAGGCCATGCTCTACAAGCCATCAAGGGGTGTGTTGGGAGGTATGGTGGATGGATAGCAAAAGGCACAGGCAGAAGCCAAGGCTGAGAGGACAGAGAAGATGTCTGTAGGGCAAATCCACTCTGGCAGAGGAGCCTCATGTTTCTGGTTGCTGGTAGATGGCAGAAGCCTGGTGTCATACATCACATATGGAGAATCCAGGCTGTCATCCCCATCACACTGTGTCAGGGGAAATCAGGAGCCTTTTGGAGACTGAGCCCCATGGGCTTTGCCAGGCTGCCCACATGCTGCCACATCCCAGGGGTTCTGCAAGACCTGGTCCTGAGGTGGAAGACTGTCCAGAAACAAACTGGAACAAGTGGATCTCCATCTCCTATCCAGTACTTTGCCCTTCTTGTGTAATCACATCAGGAAGGGAAGCCTGTACCATCGTCCTTCCTTTGCAGGGCACAGACAAAGTCATCCAGCCCAACAGGAGCAGCTACAGTGACCGCTCTGATCGCTCTTCAGATCCGCTTCACAGAGGCAGAGATCCACCCACGTGGGAGGAGGGGTTAGAATCCATCATGTGCTGCAACCAAACCCCAGGTGCCCCAGGTCAGCTCTGCTCTGAACGGACACTGGCCTTGAAGATGACTGCAAATGAGCACATCCAACAGGGATGCCCTGCTGATGGTCATGCCCTCACCTCACTCGCTGGTACCACCAAGCTGTGGCTGCTTGGCAGCATCTCCTGTCTTCTCTGGATAGCCAGTTTGCAGGAAGCATCCTCAGTTTTTGGAGCTAGGAGGCTGAGGATTAGAAGGGAGAGAATCCCAGAAGCCCCACTGTCCCAGGTTCCCTGATCAACTCGTCCCTGCCACCAAAACCAAGGACAGGAGAGTGACCAGCCGTCAGCTACAAGCACCACCCCAGAGCAAAGGAATAAATTTATGCAGACCACCTCATCCTGCCTCTCCCAGAAATTTACCACAGGGTAGGCATCCCCATCCTTTAGGGCTGCATCACCAAACGCTTTTGAGGGGTTCAGGGGAACAGTGTAAGACCATCAAGCCAGGCTGTCCCCTCCTCTCCAGCCACCCCAACTTTCCCAAGCAGAGACAAACGAAGAAGACTGGGCCAGCTGGGAGAACTGGACTGGGAAGGCAAAGCCACAGGCTACAAGAACGTAACATCATCCTGAGACTGGAGCCAGCGCCAGTGGGCATCGTACTCCATGTGGAGTTTGCTGTGGAGTTTGCAGTTCTCGAAGTCAGCCTCGGCTTTCTGAGCCTTCCCACCTGAGTTCTCCTTCCCCAGCTTCTCCCCAGCCCCTGAAGGCAATTTGATGTCTCTGCCTGGTTCCAGGGAGGAGGGATGCTGGTCCAAATACCCATTGGCCACCTGGGGCTCCTTAGCAAAAGGGTCATCCTGGGGCAGCCCAGGCAGGGAGAGGTCCATGTGGGGCCACTCACGCTCTGCTTTGCCCTTCTCTTGCTTTGCAAGACCCCTTTCAGAGTCAATCCTGACCCAATCCTGCTCCGCCCTGACCAGGGCTCTGCCTGGCGTGACTGCGGCGGCGGTTTCAGAGGCGTTTTGGGAATACTCATCCATGTCATCAGCCAGTGTGTCCAGGTAGCTACCAACAGAGATGCTGTCCAGCCTGTCGTTGGGATCCTGCAGGCTGTCCCAGCTGCCCCGCCGTGAGGCCTCCTGGCTCTCCACCAGGCTATACTGGCTGCTGGCCAGGCTGCTGCAGCGGCTGGTCAGAGTGCTCCTCTCCTCCAGCAGCCACTTCACTGCCTCGATGCCCTCGTTCACCATCACCAGCTGCTGCAGGATCTTCACGTCAACTGCTCGCAAGTAGGCCTGGTGGGAAGACAGAGAGCACGTTTTTTTTGTGGGAGACCAAGATGACCCTGGTGGTCAAGGGACCTAAGTCCCAGCAGAGCCCAGCAGAAGTGTCACCAGTGGTTGTAGGTCTCCCAAGCTGTTGATGAACAGCACAACATGTGGGAATGTCAAGCAGGCAACCATTCCAGGGGAAACAGTGATTGCCCATTGGAATGGGCTGCCCAGAGAGGTGATGGAGTCACCATCCCCGGAGGTGTTTAAGAGGAGGCTGGATGAGGCACTTAGTGCCATGGTTTAGTTAATTAGGAGGGTTAGGTGATAGATTGGACTCAATGATCCTAGAGGGCTTTTCCAACCTGGTTAATTCTGTGACCCTTTCCAAGACCTGGGAATGCAACCATCAGAACCAGTGACTTACAGCACCCACCAGCCACCAACCAGCCAGAGGAAATAAATCTAGAAGGCTGTGTCCTATAGGGCCAGGGGCAAGTAAGCGCCTGCAGGCACTGGCTGCAGAACTGAGCCCAGAGCATCCCCCAAGCTCTGAGAGGTCGCTGGCAGGGCAAGAGGATCAGGCAGGGGCATTGTTTGGGGCAAGGGTCTGTCTAGACCACCAGCAACTCCCCTGGTTTCAACCAGGTCCCTTCATGCAGTCGCTTCCTCACTTCAAGGGTCTAATCCAAGCCTGGTGACAATATGACATGTCAGGATTCGGAGCCTGAGACACGAATTACTCCCAAGAGAGGGGAAGATGATTCAGGGGACAGATATTGCTGATCGCATCACTTGCCTTGCCGACTCCTGCCCCTCTGAGCCTGGGGAAGGTCTTTGCAAAACTTCAGTTGCTGCAGAAACATCTGTTTTCCTAACGGAAAGCCCTGCATGCCAAGACATTCCTGTCTGTGTGATACTGGCTGCTGAAAGCCACTGGATTTCCCCTGCGCGGGACGCAAATATTTTGCCAGGAAAGGGAATAAGGCGGCCGTGGTGGGAGAGGGAGAGAAACCATTCCAGGACAGGTACAGGCAGCCTGGGCACTGTGTATGCCCACAAGCTCGTTCACAAGCACATCTCATCCCCAGCACTGGCAAGCCATGTTGGAAATCCATGCAGTCCCCTGGGATCACTCCTAAGTGCAGTACCCAGTCCCCAGCATCCGGTACCCTCAGAGTCACCCGCCCACCCACAAGTGACCCACAGGTCTCTTGAGACCCCTGTCTCCAGTCCCACAGCAATAAAAGCATTTGAGGAAGGAGCCTGGGAAAATTTTAGCCAAGGTTTTAGTATGTG
Organism: Ramphastos sulfuratus; assembly: GCA_013399055.1. NCBI lineage: Eukaryota > Metazoa > Chordata > Aves > Piciformes > Ramphastidae > Ramphastos > Ramphastos sulfuratus. The sequence continues at coordinate 64,668 of WBNM01007982.1, forward strand.
ACACTTCTCAGTCCGGAGGACACAAAAAAAAAAAAAAAAAAAAAAAAAGGGAAAAGAGATCCAACTCCACATCCCCCTCCCTGCACTCCTCAAGCTGGATTTAAATAAATAATAGCAGTGATGTGCCTGGATTGGAGCAGAAGCCAGCTTTGAAGTGCAGAAACTTCCTTTCTAGGCAAGTTATTTCAAAAACTGCCTACAATGGACTTTTCTGCACACGCTGCTAAAGCATCTGGCCTTGGCAGGGAGAAGACGCGGGAGGAGGAAGGCTGGAAAGCTCTGATGGGGAGGTTCCCCATTTTTCTCTGCCTCATGTAACTGTGGCTTTCAGAGATGCCATGGGAGGCACCTCAAGAGCAAAGAGTGGGAAAACACTCCCCACTTTATATATCATTTGCTGGTGAGAGTTGTCTGTTGATTTACTGCTTTTTCAGGCCAGCGTGATTCCACTGTTGCACTCCAAGAACCTCCTTCTCCAGCAAGGTAAAGGTTAGCATAGGAGAAAGCCTAGGTCCAGCTGCTCTCTGTATTTCTCCAGATGTGGTGATGGGTCTGGTCTGGTGAGTTAGCACCAATTTCATATCAACAACAGCCAAACTGGAGACTGTCATACTCCTCCTCACGTTCTCTAAGGGCAGGCAGGGATAGAGAGTATCTTCCAGGGGAATATGGTCCTGCTACCCTCTGTAGCACACAAGAAACCTGCAGGCACCTTCTTCCTTCAAGACATCTAGCCCCATGGATAAAACATCTTCCCCAGACAAAGGGGCAAGAATAGGAATTTGCCATCTTCTCTCACCGCCTGCTCCTCAGAGCTTCAACTCTGAGCATTGGGTTTGCTGGTCTCTGCATGGGAGAGCCAGATTTTGAGTTCTGTTCATGGGGATGGAGAGATAGGGGGAGCCCTGTGATGGGTTTTGGGCACCCAGGTGCCATTGCCATGCTGCTACCCTAGATGAGAGATGTCCTCACTTCTCCATCAAGCCAACAAGAAGGGTGAAAAATAAATAAAGAAAAAGCCTTTGTGAGCTCAGGTTAGTAACACATGGCCAAGGCCAAGCCTTGCAGAGCATGGGCTGACCCTGCCTGCACCTGGGCAGGGCTAATATCACTGCTACTTCCTCCTCTTTCTCCTCTGAGCAACTCAGGGCTCACAGACCTTTCTACTCTGATCAGAGGGCAGCCCGGAAGCTGGTGCCGAGGGAGGATAAAAGCTTTTACTTGGATGGGGAATACCAGTTTGGCAAAGGCATGGGTGCAAAGGGCACAGGCTGGGTGGGTCTCTAGCCCCCAGGTGGCAGGCGGGGGTGTCAGTATATTTAGCCTGTTCCCCTATGGAAACCACGCTCCTTGCCTCCCACTCCAGCGTGTGCGTGGGAGCGTCCCTTCCCCCAGCAGCACTTGAACCCGTTGCCCAATCTCCCCACTTATCCCGCAGGCGCAGGCATCGTCGGGATTTCATCCCTCCAGAAAAAGAGGAGAGAAAGCTGCCACCAGCACTCCCATATGTGCCCTATCACCCAGGGGTGACACCCATCGAGGGGCCGGAGGGGAGACAGAGACCCGCCACCATGCCCTTGGTAAGGTCCCTGCCCTAAATCCTGATCCCTGGGACACTCCGGTCTCTGCCGGCGCCAGCGCCTGAAGAACGCTTGGAGTGAGGGAGAAAGGACAGAAGTTGATAGAAGGGTCCGTGGGACTTCGGGGGCGGGATGCTGCGTGGGCTGGGAAGCAGAAGACCAGAGAAGGGGGAGGCCGTGAGCTAGGGGCTGTTAGCTCAGACAGTAAAGAGCGAAAGGCAGCAGGGTCCTCAAAATGCAGGTAAAATGCGGGGCATTACTAGGGGGCCGTAACCCCAAGGCGAGCAGGCAGTTACCTGGGGGGATGTAGCTACCGTTGGAGGGGGACACGGACAGTGACGGGGGGCATGCGGTTATTGAGGGGATCGGCGGGCAGATACAGAGCGTGTCAAGCAGTGCCCTCGGTTCAGCGGGACTCACCAGCTCTAGGCGGAGCGCCCGGAGGCGATCGGCGAGCGGCAGGCGGGCACCGCGGGCCGGTGCCGGTGGCGGTGCTGTCGCCGGCGGTGTGGGGGCAGTCTCGGCCCGCAGCCCCCGCAACAGCCCGGCGGGCGGCCGCCGTCCCACCTTGCCGACCAGCTCCCGCAGGTCGGCGGGCAGCGCCTCCCCGCCGCCCTCCATGCGGGTGGGGCGGCAGCGCCGCGCGGGGCGGTGGCCGCGCTGTCACCCCGCACCGAGCCTCAGCCCCGCCCCGGGCCCGCCCCCCGCCTCCACCTGCCCGCGCACCAGCGAGGTCCGCCGGGGAGTGCAGAGCGGCACCGCGGGGCGGGGACGGCTTTGGCCCCGCCCCCTCCTGGCGTCTCTGCGGCGCCGGAAGCGGCGCGGTTCCGCTGGCGCTGAGGGTTCGCGGGGCGGCGGCGGCGACGCTGGCGCCGCTAATCCGAGCCTTGCCCAGCCTAGCCCCTGCCCGTCCCGCCTTAGCTTCACCGCGCGGACCGTGAGTAGCGCGGCCGGCACACACTCTCCGGGCTGCACCGTCCGGCTTCCCGCCTACCCCCCGGGCTTTCTCCTGTCGCGAAGCTCCTGAGCACTCCCAATCCTCCGCTCCTGCTCCAGGAGGGCCGCTGCTGCTTTCTGCCTCCGTCCTTGGACGCCGGGCTCTCCCTTCCCCCTCCAGCGTGGAGCGTTCCAGTTGCCTTCGCAACCCCTCTTGGCAGCCCTGTGTCCCTGCGATACCCGTCCTCTTCTCTCCGGCATCGCTGCCTTTCCTTTGAGCGCTCTGGGTCCCGCAGTCCTCATCTTCCCTCCTCCGGCAGCTGCTGTGGGCTCTCCAACCCGTCACTGGTGCTCTTCGCGCTGGAGACGGGCCTGGCTGGAGCACCAAAGCCGGTTCTGCCGGGCCTCTGCATCCCTCCCCGGGCCCGGCAGGTTGTATGGGGAGCCTGGCCTCACCCTGACGGGGCCCCTTCAATCCCAGGAAGGCCGGGATCTCCATCAGAACTATGGTCCCCGTGTCTAGGCTAGCTGCGTCCCTGCAGCCGGGGGTGGTGCTGCTTCACAGCCCTGCTGCTGCAAGTGGGGATGGTGTCTCTCCCTGCCAGGGACCCCGCAGGCTAGTGACGGCATCTCTGTTATTCCTGCTGGTCAGCCACTTGTTTTCCAGAGCGTGTGGGAGTGTGCCCACCGCACTTGTAGCAGCCTTGCTAAGAGGTTGGCCTGAAACAGAGGTACTCACAGGCTTGTATGTTCGAGGGCTTCCCCTCACGTGGCTTACAGTCCTGCAGCAAATCGTGGTCTCCTGGATTGCTCCCTATGGGACTCAGGGTGCTGTCAAGTGAGGAGGCTTCCTGGGCCTTTTGCTTGTAGTACAAATGCTGTTCGTGACTGCTGCTTGTGCCAGGCCCTACCTCTGTTGGGGAGAAGGTTTGAAGGTGCTTGCCTTCCTCACCTGGCACCCATCCCATCCTAGCAGGGAGCCCTGATGGACATGAGAGTGGAGCTGAGTGCATCCTGACCCCTGCCCCACGCGGCTGCCCCTGTGCCAGCCTCCATGAGGATGGATGAGTGGAAACCCAACCCTGCTGTCAAACCCCACAAGAAGCGGAGCTGGTACCTCGCCTGGAAGTACAAGCTGATGAACCAGCGCGCCTTGCGGAAGCTGTGCCAGGTGAGTCACCCACGGGTCTGTCATGGATTAGGAAGGATAATCTACAGGATTTGCAAGTTCATGGAGCAGCTCTGTGGATGGAAGTGGGTCTGCTGGCAGTCCTGAGTGACCTAGTGTGCTGGGAAAGTTAATTTGTACCTGAAGAAGCCTCCTCTAATGGTTTTGTGTTTATTTATAGGAGGGTCTGCCACGTTTAGCAGCCCCTTCCAGTGGACCCACTGGGTGGCTGTGACAGAGATGCAGTTAACCTGGCGTCACTGGGAGGCTTGCAGCTGGAAACCTGACCAATTCCTCCCCTCCTGGTTCTAGACCCATGCCAAGTGCAAGCAGGGCTCAGCCTGCGGTGAGAAACCAGTCTTGCCCCATTTGGATTGCAAACCAAGACTGGTACAATGCACAACAGGTGGACAGAGAAAATAGGACTGAGTAACAGGATCTTGTGCCACAGAGACAGCTGGTGTCTGGGAAAGTCTGGTTGCTTGTACTGTAAAATGGCTAATCCTCAGTGGAGCCAGTGTCCAGGAGCTGTCTGGGGATGTAAGGACAGGAAGGATTTGGCCCTATGGCAGCAAGCTGCAGATAAGGGTTGTTCCTGACATGAGCAGAGCTCATAAAATCTGGCAGTCTGTTCCTGTGGGAGGGAGCAGTGAAGAGTTTTGCATATACCTGGGAGGACAAAGGCTTGTGAGGGTTCCCTGAGGAGGGGGACTGCTCGATCCTGTGTCCCCTGCAGTGCCCTGGGCTTGGGAACAAGCCTGGTTATCCAGGCTGACACTGCTCATTGCACTGGGAACAGTGGGCTAGAGCCTGTCTGGTGTCATCTCTGTCCCTCATGGTACTGCCGTGGCTTAAAACAGATGAAAATTTGGCTTAAAATAAAGCAAACTAGAGCTACAGGTGTGAATTAGCCAGGTCTGCAGCAGCTGAGCCTCTATCTGCAGCTGTGACTGAGACAGTCTTAATACACGTGGCTGCTGGTCTTGCTCTCTGTTGCCTAGCAAGGTCACCAGGGCTGCTTCTTTATGTGTCCAGAACTGAGCAGGATGGAAGGTCTGGAGAGGTTGGTAAGGTGGCCTTACTGCTGGCCACCAGCCACAGGCTGCTTCTTGCTACAAGCCCAAGGCTAGGTTCTTGTCTGATTAAAAGCTTTCTGTGCATAGATCCCAGAAAGTGCTCTTATTCCTAATTCAACAGCAAATGAATGAGCCAAAATGCCACAGTGACATTTATATCATCATGTCTTATTGCTGGTTTTCCATCTTCCTCAGTTTCTTCTTGAACCCATTTGGCTGCTTGGCAGAGATAGCAGCAGTACATAGTTTTGAGCCAGTAGCTGGCCAGGTAGGGTAGAGATCCTTTTGTGCCTCTTAGCAAGGGCAGGCCTGTGTGTGATCTCAACTCCATACCAGACCTTGGAGAATCAAGGGTCCTAGATCTGAAAAAGGCACAGATTTTTAGGAAGCAAACTCCCGGGGAGTTGAAGGGCAATTAGAAGAGTCTCAAACCCAGCTATGACCTGTCTTGGCATCCCCTTGCAGCCTCCACCAACCTCTCCTCTCCTCTCTCTTGGTTGCTGTGATGTCTCCATGATGCTTCTTGAGATGCTCTGAGGACGTTAGTTAGAGCTTGCATGGCTGAAGCTGGAAACCATTTGGTGCATCCAAATTGTGACTGGGCCAATGAGCCAGAGCTTTTGGGCCATGGCATGAATAGGTTAGCAGCACATAGCAGTCAGATTTGGGCCTCTGTGATAGCTCTACTGTGATGTACCCTCCTGGCATGGAAGCTGGCGGTGGAGTCCTGCAGCAGTGTTAGCTTTGTGGGTAATGGCTGCTTGGGGTTTTAGGTCTTAAATCCAATAGCAAAGCCTTCCTTCCCTGCGTGACTGTCCAGGGCAGCTTCTGGCCGTGCTGTAGCTACTGGACAGGGACTTTGTTCCTGTGTAGAGGTCCACGACATGCTGCTGTCACCTCTGCACCATAAAGAAGCACTTGGGCCTTGGGTTACAAAGCTTCTTGGGTCAAGTAAGGACAAATTGTTTCAGCTGCCCATCTTGTCTTTCAATCCAAGGCCAACATTGCAGCTCTAAGACCATCCTCTTGGCTGTGGCCAGACATGCTCTTGCAGCTTACACTTGTAGGTGGATTATTTCCCAATATCAAGATGTTTGTGGTCCAAGTCCTCCTCCTGTGTGGCTCTGTATCAGAAAAGGCCTTTTGAATGTGGAGGAGTTCCTGCTTTCACTGGGTCCAGATGCCAGGAAAAAGGCTGAAAGTGAGGAAGAGAGGAGCAAGACGAATTTAATTAAATACAAGTGCTTGCAGCAATATTGTAGTCTTTTCTCCTTCCTCTTGATCTGGGAGCAACAAGGCCGTGAGCAGTGCTGATGATCACATCAGAGGGCATGGACTTCATAGCCCCTGGACCTTCCCATACCCCTCTGTGTCAGCATCCATGTGGGTTGACTTGAAGTTTGCTGCAGGCAGTAAGGCTGCAGCCTCTGGTACAATGCGGTTTCCTGAAGTCAGACCTCAGCTTCTTCCCATTGCCTTGCTATAGTCACACAGCATCTCCTCTCCTGCTGAGTACCCTGAATACATTCTCCAGTTCCAGAGAGAGAGAGAAGAGCAGTGATGCTGCAGGAGAGGCAGGAGCTAAGGTTACAGTGGGAGCTGTAACTTTAAATTACCAAACTCCTTGCCTGCAGGCACCCTCGGCATTGCTGCAGTATTTTAGCAGGAATTCGCCTGCAGATCTGGAAGCAGGGGTATGTTGGAAGTGGGTTCATTCTCATGTAACAAGAAGTCTGTGCTGTCCAGGTGGTGTGTTTCACCCTAAAACTCAGTCATCTGTATTTCTTTCTCTTTGCCTTTCCCCAGAAGAAAACAGGGGAAACAACAGATGCTTATGATCTCTTGCAAGATTTCCTTGGGGTGCCCTGCAGCCTCTGCCAAAGAGTTGGGCTGATCTTGAGGTTGTTACTTAGAAGTTGCTAACACAAAGCATCCTGCATTGCAGACAGGTGCTGTCCTCTTCCTGCTTGTGACTGTAATTGTGAACATCAAGCTGATCTTGGACACCAGGAGAGCTGCTTATGAGGAGGAAGAGGAGTCTGCACAGGACTATGGTGAGGGGCAGCATCAGGAAACTGAGGGAAGGAAGCCATTTCTTGAAGTTGGGGCAAACTCGTGACTAGCTACAGTATGAAAGACAGGACAGGTTTAAGAAAAATGAACAGAAAAGGCTATTGCCACTCTTGGTCTGTCTACTCAAGGCTTCAGCACTTGTGGCTGCAGAGGTGTGTGTGGGGATAGCTGGGGACAGACCTGTTGCCATTTTGGATGTCCCTTACCTGTCGTTCCGTAGATTCTGACCCATGGCTTGGTTAACTGAGATACCTGGTGGGCATGACCTTCTGGAGGCTAGACTGGGCATTTCTTCCCCGTAGATGATGAGATGCTGAATGTGGAGGTTCCTAGGCACCCTGTCAGCAACAAGAAGGTCTTGGATGTCGAGGTGTACTCCAGTCGGTCTAAGGTCTACGTGGCTGTGGATGGGACAACGGTGAGTGATGAGCACTAACTGTCCCTGCCAGCAGATGTTGGATGAAGCTGAGCAGGTGAAGCCTCAAGTAGTGGGTGAGGGCACTTCAGTGGGTAGCAAGAAGGGCAGGAGTGGATCTCCTGCCTAAAGGACTTCGGAATTGTCCTGCATTTGCAATTTGCAATTTGCTCTGGCATCATTGCCATAAGCAAAACCAAAATGTCACAGGAGAGAGACTTGCCCCTTGTTTGGTGGCTCTGCTGTGCTGAATGGGCAGGGAATAAGAAGTCTGGGTGTACGGTTCTCATTGCTTCTTCACTTTGCAGGTCCTGGAAGATGAGGCTCGGGAGCAGGGAAGAGGGATCCACGTCATCGTCTTAAATCAAGCCACGGTAAACCATCCCTGTGTGTCTGCCTTTGCCTCTCCCACCAAGCAGTGTCTGGCCTTGCTCTTTTAACTGTTGAGTCTGTGAGGCAAAGGGCAGCCAGGAGGGAAGTCCCCAAATGGTTGTTTGCCTGTAGTTTACAGAGCATGACATGGTCACCCAGAGAGTCCCTGCAGTGCTTCTCATGTGCTTACCACACTGTCCCTGGGGAGCAGGCAGGAGAGGAGTTGTTGGGTAAGGCTGTCCCATGGACCTCAGTGCACTTTGTCATGCATAAAGACCTAAGGGCTAAGCTTGCCTGCAGGCTAACTTCCTGAGGTGCCAGAAAAGTAGCTTGTTGTGTTGCTCAGGGACTGAGGCTTCCAGAACAGATTTTCATCATTCTGCATGTCCTGCCCCTGTAGCATGAAAATGTATCTGATGTTTGAATACCAACAGGGTCATGTGATGGCCAAGAGAGTCTTTGACACCTATTCTCCCCATGAAGATGAAGCCATGGTACTTTTCCTCAACATGGTTGCCCGAGGCCGGATCCTGATCTTCACTATTAAGGTGTGTGACCTTAGTGTCAGAAGAAAAGTCACCCTGAGTCAGGATGCCCTAAAGCTCATCTGAACTGTTATCTTCTAAACGTAGTAAGGCATTCTCAGGTCTAAATGTCACATCCCTATTGGTCTGTGCCCCCCTGGGTGGATCACTTACCTTGTCCTCTTGCTCTCCCTTTTTGCTACAGATGTGTGCCCAGCAAGGCAGGAGAGCAAGAAGCAAATGTGTCAGAGCATGGAGCAATAACCAAGAGGCTAGGTGGAGAATGGACATGAGGAAATATAAGGATGTGATGGGATCCTTCTCTGGGTCCCAGTGTCAGGCTTTACAGGGGACACTGTGGGCTGTGCTGTTTCTGAGCTGCTATGTGAGCAGCACTGTGATTCTTCAAAGTTTCAGATTTAGCTGTGTCGAGTGTTGCTGAACACATAGCCCTGCTTGAGAACAGTTTGATCTTTAGGAAACAGTAGTCCGTGATTCCTGACATCCCTGTGGATCATAAGGGCACCAACCAGCAAGTTTAGTGGCACAGAAACCATAGGAACCTGCCCTTGAAGGTTTCTGGCTCAGCTGGTTCAAGGGTAGGCATGGACCCTGTATGTCTTCAGTGTTGATGGGAGACTTTTCTTGTCGGCATCAGGAGCCAGACCTCAACCTCAGCTGAAGGGGTGTATTTTGTTGCAGGATGAAGGCTCTTTTCACCTCAAGGACACAGCCAAGAATGTCCTGAAAAGCCTGGGGAGCCAAGTTGCACCATTCTTGAGCTGGAGAGACATGTGGACATTTGCAGGCAAGAAAGGAGGTGAGTCTAGCAGCCAGGTTAAAAGCAAACCCAGCCCATCCCCAGCACATTGTATGAGCAAGGATCAGGTCACAGAGAACAGAAGCTCCATCGCCAGGGATAAGGGAGGGTTTGGAGGCAGAGAATGTCCTTTCAGCAGCTCTCCAGAGGCGGATAGGAAAAGGCGTCAAGCTGCCACCCTGAGCTACAGCCCCGGGTTGTGCCTTGGTGCAGCAGGGCTGGACCCTTCCAGATAGTCTTGACTCTGTGTCCTTGCTCCAGGAGAAGTGTACGGGGAGAAGCATGCCAAGTCGCCTGCCCTCTCTACGTGGGGTGACCCTGTGCTGCTGAAGACAGAAGTTCACCTGACATCCGTGGAAGGTAAGAAGTAAGATTCACTCTGCAGTGCCATCTACGTCTGTGAGAAGTGTGCCTGCTGCTATTGGTGTTTCTGAGGCAAAGCCTTGGGTCCGTTAGCAACATCCCAGGATGGATTTAAGATTGTTTGAAATGGGGATGTTAACTTCTAAAATGAGATCAGCTTCCTTTCTTCCTGCTTCCATGCAAATTCCAGGCATTGTCAAGAAAGGGGAGAATTGGGAAATGGGTACATGGTCTGGCTGGCTGTCACCTCTCCAAAGCAGGCCTGGTCCAGTCTTTTCTGGCTCTTGACCTCAAACACATCCCGTTGCTACTCAGAGAAGTCATAAGGTGGGATGGCTTCTGAGTGCTGTGGTGTTATCTGGAATCCAGAATTGTTGCTTGGTGATTCATCCAGGATGAGCTTGATGATGGCTGGGAGAGACATCTCTGTGACAGTGCAGCCTAAGGCACTCAGGTGAGGCCAGGGGGCTGAGCAGTGTGATTTGTTTTTATTGGTTTTGGGGTTTTTTCCCTCCTTGGTGCTTCCAGATGCTGAGTGCCACTGGCCCGACACAGAGCTGAACCGCCGCCGGAAGAGGTTCTGCAGCAAAGTAGAAGGTTATGGCAGCGTCTGCAGTTGCAAAGACCCCACACCCATTGAGTTCAACCCTGATCCTGTGAGTGTGGGAGCAGAGTATTCAGGGAAGGCTCCAGGAGGGAGGGCTGGTCTGGACCAGATGTTTGCAGTTCAGATGCAGAGCTGTGTACTTACTTAAGCTCCATCTGAGTGGTGAAGACTGCCCCTGGGCAAACTCTTAACCCCAGCAAAGATAAGGGGAATGTGCATGGTCAGGCCCTGTTGGGGAAGGATTGTTCTCTTGCCCTGTGTCTGCCCTAAGCTGCCAGGTTATCATGGCTCTAGGGACATCAGAGTAAGCAGCATAGCCTGGGAGCAGCTAAAGCCTTCGGGCTGACTTTAGCACAGTGCTAAAGAGGTTGGATAGAGGTCTCCAGTTGGATGCAGGCTGGGATTTGGGAGCTGAATCTAAGATGAGGTGAGGAGGGCAAAGTTAGCAAGGTCTTCAGCAGTGCTTGACAGAGACCCACTTGGTTGATGTGGTCCTGAGCTAAGGGCTAGGACTGTGCAGCTGTGCTGTTTAACAACACGGCTGATCCCTATCCCTTGAATGCTGCTGTCAGTGGCATAGGACCATTTTGGTTGGTATGGCCTCCTCCAGCCCCAGTCACATGGTCTTTTCTCTTCCAGCTCAAGGACAACAAAGTCTTTGATGTGCCTGTAGCTGTTATTGCAGGGAACCGCCCCAACTACCTGTACAGGTGAGCACTCCTGGGGACATGGCTTCTCTCTGTGCTATAAGACCAGACGTGGCTCAAGCCCTCCCCTTCATCCTGCTGGCAGGAGTCAGCCGCCTCCTGGGGTTGCATGAGCCATATGGGCAGACGTGCTTGGACAGATCCCTGGGGTCCTTGGCTGTGGGAAAGGGAAGAGGGGAAGAGCCCAAGGGCAGTAGGTCATGTTCCCTAATCATGCACCTTTCCCCCACCCTAAGGGATCCACACGCCTCTGAGTGGCATGGGTCCACTGGAGCTTTGCACCTAGACCCCTCAATCTCTCCCCAGGATGCTGCGCTCCTTGCTGTCAGCTCAAGGTGTCAATCCACAGATGATCACAGTCTTCATCGATGGGTACTATGAGGTGAGAGCACTCTCAGAGGTCCCTGCAGCCATGTCCTTGGTTCCCCAACTGAGAGATGTGATGCTGACCCAGTCCTTGGTGCGTGGCTGACAATAAGCCCCTTCACCCTCCTTGCATTGGGTCATGTTGCTCCTCACCCACTCCTATGCAAGTTCAGTCAGCTTAGCCAAACCATAAGAAGTAGATAAAGCTGTCTTGGCTTTTCCCAAAGCCCAGGGCTGACATCCCTATGTCAGAAAGTGGCTGGTATGCACGAATGACTGTTGTGCTGTGCTCTCCCCATCACCTTCTCTCACTGTCACCAGCCCTTTGAGCTGCATCTGAGTGTAGCACCACCTGTCCATCTCAGAACAAAGTCAGTCCAGCTATGCCTGTCCAGCTTCACTCTCAGTAAGAGGTGAAGAGAGGCCAAATGGTTTGTTTTCACAAGACTCACAAAAGCTAAGGCCAGGTAGAGGAGAACTGGCTCTTTAGAGGGCAAAGACTTTCCTGTCAGCTGAACCTTAAGCCTTGGCGGATCCCACTGCAAACCTTGGCTGTCTGGTGGCAGGATGTACTCTGAGACAGGCATGTGGGATCTTAGTAGGTCTCAGGAGCTTTCTAGCCCTCATCTCTGCAGCAGGCCACGAGGTATTTTTTATGGTTGCCTTGTGATGGAGGTGAGGAAGGGAACAGGCTCATTCCCTTACAGGCCTCTCCCACCACTGCCAGGTTGTGGGGCTGATGGAGCTGGTTTGTTCATGCAAGCTTTTACTGCAGTACATCAGAGTGGTTAAAATAGCAGCATCCATTGCCATGGCAACTCAAGCAGCATCCCTTAGCTGCAAGGGGGCAGCCTGGATGCTCGTGCTGCCATGGTGGATTCCAGGGAGAAGGGGAACAGTTGGTGCAATGGGAGCTACTTCTCCCTTTTGTGCCTAGGTGTGGGATGGACAGTAAAGGGTTAGATAATGTTAGCCCAGATATAGATTACTTTTAACCCCAGTGTTGATGTGCTTAGTCAAGAGGTTCCTTTCTTGGCAACTGAGAGAGAAAATGAAGGTGATTGTGGTCTTGACATTAAGCAGCTGATAGGTGTTCCTGGCTATACCAGTTTTCTTTCTGCACTGTCAGTTGGAGACTAGCAATTTGGGGCTTGTCAGATATTCTTGAATACAACTTCAGGCCTGTGAACTAGCAGGGCTAACAGAAATTTAGGGCAGTACTTAAGGGCTGAAGGGCCAAGAGGATTTGGTGAGTTCCTTGCTGTGAGGTCTACAAGCACGGTATCGTTTTGAGCCTTGCTTGCCTTCAAGAGGACAACCACATGCAGGGGATTCCATAGGCACATTCTTGTCTCAGGGAGCTGATGCTGGAAGAGTGTGGGGAGAATGTACCCAGACCCATGCATTTGAGCTTTGTGTGTTCGATTGCAGGAGCCCATGGATGTTGTGGAGCTGTTTGGCCTCTCAGGAATCCAGCACACTCCCATCAGCATTAAAAATGCCAGAGTTTCCCAGGTGAGAGCTCTTTCCCAAGTCCTGGGAGAGCGATTTCCTGGGGCATGGGATAGCATTTGAGGGAGGCAGGTTTAGCCCCTCATCTGTGTCAGGTTGTTGCTAACACAGGCTGATTTGTCTTTTCTTGCAGCACTACAAAGCCAGTCTGACTGCAACCTTCAATCTGTTCCCGGTGAGTGAGAACCTCTGCCTGTGCCCTGTCTTGCTGCTTGCCTGCGGAAGCAAGACAGTGCAGGGTTTTCCTGGGAGACCCTCATCTCCCAAGAGTTGGAATTAATCCTCTGGGGCAGGGAACAACACAAGCAGAGGATATGCTGCTTGGTCTTTCTGCTCTGTCCTTTCCCTCTTCATCCTGACATTCTCCTTGCCTTACAGGATGCTAAATTTGCTGTGGTTCTGGAAGAAGACCTTGACATTTCTGTTGACTTCTTCAGGTAAAGCTGTGGGTTTCTGTTTAGGTGAGGCACTTCCTAGAGGCTTTCTGACTGCTCAGGAGAGGCTAAATCCATGCCATGTTGTAGCTTACCTATCTGAGGCTGAGCACTCTCCAGGCAGCAGCCATAACTGAGCTTTGCCTACGGAGTCTTGAGTCCACTGTCCTGGCACTTAATGCAGGGTGACTCTGAGGTCTGGGATCTCTTCCTGGTTTGCTTTTTTGAAGCCACTTATCCAGTCTGTACATGTACTTAGGACTGCTCTGTAGCAACAGGACAGGGACAGTGTCTCATGGGATTCCTGATTGTTCTTAAGGATGAATTCAGAGACAATACTGTCCCCTTCCCAGCTTGCTGGGGTACTCTTTCCCTGATCTCGCAGCAGCATCAGCTATCTTAGCCCAAGGGATGGGTTAAACAGTCACACAAGTTGCAGAGGGGGTTTCTCTCTTAGTAGAGAATTTGCCTTGGTTTGTGCTTGACCAGGGACTGGGCAACTCTTTCCTCAGCTTTCTGAGCCAGTCAATACACCTTCTGGAGGAGGATGAGAGCCTGTACTGTATTTCAGCTTGGAATGACCAGGTAAGTCAGAGGAAAATGGTGGAGTGGGGACACCTCTGCACTGTGGTGTTCCCATGTCAGGCTGGGGTCCAAGTTCAGTCTTGAAAGCAATGTGTCCACCTAACATCCTACATGGGTCTGTCTCTGAACCACTATCTAGGATGTTCAAAAATGCCCTTCAAACCACTATCCTGTCCATACCATGTGCTTCCCAGTGGCTGTCCCCTGCTTCCTATACCTAGACCCTCAGTGGAGCAAGATTCCTCCTCTTTTAGTGAGGTAAGGGTGCATTCAGGATGCTAAATGCTCCCCCTAACATTACAGGGCTATGAGCACACAGCTGAGGACCCTTCGCTCTTGTACCGTGTAGAGACTATGCCAGGCCTGGGCTGGGTACTCCGAAAGAGCTTGTACAAGGATGAGCTGGAGCCAAAGTGGCCAACCCCTGAGAAGGTGAGTACCCTAGCAGAGCCCTGGGCTTCTGCACATGTCTCTGCTCATCACCCAGTCCCTGTGAATACAGCTTTTGGAAGAGCCCTGGCTCTCCCTGAGCTTGTCCTGGGAATATACCCAAGCAGAATAGCCTTGGACCCCAGACACTGACTTGAGAACCATGTAACCATGCCCAGAGCTGGCTAGGACCAAAGGGGCAGCCAGAAAGGTCCCTGGATGGTCACATTGCCAAATCATGTCCCCAGAGTTGAGTGTGAGTGTCAGTTTCTCCTCCCCAGCTCTGGGACTGGGACATGTGGATGCGGATGCCTGAGCAGCGGAGGGGCCGCGAGTGCATCATCCCTGACATCTCGCGCTCCTACCACTTCGGCATCGTTGGACTCAACATGAATGGCTACTTTCACGTGAGTGACTGCCCTCAGCACTCCAGCCTTGTCCTTACACCACTCATCTCTGACTTTCCAGGTAGCAGGGATGTTTGAAGTGACCACCAAGTCACCTTCCTCCTTACTGAGCCCTATTTTCCTTCCCTCCTCTTTTTTTCATCCCAGGAAGCCTATTTTAAGAAGCACAAGTTCAACACAGTACCAAATGTCCAGCTTAAAAATGTGGAGAGGTGAGTGCTGGTCAGAATGAGATCTGGATGAAGCAGTTTTTTGACTTGACCCTTGCCCCTGGCTCTGGGAACATCATCCTTGTGGAGCAACTGCCATAACTTCCAGCCCCAGCACAGTGGCCTTTTGCTGGGGAATCCTTGCAGTGTGTTTTTTGTGAGGTTGGCATCAGCTACCCTGTGCTCCTGGTGGACATCTTGAAGGGTCATGTTTTTGCTGCCACATCTTCTAGGACACATTGGCAGTCCCAGCTCCCTGTTAACTGGCTCCATCCTGCCTGTTAGTGTTACGCTGAGGCAGTCTTAAATTTGGATCATCTTGGCATGTTCCCTGCTTGTCAAAATGCCTGTCTCTACCCTGATCTCTGTGTTCTCTCCTTCCTCAACAGCTTGAGGAAGGATGCCTATGAGACTGAAATTCATCGACTTCTGGGGTAAGTTCCTGCAGTTAGGCGTCCATGGGGCATAATGGGTGAACCAACCAGGACAGAAGAAAGGGTGGAGGTGGCCTCAGTGCCCACAGCCACTGCCTGCTTGTCTGAAATATGCTGCAGTGGAAAAAGGGAGAAGATTGGGGTCCCTTCTCACTCTGTTCTCTTTCTGCAGCGAGGCTGAGGTATTGGACCACAGCAAGAATCCCTGCGAGGACTCCTTCGTGCCCGACACCGAGGGCAAGATCTATGTCATGTTCATCAGGATGGAGCAAGAAGCAGATTTTACCACCTGGACTCAGCTTGCCAAGGTGAGGCCTCTGACATGGCCAGTCCCTCACTCCTGCACTAATCTTGGCATCACTGGAAAGCATTTGACTCTTGTTCTTGGGTTTGCCTGTGGCATGGATGCAGCTCAACAAATGGGTTCTTGCTGTCCTTGGGTGATGTTAAACTTCTTGGTGTTTACAGAAGGCACTGGGTCATCCAAGACAGATGCTTGACTCAGTGGAGAAAATAGATCTTAGGACTTTCTTAATGTGGGAATCTCAAGGCCTGATCTTGTCTGGTAGTTTCCATCACTTGCCTGGAGGTGATAATCAAACTGCTATCCTGAGGCAGGGATGGGGGTGGATTACCCTTTTCTGGTGGCTGGGCAGCTCTGCACCACCCTAATCAAAGACTGCAGACCTCTGCTGTATCTCAGTGGGGCAGGGGTGGTGGCTCTTCCCTTGCCGTGGGACAGCTGGCCCTGGTGTCTGTCTTCAGGCTCTGATGCTTCTTCCTCTCTCCCCACCATTGTAGTGCCTCCACATCTGGGACCTGGATGTCCGTGGCAACCACAAGGGGCTGTGGCGGCTCTTCCGCAAGAAGAACCACTTCCTCGTGGTGGGGGTCCCTGCCTCCCCCTACTCGTGAGTAACAGAGGCACAGAAATCTGGGTAACATCCCCCTGTCCTGCAGGCACTGTCCCTTGCTTAGCACACCTGTACCAGACCAACCCCAGGACATACCACACCCCTTTCTTAATCAGTGTGATGGGAGGTGGGGCAGGATACGTGCCCAGCGCTAGAGGATGCCCCAGTGGGAAGGAGATGATGCCAGGAAGGCCAGCCAGTGCTGCTGGGATTTGGGATCCTGAGAGGGGGAACACCACCCCTCCTCACTCCCATCCGTTTTCATCATCTACAGGTCCAAGAAACCCTCATCAGTGACACCAATCTACATGGAGCCTCCAGCCAAGGAGGAGGGGGCAGCAGCAGTGCCAGCAGTTGCTGCAGCAGAGCAGACATGAGACTGGCAGCTGGGAAGTGAAGGGGACCCAGGTGAAGACAGAGGCCCCCACAGTGCAAGAGACGGAGTTGGCAGCAGCTCTTGGAGGCTGGTAACTGGACATGGGCTCCCATTTCAGGCTGCAAAATGAGATTGCAGAGTCCCTCCAGCCCCCTGTTGTGATGTCCCTCTTTCTCCTATGGAACAGGTCTACAGGGTCCTTCCCTGTAGATATTCCACCCCCTATCCCAGGAACTTTTGGGTTTTAACATGGACTCTTTACTAACGCTGCTCCTTTTGTCCCCTGGCTGGGCAAGGTCAGAGGAAGGAGATGCTCAACTTGGGGCTAGAGGGGGCCTTGAGAAACACTTCTGCTTCCCTTTTTAGCCCTGAGAAGGCAGCATGCGTATGTGCAAGTGCTGCAGCCTACCGGCTGGGTGTTATTTATTAATTCTTGCCTGGCTGGCTCTGTGCCCACTGGTGAAGAGGGCATCTTCCAGCATCTGTTCTGTCTTCTGCACCATGGATGCACCTTGAAGCCTGGATGATGGGTTGGACACCTGCACTCACACTGGTTTAGCTTCTTGCGCTGCAGGGAGTGGTGCAGCCCAACTCACAGGCAAAAGGCAATGCCGAAGATCTGAACTTGCTGCAGTTCTGGGAGGTGGAGATGGCTGTAGGTGGAAATGGACCAAGCTATGTGCTGTGGCTGAGACCATCCTCACTCACCTCTGTGAGGAGCAGCCCTGCCCCCCAGGTCATGGGAGAGGGGGAGAAAGTGCCTTGCAGAGCAAGATGGGAGCAGCCAGCAGGCATTCCCCATCTGCTGGGGCAGGATGGAACAGGGTTCTTTGGAGCAAGAGATGCTGTGTATGATCCTCGACTGTGGTACTGTACCCTTCTCTCCCTCTTCCCTGGCCAGGCACCCCCAGCTTTTGCTGAAGGCAGAAGGATATCCTGTTCTGAACCCTTACTGCGGTACATTACTTGCAGGGAAGCAGTGAGCTGAGCCAAGATGGGCAGCCTGACTCTCCTGCTGTGGTACACCCCTCATGCAGAGGGAGGGGGGTCCCTGTCTCCCCTCCCGTGCCTTAGAAAGGACCCCAAGGCCCCCTCCCCCTCCCAGCCACTCGGTACTAATGTTGCCTCTCTCCCTGCTCTGGGGACAGTCCTGGTCCCCTTGCTCAGTACACCTCCCTGTGTCATCCATGCAGCAAGAGCTCTGTGCTCTGCCCTGGTCCCCCAGTCTTGGGCAGGGATGCCACACTCCGAGTTGCCCTTGGGAGGAGGATTTGCTGCTCATCCCTTTTCCTGTGATTTCAGAGGCTCTTCCTCTTCATTTTCTCACTGTGAACTGAGCGTTGGGGTCTACACTACGCTAACTTATTTATTTATTGCTTGTGGGAGCGGGAGGTAGCAGGAAGGCAGCAGGGAGAGTTGGCAGACCCCAGTCTGCACAGGGGCAGTCGTGGGAGGCTTTTCTCTTGTTCTCTTGGCTCCATCCTCTGTTGCTCTCCTTTCTCCCTTGCCCAGCATAAGAATGAATAGTTGTGAGCCCAGTACATCTGCTCCTTTGGCCAAAATGAGCCCTGGATGGATGCAACACAGCTCTGGTATGACTGCAGGCACTCTAACCCTCACAGTCCCTTGCATGCCTGTCCCACCAGCAGGGATGGAATGGATGTAGAAGGGAAATGAGGTTGTAGGATTGGCACCCTTGAGACTGCAGTACTGGGCTTGGGTTCAGCCCTGCCCTCTGCTGTCGCTTAGATTCTGCTCTGGCAATCAGTGGGCAGATGGCCACTCTGTGCTGGCCCATGGGGTAAAGCAGGTCCTTCCAGTATGATGGGAAAGGGGCTTGGCTTCTTGGGAAAAGCAGCTTGCTCCCCATAACTTGCTTTGGAAAACTTCTGCAGCTCTCCACTCTGTTCCCAAGGCCCAGTTTCCTTTCTCCCTGAACTACATGCACCTGCTTTCCCTTCTATGGCAGCACTCGGGCTTAGCTTCGTCCTAGCTCCTCCTGGGGCTGGGGAAAGTGCTTCTGTGGATAGGGAATGACTAAATGCAAGTTCCCCTCTCTGCTGCCTGCCCCACGGTGACCAGGGGGCTGTGGCTCTCTGCTCTCAGTGACAGCAGGGTTTGACTGGTGGGCTTAAAGCTCTCTGCACACAGCAGTGTGCCCACTGGGTGCTGCTCTCCGTCCCTCCCCATTCCTCCAGCAAGGCTCTGATATGGTGGCTGTGGCAGGGCTGGGTGTTTGGGCCTCCCAGGGCTTGCTGCTTTCGGAATCAAATTATTTTTTCAAGAGTAAACATTGCAAAGCTGTTGAGCCTTGTGTCTTCCATAGCTGACTTTGAGTGTGGCCCGGCGTCGGGGTCCCCAGTTTTGGGTACTTTGTGCACAGCAGGTTCAGTCATCGGCTAACGGTGGCCCTAGGCTCCTGCCCTGTGGCTCCTGTGCCAGCAGAGGTCCTCCGAGCTGTGCTGTGTGGTGTCCAAGCACAGGCTTGAAAGCGGTTTCCTCCTCAAGCTGTATCACTTCTATCTTCAGTTCAGCGGCAGATGGAAACTGACCAGGTGCCTAGGGAGTTTTGCTTGACATAACCCTGCCCTGGCACCTCTGACTCCTGTCCCCTGAGGATTATAGACTCATGGTCCTTGGTTTTTAGCTGGGATGGGGAGCAGCAAGCAACCAGCCCTTGTACTTGCACCCCACTATCCAGTGATCTGAACCCCACATGAGTGAATTGCATTTCTGGCCTCTGGTGAATTTGGGTTTCTTTCTTTTGAGGTAAATGGGGTCTTGGAATAAGGACCCTTTGACCAAGGGGGTAGAAGGAAGGGATGTTGTACCTGGGGGTAGTGGGCCCCTGCCATCAACCAGCTACATCTGGAGCCAAGAGCTGACAATTCAAGTCATGCCAGCCCCTGCCTACTTGTGGCCAGGAGTGGCAAAGCAAAGCAGGGGCCACAGGAGGAACACTCCAACACATGCTGGAACACATGCACTGCTGCAGCACAGCAACCTCTGCTCCTCCAGCAGGGGTGGGTGTGGGCAGGGGTAAAGCAAAGGACCATCTGCTCCTTGCTTGGCTTCCATGAGAAAAAAATAGCTGCCAGTCTCTGTGCCTTTTGCAGGAAGCCCAAGAGCTCTCTCTGGGTTTCAACCCCTGTGGGGCAGGAAGCTCTGTGGGGGGTGAGACTGCTCCCATTTCTAGGGGAGAGATCACAGGACCCAAACAAAAGCACAATGGGAGAGTGTCAGCCAGCAGCATGGACTGGCTGCAACCTGCATCCTGGACCAGCTGCCTCCTGCTCCCCTTCTGAGCCTTGCAGCGAGCCTGGGCTTCTTCCTGGGCTGCTGCCACTCACTTCTCAAGACCAGGCACAGCTTTCATCCTTGGCAGAGGCTTTTTGCCAAACCTCAGGGTCTTTGTTAGGTGGTGCCAGAGCAGGACCTCACCTCCCGTTAGCTGCTCCATTCACATCCACCTTCTGTCTGGGCTAAACCCATGGTGCTGAGGCCCTGCCAAGGCACTGGGAGTAAGAGAAGGATCTGTCTGCAGGGAGTGACACCCATAGGCAGAGTCTTGCAGGGTGATGTGGGCTTGAGACCCACCACATCGCACTTGCCTGGAGGAGCCTGTGTTTGCAAACTGCTCTGTTTATAGGAGCGTTCCCCTCCTGAAATGGAGATTAACCCCCTTGGAGGGGAGCATCTGTGCCAGGCTCACAGAGCTCATTGCCCCC
This sequence comes from Ramphastos sulfuratus, assembly GCA_013399055.1. Lineage (NCBI taxonomy): Eukaryota > Metazoa > Chordata > Aves > Piciformes > Ramphastidae > Ramphastos > Ramphastos sulfuratus. The sequence continues at coordinate 84,703 of WBNM01007982.1, forward strand.
CAGCGACGGTGACGCCAATGGTCGTTGCCTGAGGGAGTTTAAGTCCTGAGGGAGGCTTGTTAGAGGAGCCGGGTCATTTCCCATCCTCCCCTTTCTTGGGGGCTCGCTCACCTGCCAGCTGAGCCCACAGGTGCTGGCGCATCCCTGGGTGTCCAGGAGCTGGTCGGCTGACTGACCCATTGCACGGCTGCCCTCCGTGGGCAGCTCAAGCCACTGGCTCCTATGATTCCACCCCTTGTGGCACCAGCTTTATCTTGTGCTGCCCAAGCTGTGGGTTCCCAGGTCTCTGCCCTGCAGAGTGCCCCGCTGCAGCCCAGGTTCCCCGGCTTTGTGCAGCTGTACAAAGGAGAACCTGTCCAGGCTGCTCTGCGTCCCAGGAGCTGGCTGATAATTAAACAAAAGCAAAATAGCCTTGGCATGAAACTTGACCTTTCCAGAGCTTGGTGGGGGAAGGGCAATTTTGCGTAATTCCTGGTGGTGTTTGTTTCATGCGTTCTGCTTGTTAGACAGGGATTGCTGCGCTGGGAGAGCAGGGAGTCCCCGTGCTCTGGTGATGGGCTGGGGTGTGGGGCACAAGGTGCAGGCTGACCCTTCCTGCAGCACGTTGGCCCTTCTGTGGCCCGCAGATTGAGGGAAGCACCATCTAGCCAGCATCCTTTGAGACAACAGACAAGGACGGAAGAATCTCGGTGCTGGAGGGATGCCAGTGCCCAGGGCGTGCTGGCCCTGGCCCCGTTGCTGCGTGGGAGGGAGGCAGTGATGCTGCACCCGAGCCACCTTCATCCCAGCTCAGGGAATCGGTCCCAGATTTTCAGCGCTCTTTGCTTTTATAAAGAGCCCAAACTACTCCCAGGAAAGGACTCTACCTGACACCTCTACTTGGCCCTGGCTGTACGGGGTCCCTCCCCTGTGCCCAACTCATCCCCAACTCCTGCTATGCCTCCTGGTGTGGGGCTGCTGCCTCCTGTGCCCGCATCCAACAAAGCCTGGCAGCAAATTAATCTTCAACTTAGTACTCGGGATTGGCGCTGCAGCGGTGATTACACTGTGTCCTGCCTGGCATGGCTTTAATGGCCCAGGTTCGATGCCAGCCCGTGCCTTTGGAACAGCCCTTTCTTCTCTGATATTCAACAAGTAACTGGGGCACATGCAGAGCATCCCTTGGGGCTAGGTGGGCAGTCAGGATGGCTTACCCCTTGGGCGAGGAGGAGGAGGAAAAGAAGAGGTGCCAGGGAGGAAAGCTGTGGCAGGGAATGGGTGCTTTGCCTCACTCCTTCCCTCAAGCCAGCCCATGCCCTTCAAGGATGTCCTTTCCTCCCCAGTCCGGGAACGTCACAGCCAGGCTGTTACGGCAGGCGGGGGAAGTCCCCCGCGGCGGGCACGCCTTGGGCAGCTGATGCCAGATGAGTTTGCTTTTGCCGCTTAATCACTCCCTTTATCAGCACAAACCTAAAGAAATATGATTCCTCCTCTCACTCCTACCACCCCTGTTCCCAGCCAAGGCTAATTCCCGGGAGGGAGAGAGGAGTGCCTGGGAGGGCACTGGTAAAGTGCTGGGTGCTGCCCATTCCCTGCCAGCTGACGCCCCTCTGCCCTGCTTTCACAGATTTATAGAATGGGTTGGAAGGGAGCTTACAGATCATCTAGGTCCAACCCCCTGCCATGGGCAGGGACATCTTCCACTAGAACAGGTTGCTCAAAGTCTCATCCAACCTGGCCTTGAACAAGCCTTCCAGGAAGAAGCCATCCACAACCTCCCTGGGCAACCTGTTCCAGTGTCTCACCACGCTCACTGTAAAGAATTTCTTCCCAATACCCAGTTTAAATCTACTCTCCTCAAGCTTCAATCCATTCCCTCTCATCCTATCATTACAAGCCCTTGTGAAAATTCCCTTCACTGCTTTCCTGTAGGCTCCTTTCGGGTACTGAAAGGTCACTATAAGGTCTCCCCAGAGCCTTCTCTTCCTGCCATCCTCATCACCTCCCAAGCCAGGAGAGGGGCAAACCAGAGAAAAACAAAATCTGCCTCTGGTCTCAGCCACCCCAACATTCACTCCTGCCAGCTCTGCCCAACCCAGATTTCTGCCATGCCAGCTGGCCAGGCTAGTTAGCACCCACACAGGGCTTACTGTCCACAGTGTGTGGCACAGCTCACAGGCAGGAAACACTGAAAGGTGCATGGCTGGATACAGCAGTGACCCAAGCTCAGGCAAGCAGCACTTTCTGCAGGCCCTGTGAGGAAGACTTTTACTTGCTTTTCTCCCATTCTCTGTCATGGGTGGAGAAGATATGGGTGGAGAATACATGGGTGGAGAAGAGGCACCTTTAGCCTAGCTCACTCATTGTGACAGCTGCTTGGGCACCTCCAGCTCAAGGACACCTTCCCAGCAGCAATAAGGAAGCCTTTGCTACCTTGTATACCCAAGGACTTTTTCACCTCATGCACGGATGACATGCACAACTATCAGCTTCTGGGGTGCTGTACAACTGGGGACCCTGGAGTACCAGTCTCAGGGACTTAGGCAAGGTTAAGGGTGCAGAGGTGTCTAGGGGCACCCACATGGGTTGGTGGGAATGGCTGGGGGACTGGGGTGTGTTCCAGAGCTGGTAGGGACCATCTATGATGGAGTCTCCTCTAGACTGTCCAAAAGCTCTGGCAGTGTCTGGGCAGTGGGAAGTGAAGGGCAGGAGCACAGTGAGAGCACAGCAGAGGCTGCACCAGTCTGGCTTCCTCCCTGCTGCTGCCTGACTGCCAGGGCAACCAAGAGCCTGGAAGGGCGCTAGCGAGGAATCACATCCGGGAGGAGAAACTGGTTCTTCAGGTTTGCTTGCTGGGTTATTGCCAAAACTCAGCAGCACAGAAACAGCCTGTCCTATTCCAGACAAACCCCATGGCTGGGGAAGAGGTGTGAAGCTGGGAGCCTACAGCCAGCCGGGTGTCACCCCCAAGCCTGCTCCATCCCACAGAGGTGAAGGCAAGACAGTATTTGCCCAGAGCCAGCTTTTCAAGGACAGCTTGAGAAGCCCTGATTGTGACCATGAGTTCACAAACAGATGGTGGAACTAGAATCTTCATCCACTCAGAAACAAGGAATGTCTGTATACTGGCAGCTTCTCCCTGCTGCCTCACCATGGGGCAGGGCCAGAACCCACATCCCTGGAGCTGAGTCATTCAGAGAGGGCAGTGGGCTCCTGTGCCCATCCCACTGCCACCCAGATGCTCGTGCCACCATGCTGTGGTGGATGGTGCCAGGTAGATGCTAGACACCAAGTGGCCACAGCAGAGCCCCGGTGCAGCCCTGTACCCAGTGCAGGAGTTGATAAGGGGGTGCCATGGCAAGCATGGAGCAAGGCAGTGCATGGGGAGGCTGTTTGCATACTGGGTTCATGCCCTGCTGCTATCACCCTGTCCTTCACTGCCACTACCCCATAGCCCTTGCATTCTGCCCCACAAACAGGGAGGTAGGAAGCCTCATGTCAAAAACAGGATAAAGTAGCCCTTAACACCACCTACCCCCCAAACTACCTGCCTTGGCCTCACTTTTCAATTGAGAAATAGGGGCACAGCCAGTGAATGCTCAAGGTAGGATGGTGCCAAAGGCAGGGTGGGAGCAATGCTGGGGAAAGATGGTGGCTAGAAATAACCCCAGCCAGCCCATGACACTCACCATCCCCACACATGGAACTGTAGGTAGCACCACACAGGTACTGAGGAATAGAGAACTTCAAATTTGGGGCTGGCAGGACCTGTTCCCCCTCACCACCCCAGGCATTGCATTCTAGGGTCCCAGGGCCAGTGGGGACACCATTACAACCCTCTGCAGAGCCACTCCTGCCTTTCAAGCCAAACTGTTACTCAGTCCAGTGGTGGCTGTTGAGGAGGGCAGGGCAGGTTTGCATGTTGATGGTAGCCCCCACCACTCCCTGGCTGTTGTGCAAACACCAGCCTGCTTGTTTTCAAGCACCCAATCAGGTGAGGAAGCAGAGCAGAGAGAGGGCAGGCTGGCAGCAGGACTATGCATGGGGAGGGCAAGCAGCCTTCCACTCTACTGCACTCCTGTAGACCAAGGCTGTTTATTGAAGGTAGCACTGAAAGAGACTCCAGAAAATTATTTGTATCCAAGATCAAAAATTTATTTCCTTTTCCTTATAGCACAAAGAGGGACTCAGCCATGAAATGACAGGGGGCACAGGGCAGCCCCAGCCACCACAGGGCAAGGGACCAACAGGGTTGCCTTCATGCCAGGGCAGGGGCACAGATTGACAGTGACTTTTTTAGAGGACAATGTGGTGACATGGTCAGGGCTGACAGAAAATAGATGTAGGGGTAGATATATCCCCATGTAAAGATGTAGTTGCCACCTACATTATGTTGACTGGGCACCAGCCCCAGATTGATGGGGCAACGCACAGGGGCACCAGCTGGCCTTCGCATAGGGACACAGTGGGGACAGCATGAGAGAGATACAGCACCCACCTGCAAGGGTTTGCCAAAGCATTGCTGTGCCACTGCCAGATCAGCAGCCCTGACTGGCCCCTGTGCTGCTTTATCTCCTGCTGGCATCAGCTCCACAGACCAAGCAGTTTCTCCACTCCACCCGTCTTCAAAAAACACCTCAAATTGCTATGTACAGACTCAGTGTGCCATATCAGTACAAAAATATACACAAACTCTACAGATCCCAGCTCAGTAGATCAAAACACAGCTATAGATCACAGTGCACAGGACAGCATAAGGCTCAGGGAACAATGGGGCCCAGCCCAAGAGCACAGCATGGAGTGGGGCAGATCATCCTCCTGTCTTGTGGGGTCATTTCTGATCCAGCCGGCAGTACAGGTACATGGAAACCGACATCGCTGCAATCTGTGGGCAGCAAGAGGTGAGTCAGCTCCCTGAGTGTCCAGCCCCAGCATGGCTTTGGGACACGGCCTGTAGCATCCATTCCCAGTGCACACAAGGAGGAAGGAGTGGGATGTGCCCAGGGAAAAGGATAAGTAGCCACCCTGGCATACCCATGGAGCTGCAGGAGTGCCTTGGACACTCAGGCTGGTGCCAGCCCCACCACTCACTTCTGGGTACAAGGAGGTGGCATCACAGCAACGCTCAGAAACTCACCTCCAAGGCAGCAACGCCAGCTGCCACACCACCCACTACACCTGCATTAGTCCTGATTTCTTCCAAAAGCTGATCAAAACAACCCTGCAGGAAGCAACCACAGAGGTGACAATGAACAAGGGGTAGCGATCCCCCAACCACTGGAGCACAATATCCCCAAAAAGGAAGGTACACTTCTCCAACCTAGAGCTGCATGGCCATGGAGGTTAGTCTGGGGATAGAATCATAGAATG
>WBNM01007983.1:0-57925 GCA_013399055.1 Ramphastos sulfuratus
TCTGTAACTTTGTGGCTCTTAAAAGCACATACAGGCTTAAACTGCTACAGCTTCTCTTTACAATAAAGACCTCGTCCTGTCACAGTATCACAGTATAGCAAGGTTGGAAGAGACCTCAAAGATCATCAAGTCCAACCCATTACCACAGACCTCAAGACTAGACCATGGCACCAAGTGCCACGTCCAAACGTGCCTTGAACACCTCCAGGGACGGTGACTCCACCACCTCCCTGGGCAGCCCATTCCAGTGGGGAATGACTCTCTCAGTGAGAGTTCACTTCCCAGCAAAGATTTAATGATGGATCCTAAAGGTAGTTTTCATGCTAGATTTAGTTTCAGGATTGCTATGCCATTGTACTGCTTGTTGTCACACACAATGTTAATTGGATTGTTAGACTTGGATAATGTTTGGTGATAGATAGACAAAAGCATTTGCAACGTTCTTGATGTTTGTCCATTTCTTGGTGTTGCAACTTTTAACATAAACACAGTTTATACTCTAGCTGTGTTTTGTGTAACTGACGTACACGTCATCTTTCATGCCATTATTACTATTGCAATCTTCCATCATGTCTTGGTATTACTACTAATGTTTAATTTTATTTTTTATACAGGCATTTTCCATGTCCCCCAAGTTCACCAAAGAACTTCTGTGACGTGCTGGAAATTCAGTGCAGTAACGGTGCAGTTTTCGTGGCTGGTAAAGTGATCCATTTATTTGCTGCTGTGTTCTCTCAAACATGACTTTTATAATACTGCCAGGACACCCAGCAGATTCTTGCAATTTGTTGATTCCTGTAATTAAGTTTAAGGAGCAAAGAAACAATCCTATTCCATCCTTGCCATTGTTCTTCTTTTGCTTTGAGAGGTGGAGTTCTCTCTTTTAGGGTTAGTACAGGGTTATGTGAAGATATAAACCAACTTACTTTGTGCCCCTGTTCATTAAGGGGGCTTACCCAGAAGCAGTTTATGAAACAAAGTATTGTACCCTGTAGTCAAAGCTTGCTCTCTCCTTCAGAAAACCTTTATCCCTGCAAATCTTGCAGTTGTAATGTGTCCCTTCATAATAAGCAGGTGTTTAGAGAAAGGCACTTAAGCTCCCAGCAGTGCAGTTCACTTGTTTGGGTTTTGATCTGGATTCAGAAGTTTTCACCATCTGGATTTATCTGCTTATTATTCCATCCCAAACTGGCAGTCCTAATGGGATTAATAAAGGTTAATTTCTTGAAAGCTTATCTCTTTCCAGTTCCTCCCTCCAAACTAGGATAGCATCTGCAATAATTGGCTGAGACAGGTAATGCAACAACACCTTGGTGTCCCTGAGTTGAGATGCACACTCTTTTATCACCTGCCTGCAAGATTATCTATTCTTCCCCCAGCCCTGTGTGTAAACAACCACTTATTTAAATACATGCAAATGGATTTCTTTTTAACCCTACAATTTAAATCCAGCATTAAAAAGACAGTACAAATCCTGAATAAAGGAAAACACCAAATTAATAGAAAAAAGGCAAAAGTTAATGTTCTTATGGCATACTGTTCTATACATACCTGTTTTATAGCAATATGGTAATTATTATTAATTACTGATTATTCAGCTAGGTACACATTTTCATGAATCCAAGATATCTAGTGTCTTTTAGCCTTTTCTAAACACACTGGTTTGTTTTAGGTTGGTTTGTTGGATGTTTTTTGACAGAATTCATCTGTCTGGAGAGAGAGAGAGGGAGAGACAGGGTTAGGTTTAATACTGATTTTGTGATTTGTAATTTATAGGTTGCTCCAGCCAAAATAACCCCCACAAACAAACAGGCAGAATGGTGTCTTTAATTTTTGAAGAATTAAATCCAGGAAAGAATGTCTAGAGCACAGTGCAGTTATTTTGCTCTTATTAAATGAGATGGGATCTTAGTTTGCAAGGACAGTTTCAGAGTCGATATTACCCTCCTGACATTATCTTTGGTGTTCAGTGATCACTTCCCCTTCCCACTCCCCAACTATTTTTTTAAAGGTTCAGGAGAAGCTGTCAAACCAAAAAACAGCATATGTTTGGGGTTTTTTTTAGCCACTCTTGTTCAGATTAAAAGCTAAAATTATTAGAATGGGGAGTTGAAAGGAAAAAAAAATATTTTCCTTTTTCAATTTTATGGAAAGAGAATTTAGCAATGTGAAGCTGTTTTCTGAGTGATTAGTCATAATACTTTCAGTATTTGCCCCAGTGAAACAGTATTACTAAGTTTGCCCATTTATCTGTGTAGGTTTTTCTGCAGATCAAAATGCAAGGAGGAAACACTGTTAGAAATAGGAAAATATGATACTGAAAACCCCAACAATTGAGATGACAGAGGCATGGTATAATATGCATGGCTCCTTTTGAACTCCTGTTTTATTTTCTGTAGGCAAGGTTTCAGACTGAAACATGTTTGTATAAGGGGATTACTCACTGTCCTTTATGAATGAGTTCCTTGTTTTGTGCATATTTTCACTTCTTATAAAACCTGTCAATAAGAGAGCTCATTGTGGTCATCTGTGTCAGACTTATTGGTTATAGGAGTCCTCATGTCACAGGAGACATAACAAGTCCATGATTGAAATCAGAGGATGGCAGTCTCTTCACATGGCAACTTTTGGAAGGTTTTTGAAGTTTGCACTACTTTATTATTAAGACATCTTGCTCTCATGGTTTTCCTTGTAATAAGCCAATGTGTTCTAGTTTGGATTTATTGAGTTCGGACAATAGCAGAACTTGGATTGAAACATGAACTACTTCATACAGGAGATTGTGGGAGCTAGTTCCTTGGGACACCTATACATTGTATAGCACTAGTTTGGCGTATGGGAGGCTGGTTCAGGACCATGTTCTGGTTACAAAAAAGCCCCACTTTTTCCATCCAGAATTCAGTCAACTCAGAATAGGCACTTGAACCTCTGGGTTTTATTCCCAGTTGTGTCAAGCTATATAGAGTTTTGTTTCTGTGGTTATACCTGAGGGCTTGACTGCAGCAGTAGGCTCTTCAAGTGTAGCCTAAAGCTGGCCATCTTGGATACTGAAACTCTCACAGGTGCTGCATTATGTGTTTCATATTTTTGCTATAATGTTCTTGCCATAAAAGTTTAAGCCTCTAAATTTATTTTCACAAGGCTCCTATGAAAGTTAAATGTGGCGTGCTGGAGCTTTTATCCACTGCTTTAGAATGATTCCATACAATTCTTTTTACAGGAAGATACAACAAATATTCAAGGAATTTGCCTCAGACTCCCTGGATTATTGATGGGGAGCGGAAGCTGGACTCTTCAGTGGAAGAACTGATTTCAGAGCATCTAATGGCAGAATTCAAAGCAGATAGTAAGTATCCAGGAGCTTATTTACCATGTATATTTCTCATCATTACTAGAATATTTTCTCTTAGTAGCTACTCACTTAATAGAAAAGTCTGATGGAAAAAGCATGGCTGGTAAACTTTCTTTAGCTATGATCTGTGAGTAATTAGATGACCACTTTGGTTTTATTCAGTGTCTTTTAGCCTACTAAAGTACTCTCCTCAGTTGATCTAATGATGCAAATATTATGGTTGTATGTAGTATGTATGTAGTAGTATTTTTGCCAAGCCATACTTCTCAACAGTTGGCAATTCATAAAGGAATCTGTTACAAGAAGGTTTTGCCATTAGTGGTGCATACCTGCCTAGCCTTTGACCCTTTCATGTTTCTTACCTTGATTAATTTCTTACCTTGATTAATTTATTCTCTTCAGTGCTTAAAGTTCCACAAGCTAAATGCTTATCCAGGGACTATCCAGATGAAATAATCACTGCCTATCATTTGTCATCTACTAGATGGAGAGATAGAACACCCAAGGAAAAAATGCATTAAATATTAGTTTGGCAAAAGCACTACTTGCCCCTCCTGTCCTCCCTCCTCCCAGTGGCTATGTTAGTCTGAACACTGGGAAAATCCTCAAACTGTGTGTTTAGGCCAGGTGCTATGTCATGCCTGATTTCAGCCTGCAGAATTACCACAGGTGGCTAGCAGAAGTATGTGTGCAGAAGTGTTGTGAGATAAAAGAATAGCGAGAACATTTATAGTAGGTCAAGGGAGGTGATCCTTGTCTTCTTCTGAGCACTGGGGAGACACATCTGGAGTACTGGGTCCAGTTCTGGGCTCCCCAGTACAAGACAGACAGGGACATAACAAAGTGAATCCAGCAAAGGGTTGTTGAGATGGTTAAGGTTCTGGAGCATCCCCAACTAAGAAAATTCTGGTAGTGTGACCAGAGAAATGCAAGAGAATAAAACCAGAGGAAATCTTTATGCATTCTGTATGTTCCCTATGGAGGAAAAAAAATTTGAAATCATCAGTTTTTTCAGAGACTCCTTGGAACAGAGCTGCAAAGTTACATCAAGTACAGGGTCTGGTCCCCCATTCCTCCTTCAGGCAAAGTTTAAAGGTGGAAAGAGTGTGAGGGAAACTAAATACCCAACAGTACATTTTTGTGGCTTGAAAGATGAGAAGGGAAAAAAATACACAGAGGTTACTTTTCAGTTTGGACTTGGATTTTCTTTCTCTTTTGGTCAGGTGTGATTAGCAGAAACTTCTTTAATATCTTTAGAAACTTAGGTGTATTTAGGATTAAAAGTAGTGTTTTGGAGGAAGATAGCTCAGTTTGATTTTATTCATAAGCCTGAATTATCTGAATAAGAAAAAAGCAATTATTTAATAAGTGGAATTCGTTTAGGTTGGTATTGGGTTTTTTTCTCAGACATTTTCAGAACTGTTAACAGTCTTTTTCAGGCCAAGGAGCTAAGAATGTTCGTTGAAAAACTTGTGACTCTGATGCAACAAAACAGTCTCTATCCCAGATCTGTTCAAACACGGTGCAGGCTCTTTGAAATAGATTTGCAAACAAGTTTATAAAGAGAGTATTTCACCTTCTAAAAGCTGTAGAGATTATCAGAAATGTAAACTAAAATCTCACCTGCCTTGTTCAAATCTGTTATAGGCTTTAATTTTTCTTCCTCTGGAAGAGAAGATGTGGATGTAAGAACATTAGGCAATGGTAAGGCTTGGAACATCACTCGGGAAACACAGAAACAAAATGGTTAACCAAAGCTACTCTAACAGATCTTGCTGAATGCAAAGTGTAAAAGCATGTAACAGGGCATGCTAGTAATTTTCTCTCTGAAACATTTCAGTGATAGCCATGCATTTTTTCCCAAAGACAAAGTTTCACTAATAGAAGAGCTTTTTCTCAGTGGCCTTGGCTGCCGACATGCATATTCATTTCCTGTTTTTAAGCCATTTAGGGCAGACTTGATTCCTACATTGTTTTCTTTTGGGTCTTCCTGCTTTGCCTCACTGTCACTGGTGAGTGTAAAAACCTTATTTTCTTTCTGAACTTTCAAAGATGCTGAAGCTGCTGTGGGCAAAGGAGGAAGGGAAAGAAAAAGTGAAAATTAACAATGCTGTGTCTCTGTTGCTGTAGTGTAGTTCTTGGCATTGCTTATACTGGGGATCATCCCTGGCCCTGAGCACAAAAGTGCATTGCAACAGATGTTTAGCTGAGGGAATGGGATTTAACATCATCTTGCACCTGGGCATTGCTGTAGGTGACAGAAAATAAGCTAATTAACTGTTTTTCTTATTTTATTTTTTAATTAGCACAGACTTGTACAAGATGTCTTCTGGGAAGTTGTAATTTGCACTTATTGCTGATACTGGGGTTTAGTAGCCAAAAAAGGTCCCTTGTTTCTTTTCTTCCATCTGATGCTACGTCCCTAAACCTGCAAGTCGTCTCCCTGTTTGCATAACAGCAGACAGTCTTCACACCTTCCAACCTTACTGCATAAATTCAAATGTTAATTTAGAACAACATGTTTTTATGTTTTATGGCTGTGCATGTTGCCAGGAAGGCCCTTTGCAATTGAGCTTGTGAATCCTCATAGAATACATTTCACTGCAGAGGAAATGAAGGGACTTCAGCAGGTAAATCTTTTGCACCTGATGGAACTCATAAAGCATGTGTTTCTTCTCTAACTAAGCAGTTTTACTAACTGATTCTTTTCTGAATATCACAGACAATTAATAACTCTTCAGACAAAATACAGGTTCGAGATTTACAGCTTGTCACCAGGTCAGTATTTATCATCACTGTCAAGATTTCAAAGTGATGCTTTGGGAGTCTTGTAAGCCTTCTTGCTGACAGCCTTATGTAATTATGCTTATGTTATGTAATTAATTTCATTTGTTTAGAGAGGCCATTGGTCGTATGAAGGAAGGTGAGGAGGAAAAGACGAAGACTTACAGTGCCTTAATATGGATAGACAAAGCAATACAGAAAGAAGATATTGCATTTCTAGATGATATCAAGGTATCTGTAGCCCTTTTTGCTGATTTATATAGTACCTATCCTGTTGCCTTACGGGAGAGTTTATATACATGTACCCATGGATGCGTCCCTCTCTTTGTGGTTGTTTTTTCATCAGAGTTTCTTTTACTGTAGGGACTTTCTTGCCCTTCCTTTACTTCACCAGTGTCATCCTAGCAGTATAATACTGACCTTCCAATAGACCAAATAATAAAAGGTAGTGAATGGAAGAGGACAAAATCTGGTGCCTACACTCCTTTCTTTACTTCAGATAGTGTTCTGCTTCAGTGAAAGGAGCAGAGAAGATCTGTTATGCAAGTTCCAAAGCCATTCTTACACAGCCTCATCAAGTGGGAGTTTGAAATGTCTATAGAAAGACGCCTCAATATAAAAAGTAGCAAAGAAAATGGCAAAGAGTGCTCAGAAAAATGGCAAAAATAAAATGGCCAAGAGTGCTCAGCGTAACAAGCACATTGCCTTAACAAGAACTTTCTCAAATGCTGGTCAGGGATGTACTGCTGATGAAGAAGAATGTTCAGTGTTTGTTGTGTTGCACCATTTCCTAGGGGCCTTGGCCACGAAATCATTCTTAAAGCAGGGGCTTGAGCCACTGCAGTTCAGGGAGACAACTGGTATGAAGCTTTTTTTCTTTTTAGAATGCCACTCACTTCCTGAGAAGATGCCTTTCAAACTGCTGCATCTCATTTGGGAAAGGAGGTGGGGAATAAACTTCTTTAAAAAGTGTTAGGAGATCTAATTTAGTTTTGGTTTTTTCCTTTTCTTTCTAGGGGGTTGGCTGTAGTTTAGACAAAGCATTTTGGGGGTAGGATTTTTTGTCTCTCTCTCTTTTTCAATTGCCCTAAGGCTCTCAGTGAGCTTCTAAATCCTGGAGTCATTCCAGCAAAGGACTACAGAGATTTCAAGGTCATTCCTCTGTATTTGTGATTCCATTAGTTTGTGTTCATATGAGGCCTTCTCGTTTACCCTTTGAGATAACTGTCTTTTTTTTTTTTTTTCTTTTGCTAAACATGGAAAAAATCAGAGTATTTCTCAGCTACCGTAACACAGTATTAAAAAGATGTCATTGCTAATGATAAATCTGACTCTTACCATATGGCTCTTGTGCAGTATGTTTGTATTTCCTTCCTCATTTATTTTGTTACCTCTTGTAACAGGAATTAAAACTTGACCAGAAGACACCTCTCCGGGTTCTTCACAGAAGGCCACTAGCTGTAAGATGTCGGATCATTCACACCATGAAATCTGAGTACATAGATGAGCATCATTTTCGCCTGCATCTGAAGACACAGGCAGGGACGTATCCTTCAGTGCCATTACACAACGCGTTTGCACAACTGCTGGCTGATGAGAGCAGTTCGGGTAATGGGAGGTTTCCTGTTTTTTATGGCTAGGGTATTTCTACATCCCTGCTCTTCAGCAGTCATATGTTGCTGCATAATGTTTGCTTTTGTGTCAGAATTTCATGTTCAGGCTTTCGTTCAAAAATTAAAGTATGTGCCAGCTATAAAAATGTACTGGTTCACTGAAGCTGCTTTTTCTAACTTAACGCTTTTCACCTGTCTTGATAAACTTCTCCACAGTGTTTCATGCACTGCAACACAGACTGTAGATTGCTGCTACTTCACATGCCACTTAACATGGTCTTGTCATAAAGTTGTCACTGACTTTGGAATAAAACAGAAAATATGGGTCAGTAGTGCAGATTCTGGCATTAGTCAGAAGCGAAGAACTGGAAATCATTTGAAGATGGCTGTGGGCGTAACAGGACCACTGCAAATTGGCTTAGGAATAGAAAAAGACACTATTTTGGCTTTGAGTGTTTTTCACCATGTTCTTTTTCTTTCCTTTTGTTTTGCTGGAGGTAAATAGACCTTTCCTTAGCCAGTATTTCTAGCTATATTAAAGAGTTTGTGCACGGAGACTTTGGAAGAACAAAGCCCAATATTGGCTCCCTTCTGAACAGAACTGCTGACATTCTGGAGTTGGATGTGGAAGTAAGTTGTTTGCTGTTGACAGCTGCATTTGTGAGATTGTTTCAGTGGAATGGCTGTAACTGAAGCAGTATTCCTTACCACAGTTAATGGACTGATGTTACTGCAAAAACAGTGGTTTGTACCACATGCAACAGGCTTCCTTTGCTGAATTCACGCTGGGGAGGAATGGGAAGATGTACCATGCACTGAAAACACTCGGTAGTAGCAGCCACTGGAACAGACTTTGGTGGTTACAAGTATCGCATCATTTCTTTTCAAAACAGTGTTGGATGAAAAGCAGGAGAGCTTTTACTTCTTCTTTCAATGCTGGTTCACACCCAGCAAGAAATTTTCTGTTGACTTGTTTTGGTTAAAAGAGCGTATGTAAAGGTACAGATTTAATATTTAATCTAGTGGTTTGGTAAGGCTTAGTTAAAATAGGAGCCTTCCAGTATCTGAAGGGGGCCTACAGGAAGGCTGGGGAGGGACTATTTATAAGATCTTGCAATGACAGGACAAGGGGCAATGGGTTTAAACTGGCAGAGGGAAGATTTAGACTAGATGTTAGGAGGAAGTTCTTTACAGTGAGGGTGGTGAGGCACTGGAACAGGTTGCCCAGGGAGGTTGCGGCTGCTCCCTCCCTGGAGGTGTTCAAGGCCAGGCTGGACGAGGCCTTGAGTAAGCTGTGCTAGTGGGAGGTGTCCCTGCCTATGCCAGGGGGTTGGAACGAGATGATCCTTGAGGTTTCCTTCCAACCTTACCATTCTATGATTCTATGATTTCAAGTAGCCAGTGATCAGCATATTTGTTCGTACATTATTTCTGGAAAGCTGCCCACAGGTGATGTTTGGCAGAAAAGACTTGCAGTTCTTTGTGTACCTTTGGTAGGATAATATAGAAAGAGTACTTGCTGAGGGCACTTTATTTACCTCTGAAAATGGGAACATCTGACTTGGGGCTCAGGCTGATGAACATCACTCTCTTAAGGATAGGTGTCACTACAGTTGTTGGACATAACTGTAAAAAATGTCTAGGGACTTGAAAATAATTAGTCATCTTGCTAATCATGCATTTTAGCTCAGCCTGGGAGCCTAATCCTTTGATTGTAGATTAGGGAAGGAGTAGGTATGATTAATGTCTCTGCGTCTCTGTGCTGTGACTGCAAACAGCGATACTAGGAGTAGTGCAGGGTGTGCTGCTTTTGGAAGAGCAAGCAACAAGTTTATACACAAAGGGCAGTGGAGATGTGGCCTTGGGGAGGCCAAGGAAGAAAGGCCTAATCCCAGATGCAGTAACATTTGCATCAGGCATGCTCTGAACTTTTGATTAACAGTCAAGAGGGCTTGCACATAACATTGGACAGCTTATTCTTTTAGTCTATCTTTCCTTGCTTAGAAGACACATTTTGGGACAAGTGAGTTCTGCACTCTAATTTTGGCCTGCACTGCCCAGTACTCTCTGGCATTAATAATAAAACCACAGAATGCATTAGGTTGGAAGGGACCTTTAAAAGTCATCTTGTCAAACACCTCTGCAGTGAGTAGGGATCTGTTCAACTTGATGAGGTTGCTCAGAGGTTATTTTTACATAACAGCTCATCTGTAGTATGAGTAGGAGATGAGATGATTCATGTTTTCAATTATCAGTTCTGGACAGAATTCTGATACCAAGCCTCTTTATGTATATAAAGTAAAAACTCTGATGATTTTACTTTGTTTTCCAACCCCTTGCTCTTCTAGTCTGTTGATGTTGACTGGCCTCCAATTTTGGATAATTAACTCTTCAAGTCGGGACAACGAAAAAGCAGAGCTCCTGTGTCAGCAGCTGGTTACTGAACATTGTACAGTACACAATTTGGGGGCAGAGTATTTCCATTGAACACTTGGATCATGTTGATCTGCCAAAGGATACCATTAACTTTGAATCAACCTCAAATGCTCTGGAACAGGTAGTATTCAGTCAGGCTCTACCCTTATTTTGATTTCTTATATCCATAAAAAGATTTTTGGTAAGATCATTGATAATGTTTTTTCTAATTTGCTTTTTAAAAAACAAGAGAATGGGTGTAATGGACAAGTGGTGTAGTGAGCAAGTATATCAGATACTTTCTGCAGGAGTTTAAAATGTTTAAAATAACCCTCAAGACTTTTTATTAAAAAAAAAAAAACAAACAAAAAAACCAAACCAAACCAAACAAAAAAACAAAACCAACTCTTCTTTATATTGGATGCTGTAGCTTTCCTGTCTGGATGCAGGTAGAACTGAGTTACCTGAAACTCAATTCTAACTTTTTCTGACCACTGTTCATGCAGGAAATCCCAGAACCCTGGGAAATTTTCTGGAAAAAAAGGCAGCACTTCACTCTGCTGCCTGCTTTTTTGTCAGCATCAGGCTCCAGGACAAAGTACTTTGCAGAGAGAAAAGGAGTTTTGAGTACTTGAGACCTCAGCAGCTCTCTGGCCTTGTTACAGTTCTCCCTAGATGTACAATTTCCCCAGCTGAGTCACCATATATAAAAAGATTTGGAAGTGGTGCACAGTGGATATCTAAGGAGAAACAGGAAAACCTAGAACCTCAAAGTAGAGGCAAACATAAAAGGTAGTGAAGAACGTTGGTACTGAGGACCAATAGAGAAAAAAAAGCTTTGGTTAGTAGCATAATACTTTTTTCCTAGTACCTAGCCTTGGGTGGAGGCCTGGAAGAGTTGAACATTGCCAAGGAACTTGCCTAGAATAGGGAAGATCTGAGGTTTTACCTTCCCTTAGGTGATTTTAAATGTTTCATACAAAGCATCACTTACAGCTGTAAAGAAACACTTTTATGCATCTATCATGTTACACCATTAGAACGATGCTTCTGCTTACCTGAAGTACAGAAGGGAATTAATCAGCAAGAAATTAAGATTTGGAATTTAAGGGCTCTTCATTAATATTTCAGAAATGAAGAAGGTAATATTTGCCAAGACAAACCAGTGTGGCAACAGGGTGGTTACATTACTGAATTGAAGGCAAGACATCCCAGTGGTGCCAGGGCCACACAAAATACAACAGCTTCATGGTAACTTTAGCTGAAGGCTCAAACAGGCATAATAAATACATTTTTCAAGGAGCTCCTAAAACCCAGTGTTGAAAAATTAAGTCTAAATATTATACACTCTGCCTGTGATGGGCTGTCAAAGCTTGTCTCTCCTCATTTGTTTCCTATTCTTCTGTAGCGTTAAGTATGGCAGCGATTCAGAAGCTCCTTGTTTTCTAACACAAAAATAAAAAGGAACATGATTCAGACAGCTGAAAGAGTAAAAAGAAAAAAAAATAATAGTTATGAGCAACAGATTCCAGGAGCAGTTGTCTCTGATAAGAATCTGTACCCAAAAAGGAAGTGTCATGAATGATGGAAAACTTAAACTGAATTTAGAAAATAAAATAGCATTTCAGTCTCTGATTTCTTGCAACTCATTGTGAGCTAAAATATGATTTATAGATTCCATAAGCTGCAGGGGGAAAAAGTGCAAACAACTCTATGACCATGATATACATGAAAAGAACTGTTCTAAGGGGAAAATGGGGCTAAGAAGGGAGCAGCAGAAAGGACTTCCTGCTCCTGCCACAGTGCAGAGACCCACATCTCTTTCTGCACTATGCTGTACATTAACATGGTGACAATGTAAATAACATGGGGATAATGTAAAGAATCAAAGTGCAGGTAGAGACAGCTGTAAGTGTGCTAAAACCCCTGCTAAAAAAAGTGTGATGAGTCTAATCTCTTCTCCATTCAATGTAGAGAGGTCCACCAAAAATTCCCAGTTTGCTTAGTTTTATAAATGCTAAGTATCCAGAAGGGGAAGGGGCACGGGGGGGGAGGGGTAGGAGGAAGGGAAGTGAGTGATGCAAATATCCTGCAGCTCTTTAGTTACTAGTCAGCAGTCATGTGAAAAATGTGAGATGTCATCTGTTTTTTTGAACTTTGTTTAAAGTCTGCACTTTCCAATACAAGGTAAACACTTTGAACTGTCATAATCTGTAATGAATATTGCAGTGATTATTATTTATGTTGTACTTTGGCCTTCATCTTATTTTTTTTAAGCTGGAATACCTATATGTCAGTACTCAAATCAGATGTTTTGTCAGAAGATGATTTCATCTAGCTCATCAAGCATGTGTGAAAGACATAGATATTTCTAGCATGTGAAAAATACTTTTAAAATGAGATCTAGTGTTCCTTAGCACCATAATTCTCTGCCCTGGAAGGATTCAAAATAAAGCCATTGTACTTCTCCAAATAAAGTGGGGGACATTATAGGTGACAAACTATTTTTGCATCAGCTTAGCTGAACCTGGAGAAAGCTATCTCTGTAGCAGAGCTCCAGGTGAGGTGAAATCTTTTCTCTACCCCTCCAAGTAAAATCTCAGTTGCTCTGCCACAAGGGATGGCTGAGCCCAGGTGAGCCCTTACCTGCACAGTACTTCTGGTTTTGCAGTGGCCAACAATCACTGAGCAGAACACACTCTAAAAGGCCCCAGGATAAGCAAGCTGTAACCTACCTTCTCCCATTTCTCTGGATTTCCTGCGGTGAAGGATGTCATGAATCTGCAGAGGTGTTGGGAGCCAAATACTTCGTATAACCAGTTTTTTAATTACCAAACCAACTTGTTTACAAAGGAAAACGGAACTTTGAAAATATTTAATTATACAGTGAAAACAAATTGTACTATAAAGAGCTTTCTATGAAGTAAAATGTTTACATTTAGTATACTTAAAACTGAGAACTTCAGAAAAAAAAAGAACTGAATAAACAACACATTTCAAACTTCCTTTGTGTTTCTTTGGTCTTTCTATTACTTAAGACTGCAGAGGAGCTATGCAGAAGTAAGGGAAAACTGCTGTAAAAGGGGGAGAGCCAATTCATTGCCTTATGCACTTGGGAGTTGGGGGAAACATGTTCCATCAGACCTGGGTAACTGGGTAATGTGTTACAGCAGCAGTCTCATTGCTTTGAATGACTGCAGCTGGGAGTCACTGCTTTCCTATAAACCACAGTGTTCTGGAGCTCCTCTCTGCCTTGTGTAGGCAACTACATATCTCAAGTGGCTTTTTGATCTGGGGTTGTGTTTTGGGTTTTGTTTTTTTTAAACTGCTTCTTTCCATGGTGCAGTTTTACGCTGCCAAACTAACAAACAGATTCTTAAGCCTTATCTGCCGTAGGAAACAGCTGTACAACTTAAGAAATAACTCTAGATTTTGCTGTGTTGCTTCAAAAAAAAAAAAAAAAAAAGATAAAATAGGTAAAATAGCAAAGTCCTATAATGCAGAATAGAGTGTCTTACCTAGCCAGTTACATTCACACATGCTGTCCCTGAACACCTCACAACTCAGGCTAAGCAAACACTGAGAACCAAGTGAAAGGGAGGAAGTTCTGGTTCCTGATACAGAGCATAGAGGGGTGTTTTAATTAGTACCAACTGAAACGGCCTTAAATTGTTAGTAGAGTGCATCAAGATGAGGCTGCACTAAGACTCTAAGACTGCCACTGGCTTAGCCCCAAAGCTTTCTTGTGAAGGGTAGGATCTGAGCCTTTTAAGCAGTCACTTGCATAGCAGGAAACTGCTGGGATACCTGAGGAAAGAATAGGTAGATGCTTTGGCTCAGCATATTTGAGTTCAAAATAACATACACAACACACCTACACACATACAAAAAAGAAAAAATTCCAGAGAAATAACTGCGTGCTCCATTCCTAAAGCAACAGGGGTTTGTCATTTCAAACAGTGCACTTTGGATGAAGTGCAGAGAAGTCCTTGCTTTCTGTTTGTACTTTTGTGCAGTGATTCATTTACAACAGAGCTGGACTATTCAAAAACTCAAACCTTCCGGTCTTTTAAAATATATCTAACAATGACATAGTCATTAAACAAGTTTTAGAGTAAATTTGCTTTCAAAGCAAATGGAGTGTGGTGAAAATGTGGAAAAAATCAATGTGCGATCTTATTTTAGGAGAGGAAGATTTTATATGGAAGAGGGTAAGAAATCTAAACCTTTCAAGTAAGTGGAGTAACACTTAAACACCATTAGGTGACTCTGAACTAGAGTGCCCATATGCAGGTTTTCTTCCTAACTTCTGTCCTATGAAATTCAAATCTCATTTCCATAGTAAAAATAGTTATTTTTTCAAAGAATTTTAACACTGTGAAGTTGGAAATTTTAACTCTTCTGAAGATACCAGTTTTTGAGTCCCCAAAGATAAGGATGATTGAAGTGTTAACAGTTCCAACAGTGTTAAATTATGGATACAAGGTACTTTTAAGATAGAGAACCCCAAACCCTACTCACACCTCTCTTTATGGGCACCAGTCTTTGGGCTGTAATACATAACCTTAAGTTATAGTATGAAACTTGCATAGTAACATTCTGAAAGAGAAAGCAGGGACTCCAGAAGGGTAAGTGATTCCTCTTCACACAGCTAGCCATAAGAAAAGCCTTATGTACCCACCTCCATCCCAACACTGCTGGCTCAATGGTTATTGCTTTGCAACATGGTTTCAAGTTGTAAAGACTGATAGAGCTCTTCAGTGGAGACACCAACAGTGTCATAGTACTGGGTATCTGCAATGTTACTCTGATGGTTTGGGATCGGGTTGGTGAATGGTCTTGGTTGGTTTAACACTTGGTCTAGAAAGCCATAAACTGCTGGATCATCTAAGTTAGAGTGTGAATTAAAAGGTGCGCTGCCTGGGGCTGCTACAGATGGGCAAGCTGGAGGTGCCTGATGAAGCTGCTGCCTGTGATTGCTTGTGTTTAACACTGGATTATACTTTTCTAAGTACATACTGGTGCAGTTCATGTCATCAGTCTCCATGTTCACAATGCTGGCTGTGGAAGCGCTGGTGAGACGAGCCTGTTGTGTGATGCTGTTACTAGAAATGCTCTGCAAGTCTGGAGTTGACAGCCCCACTCCCATCCCACTTATGGCACCTAAATTCCAGTCAAAACCCGAATCCTTCTCATCAGGCCAGTTCAGAGGGTTCTCGTGGTAAGCTGGGAGAGAGCCTTGAGGCAGCAGGCTGTGCTGTGGGTGTGTGTTGAGCAGGCTACTGGCTGAAGAAGAGTTGCTGTAGAGCTGATGGCATGAGGAGAGTGTGTCCTGTTTCCCTGGCCCCACCGACGCAGGCAGATGTGCGAGCTGGCTGCCCACAGGGTACATCTGACTAGGGTTGTCCAGGGTTCCTAGCCCTGGCATCATCAGTGTGGATGGACACAGGTTTGGCTCTATGGAAAGAGATGACTGTATTTTAATGTCATTTTTTCGTCATTTCAAAGATTACAAATGGTAAAAAGCAAACCAAAACCCACGCTATTCGAGTAAGGTTAGATGTGCATTTGCAGTTCCATACTTGCTGAACTGCTCTCCAGAGTGGACCACAGACTTCCAGACAGAAGCAAGCCAGCTTATCCAGCTCACCCCACTATGGTGAATGCTGAAGGTACTTTTAAATAAAGAACTGAAGGGTTTAGTTTATATAGTCAAAAGTACCAATAACTTACACGAAGAAATCCTCAAGAGAGTATCGCAAATAAGCAAAGAGGAGGGAAGACTAGCAACTGAATGTATGTCTGACGTGCTAGGCAACTGAACACAGAAAAATTAGTATCTAAATGAAGGCCACAACCTGGCAATGTTTAAAGATGAAGAACGTGCGACCCCCTTTTGTGCTAAGGGGAAGCTGCAGCATGACTGAGGCTTTGGGAAGAATCTGGAGGAGGGAAGGTAAGAAGCTGGTACTACTGCTGGCTTGCGAACTTCAGTTTCCCCCCTTAAAAAGCTCCAGCCGTTCCCTAAAGCAACTGGACACTGTTTCAAGCACTGTTAGATTGCAAGCAAAAACTTACCTTTCTTAATCAGCTTCCGTTCAGAAGTGATAGTGGGGAATGAAGTTACTTTGGGCCTCTCCGTCACATTTGATCCTGTGATAGAAAAAAGAATGAGTCTACGCTGAGTATATGCTTTTACATAAAATAACTGAATCTGTCTTATGTTCACTACAAGAAAAAATTATAAGTATTTTCCTTACCACAGTCCTGTATAAGCTTTTGCCAAGCCAATGTTGATCTTTGCCTTTTTGCTTTGTTGCCATATGGATCTGCAGAAAAACACAGAGTGGAAAAGTGTTAATTTCTCTTGGATATAATTAGTAAAGGAGCTTCCTGAAACTTATACCAGTGGCGGTATACAGTATTTAAAGAAAAATATTTCAGCACTAACAAAGCAAGACACTTACCAACCACGATTTGCAATATCGCCATCAAGCGAAGGAACAAACTGACTATTGTCACTTCTAAAAACCAAACCTCCACTTTGTAGAAGCAGTGTTGTAGGATTTTTAAACTACCGTTTATTACCAACATAGGTTCTGCACTGATAACAGCTTTTCATAAACTCAGCTAATTGGTGGAACCATACCTTTTTCATCTGGTAGGTATCTGAAATCCATAGGTTCACTGACTTCCTGGTCTGAAGGTCTTCGCAGCTGCATCTTCACCGTGACCGGCTCGGTGATATCTTTGAGAAACGGCGGTGTCTTGAACACAATTGCAACTTGACGGTGAACATCAGCTTGTGAGAAGGAACCTTTGGCCTCCCAGTTGTCCAAGACAAATCTGACTTCTATGTCATCTAGGCCATTAGAAACAAAAGACGATTGTTAAGCTGAAGGACTAAAAAACTTGCAGAACGAAAGGGAGAAGGGGAACAAAGAAAGGAGCCTGACTCAGAATTCAGTTGAAGAGGCAAATAGCTTCACTTCAAAGGCACTGAGTGACTTTCAGAGATGCTGAGAGCTCTTGAAGCTGAAAGCTATGCTGCCCAGCTATAAAACCAAGCTACTTGCACAGGAGTGTGGTGAAGGGCTTCAGTTCCTTGCTAGAAAGTGGTGGTGTCAACCTTTTCAGGCACCAGGGAAGAAAAAAAACAGATCAAGATTACCTTTCTGAACTTTGTCACACAGTAGAAATATTTCATCTCCTCCTTTTACACTTCCACAGTTCTTGTTCACACGACAAATTCTCAATTCTGCAGTGTTGGGAGCTCCTGGAAACAAGCAGGCACATTTGATGATAGCAAATTACTGTAACGTCAGCTCTTGAAGGGAAGGCAGCAATTGGAGGAGCGTGACATGTTGAAGTCCATACAAAACAAGTTCCTCCATACAGAAAATCAGAAGCAGTGCCTCATGTTCCATGATCCTAAACCTGTCATCCATTCATCCCCAAACAAGATACCAGCACAGCTGTGCCACTTACAGCCTATCCCTAGAACTCAAAATACTTCCCTAAGTGACATGATTGTGCTTGGCACTGCTGCTCCTCAACCTGCAATTCAAAGCAGTTCTTTGAGGGACTGACTACCAGTTACAGTTAATGCTCTTCAAAAAGCCATCCAAATAAGTCAAGAATATTTCCCTCTCTCTGTATCAGACACAACTTGTCCATCAAACCTCTACTCTGTTACCCTACCTAGGTGCTTTAGAACAGGTTTAGAAGCCTAACTGTCATTCCTACTCAGGCTAGCAAATTTTGCCTGAAAATGCTTAAAATTCAACTCCCAGAATCTGTCTG
Source organism: Ramphastos sulfuratus (assembly GCA_013399055.1). Classification (NCBI taxonomy): domain Eukaryota; kingdom Metazoa; phylum Chordata; class Aves; order Piciformes; family Ramphastidae; genus Ramphastos; species Ramphastos sulfuratus. Next base: position 17,968 of record WBNM01007983.1, read on the forward strand.
TACCTGCACAGTGCTCATGGTAGTTGCAGATGGAGAACTGCCCTGTGCAGAGTCTATGGTAGCATTCTGTGTCACAACAAATTAACCACCTCTGCAGTTTTCACGCTGCACCCAAACAATCTGATGGGTACAGGCCACTCATGCAGGATGGAGACCAGCACTGCCTGATGGCGTCTGGCCCTACTCTGCCCAGCGGCTTTCCTGCAGAGTAAATATGGATAGTCCCCTTGAAGCTTTGTGGGCCACATTACTATTTAATAAAAGGGCATTAGTGTCACAGTATTGCGATTCAGAAGTAACAAAATGGAAGAACTCTCTATAGAATTTCAAGTTCACCCCTTGTGCCTATGCCTTGTTGATACTTGTAAGCATGTGAACACATACTGATTTTAGGACTCCATGCTCATTTAGCATACAAAGTAACCGAAGCTCATTTTCCTGCTACTGTCTGGCCATATTCATAGCTCACTGCACCCTTTTCCACTCCTCCAATTAACAGAATAAAAGTATTATGTGCCACGAGATTTTCATTGCAGAAAGCACCAAGACATCAACTCCACGTATATTAAAAACACCTGCAAGTATCTGGCTGGTGCTGCTTTGTGATCCAGAAATCAATCCTTCTACTGCCACAGCACCACTAGGCTCTGTCTGAGTCAATTACTGCCAAGTCTTTCACAGTACTGTACAGGTACACCAGAGCACAACACCAACTCCACTGAGGGTGGCAACCTCAAGCCAGACCCCAGTTACATAGTTAATATCTGCAGCTATTACTATTATTACTAGAAGTGGATGCTGCAGCCTCATTTACTACATGACACATGGTACTTCATTTGCTGAATGAATCAGAAACTTTGAAGGGAGGGGAAACAAAACAAACCGAGGAACAGCACAGGATCATACGACAACACTGTCATTGTGCGTTTTTCACAGGAAGGGTAAATTAAGAATTGCAAGGAGAAGCCTAATTTTACCTTTGTTTCACTTCTCTATGCTTGAATGGCACTCGGTATCCTTTCAACAGGTTTTTGGGAAGGTCTCCGAGCATGGAGTTTGTTGCTTTGTTTAAATTTAATAAAGGGCAAATAAAGTGAAGAAGTGCAAATGCCAGCAGACATTCTCTCTGCTGCCAGCCCTGATGCTGGGCAGGGATACTGAGCTCAGCACCAGACTCAGAGAAAAACATCTGCTGGCCTCTGTCACACCATGTTGCTTCTCATCTCTGTGCACACCCTTGCCTTGATGAGTTATGTCAACTCCTGCCCAGTTCCTCTTCCTTGCTCCTCAAAAGCCAGCCCTGGTAACAAATCCCTAGAAAAACGAGTTTCTCACCAAAAATCATATCAGCTTCAACATGGGCAGGACAACTTGTTCTCCCTAACCTCATTCTCAGAAATGGTGAGCTGCTTTAGCTGACTTTTCCCAAGAGTTTTCAGCATGGTAAGAGGCGCAACTTGGGAAATTTTGATCCAAAACCAATTATGAGCAACTGAAAACAGAAGCTGCCTGTAATACTAAATTGTATATGCTTGCAGCCTCTGATAATGTGATTGCCTCTGTATAATGTTTGTGTAATTCTTCTATATCTTTACTAGCAGGTGGAGACAATTTAAAATGTGCAAATTGATTTTCAGAAAAGCTCCGAATTCCTTTTTTTGCTGCTGATCTGAAGAGAGCTGCAAAAGCTCAAAAATCTAAAAACACAGGATTTCCAAGCCCACTGTACCATATGATTGTTACCTAATGTTATAACCTGACCTTCCCCAGTTCTGTATGGCAGAGGAAGCTCAAAAAGGTTCATGTTTTAAAAAGAAAATCAGATCTGAAACTGCTGCTCCAGACTATAACAGCATGAGTTGTGGTTGCAGTTGTGCACAGTTTTATTTATATTGCTGTTATGTTACATGAAGGATTTTAGATATCTATAGTGTATCAGAAGCTGCCCACATACACCCACACTAGAAAAACCAAGCTTCCCCCACCACACGGCTATCTGTCATTTCAGCAGCTTAGCACAGACTGACGTCAATGTAGACAAGTAATCATGAATTGGCACATTTCTAAATGGCATCTGAGACATAGCTGCAAATCTTGTACATCAATTTTATCTCATTCCTAATTACTCTAGCACCACAAAGGTTTTCAATAACACAATGCACACAGTCTTAGCTCCTAGATAATTCTAGCATTATCTAGGTCTAAAAATACCAAAACCACCTTCGGCTCATATGTAACCTCTTCATATTGCCCACATTAATACAATCCTGACATTGACTTTGTAGATGCAGGCCTCATTTTACTCTCTAGTTTCTGCTACAGTAACAGCCTTAAGTATTTAGCATAGAAATGCTTTCACTGCAGAAAAACAACACACAACACTGCCCAAAAGTTTCCAATTATTAAAAGATCTTCTCCAGGAGAGAAGTCCAGCACACATCAAGGGCTGCAATCCTCAACTGCAGTGACCTACCAAAGCCATATGGAATGTGGGAAATAGCGCCAAGAAGGGGTGTTTCACCTACTTCTGCACCCTCCAAGAGCGTGATCAAACATTCCCTTGTTACTTAACTATACACTGAAAACAGAACACAACAGGGATACAAAAGGGATATGTAACAGCATTTGCCCCTGGGATAAATCTTTCAAGTCATGTTGCAGATCCCTCACAAAACAAAGGCAAGACTCATGGGTACGAACAGGACTTAGAGGACATCCTTAGATCAGTCTTAGGGCAGGTATCCATCTCATTACTGTTTATTTTAATTGATAGGCACAGCAGAAGCCTTTCCTTAGGATCATGACTTCAATGCATAAACAAGAGCTGAGAAAGCACCTGTGTGCAAGACTGTGGCTTAGATGGACAAATCCTGGTTGGCTAACACTTCACCTTAGAATCACCTTTTGAGGATGTCCTCACTGATCTGCCATGTGTTAGACATGCTTCTATCACTGCCAAGTCACACAAGTGGCTCAGAAGCCTGACAGACCTCAGAAACTGGCCTGGCATTTTTCATCCCAAGCAAAACAGAAAAACAAGAAACAAACAAACAAGTTAGCACTTACTGTTGTCATAGATGGGGTTGGAAATCAAAGGAGGAAGAGCTAATGTGTAGTTGCCATGTTCATCGGGGAGAAATGCTTGGAAGCAGAGGCGGACAACATTGAGATCATACTCGTCGATGTTGTGCAGCTGTTCTTCAGGCACTGAACAGCAGAAGGAAAATACAAGACTAAGGTTTAGTCATTAAACACAGCAGCAATTCTTTAACAGACTGGAGATGAATCTCCACAAACAAAATATGCCCATAGCTCCTGCTAGCTTTACCAAGGCTGCATAAATAAATTCCTTGTACTCGATAAATGATACAGAAGCTTTTAATGCTTTGTCTTCATCAAGCAAGACCAAACTGTCCATTTTCTCCAGCTGTTTCTTGCATCTGAATTCCTCACCTTGTCTGTCATACCAGTTTCATGTAAATACACTTTACAAATAATTCCTTGGATGTGTTTCTCTTGTTCGTACATGATTAAATTTTTTAAATGACTACTTCATTATGAAGAAGTCCTAAGACTTAGCTGAAGACTTTTTGCAACAGTGAGAGACTTCAGCTACATAGTATCATCATTTTCTTCTAGAAACTGAGACAATACTCAGAAGGCAGTTCCTGGGACAAGAATGAAGCTGAAACAACACAAACCATCTCCCTGCTCTCATCAACACCTGCATCACCCCTTTACCTTTGAGAACTGTGATTAGTGGTGTCATTACAGTATGAATTTGTAATATAAGCAAAGCCTTACTAGAAAGAATCTGTTTCCTTATATTCCTCCCAGTGTAAAACACAGTAATGCATAACCCAAGGTCCGCATTTCAGTTTTGTTCACTCTTTCACTTCAATTTCAAGACATAGTACCTGGGATATCGTTACTGAATATTTCACGTACTCCTGGCTTAATGGACAATGCTGGGGAAAAAAATCATCCCTCTCTAAATTCCATGCTTTCCTTCAAGCTCTGACTTTAAACTATTATGTTGACAGTCGATGCTAGCAAAATGAGAAATTGATTTAATTTATGAAGTATTTTAATTAAAACCATTTAGAGTGGCTCTCTTTTCCAGAACAGTTCCAAGCAGCATTTCTGTATAGTCAGATACTCCTCAAAATTACCCAAAGTGAACATGTGCCAAGTCGACAGATCATAACCTCTCAAGTTCATTCCTTCCCCTGCCCTTTCAAAGGCCTCTTGCAAGAATGAGAGATTAAATATGCCCATGATAAGAAGTCTTGGGATCACACTGTACTGATTAGATTGCAGTGCTCTGACCTTTAACATTTATCACTAGGTCTGTCTCCACCCTGCCACTAGTGGGATTCCACAATGCCCACTTGAATGATTTCTTCCTTTCACCTTTTGATAGTGTGAAATAAGTTCAGAATATTTTCCACAGGCAGTTTTAGTCTTTCTTGTGCTATGAATATCTCAGTTTCTCCTGGGCTCCACTGTGAAAAATCAATCAAGACACCTTTCCCTTTTACAAGCCCATGATCTGCAGTATTTCAAGATAAATATACCAGCAAGTACAAAACTGAGCTGTAACTACACCTCTAACTTCAGAAATGGTGGGGCACAGTGGAACTCTGCCAGCATGCATGCTGGTGGTTGACTGTTACCAGGTATGCAGAGCAAAGTTTTACAATTTAATGAGCTTCATTTAGTACCAACACAGGCTGGAGGATGATTGGATGGAGAGCAGCCCTACAGAGAAAGGCCTGAGGACAGGTGGACAAAAACCTGGACATGCGCCAACACTGTGCACTTGCAGCCCAGGAGAATCACATCCTGGGCTGCATCAAAAGAAGTGTGGCCATCGGGTTGACAGAGGTGTTTCTGGCACTTGACTCTTTGGTGACACCTCACCTGGAGTGCTGTGTCCAGCTCTGGGGCCCTCAGCACAAGAAGGAATTAACTGGTTGGAGGGGGTCTAAAGGAGGTCTCAAATTATGAGGGGGCTGGAACACCTCTGCTATCAAGACAGGCTGAAAGAGTTGGGGTTGTTCAGCCTGGAAAAGGGAAGGCTCTAGGAAGACCTTATTACAGCTTTTCAATACTTAAGAGGGGCCTATAAGAAAGAGGGGGGCACATGTTTTAGCAAATCTTGTTGCAACAGGACGAGTGGTGCTGTTTTAAAAGTAAAAGAGGAGACAGAAATTCTTTACACTAAAGATGGTGAAACACTGGCATAGGTTGCCCGGAGAGGTGGTAGAAGTCCCATCCTCTGAAACATCCCAGGTCAGGTTGGGCAGCCTGATCGAGTTAAAGATGTCTCTACTCACTGAGAGAGAAGGGTTGGACTAGATACCCTTTAAATGTCCCTTCAAACCTAAAGCATTCTGTCCATCATCAAATAAGATCTTGGAGAACAGGTTTGGAATGGAGAATTGTCCGAGCCTAATTCAGCTTTGGCAGATGTCATAGCCCAACTGCCTCTTGATCAAGACCAACTTAGAGAATAAATGAAGTGCCTTCTCTAGACTGCACCTTGCAAAAGGGAGATTCTGGAGTGCAGTACTTAGCTCCCAGCAGCTCAGGTGATTTTAATCCCAGCCATATTATGGCCAGCCAGACAGTCCAAGTGGTAGCTGAATTTCAAATCTCTTAAAAATTAAATTGAGCCCTTTTGTCTAAGTCAACTCCCTGGAGATAGAAGCCAAGCATGAAATCTGGATCTGGGTTTGGATTCTGAATCAAAAGTAAGGACTTCAGGGTTGTGCAATCAAGTCCCTCTTTCACGTTAAAGCAGCACCAGTCCTGTGCCATGTTTTCCACACACGCAGTAGCCTCTTCCTCAGAAACAAGTAATAGCAAGCTTCAGCTTAAGAGAACTCCGTATGTGCAAAAATACATTAGATATGAAAAAAATCAGTAATGCTATTGTTCAAATGACATCATTTCCTGTACTATGAATGTCCACGAATTCCCAATAAACCAGTTTAGCCACTTGATATGAGAAAGGTTTGGTGTGCTAATAATTGCAAGGAACAGAACTCCTGTATGCAGCTCATTGTACTGCAGAAAAACTGCTGCTCCCAATTTGCATTTTCTTACAGATGATTTAATACAGTTTTAAAAAATTCTGTAGTTTGAAAGAGGAACTGCTCAGTCAAAACTGATTCCTCTTGGGCTATTTTTAACCAAACAAGAACAACATAACAGGGCCCAAATGGAGAACAAGACAGCTGCAACACTTCATCTTGTGATGAAATGCTTAAAATAAAAGAGAGAGACTAGATTCCATGTTTGCATAAAGAAGCACACAGCTTCCATCTGTTTCAAAACATATTTCATTCCATCAAATCATCCAACCAAATTAAAATGTTGTTATTTTTAACAAATGTCTAACTCTGCTCCCTCTGAAGTAAATTTTAGGGTAGCCACTAACTCAGACTTGAATTGCACCTTGAGAATATTAAACACAAACAGAAATGAGGCAGACAAACACACTGACTAATGCCTGGAGCACGGCCTTATGGAGGATGGTCGTGTCAGTCAGTGTTATTTCACTGACTTCTGCACAGAAGGACCAAGCAGACAGGGTTAAACCTGACAAACCTGATGTTATTAAAGTCAAGAAATGCTATGGAAGATCTGGGGAACAGAAAGGACTAGAGAAGAATAAGTAGCCACTTCATCAACCCGTGCAGGCTCCACACAAACAGCTCTACTGAAACCAGTGGCATTACACACGTGAAGTAAAAACGTCACAATGTGGTGTTAGGAGCAGAGAGGGTAAAAAAGGCTCAAACATGACACATGAGTAAAAGAAAGAAGTACTCTGGTTTTGGCAAGGGTTCAACTTCCTTCTCTGACTGCTGCTCACTGCATGGCACCACACCTTGCTGTCTTCATATGAATCCAACTGAAAGAGCAAGAATCCATGCAACAATCTAGATACATTCCTGTGATGGCCCAGTCTAATACAAAATTAGCCTTAACTTGGCAGAAAGTAGTTTTCTATAGCTATCTATGCGAACAGGAGCGTGCGCTTGTATGGACAACTCTTTTTCCAGGGAAAGGCAAGCTTTCAAAAACAGCACTTAACAACTCAAAGAAATTAAAACAATACTTACAAAAAATTCTAAGGTAAATATAGAGCAGGATGCCAAAAAAAAAAAAAAAAACAAACCACAACCAACCAACAAAAAAATGCCACTTGCACATCAGCAAAAGAAAACTAACCCCACTCACTAAGATTCTGGCAACAGGATTTCAAAACCAGCATCTGGAGTTGCAGTCAAAGGCAGGGAGTATAAACTGTTCAACCTGAAAGGGGCTACAACTAGCAAATAATTTCTTTATAAATCTCTTGACAACTATTCTGAAAGAAATGCTGACTACTCAATTCAAAAATTGGACTTACTTTGAATTAAGTCTCTAACCCATTCTCCACTAAGCCTCTAAACCATTACCCACTAACACAGGAAGAGACTGATACAGTCCTGATGTGGGCAGAAAAATATCCTATGTAAGCTAAACCATGAACTCCTTCCAACCTGAGCTGGCTAAACACAGGCACCAGGTTAGGGTAGTCCCTGTCTCAGAGCTTTATGTTACTGAAATCCAGAGATGCCCCACTGGGTTTCTATAGAATGTGAAAACTTCCTGGATTTACTTCTGCAACACAAAAGTGGGCTTTCTGGGTCCAACCCACCAACATGTTATTTCAAGTTCAGGCACAAAAAAGTAAAATACTAAGAATATCAGGCCTCCTGTTCACTCCCCTTTATTAATCTCTAGTGGCTTTTACTATTTTAACAGTTTTCAACATTGGGAAAGGCCAATAAAATACCATTCATCTGATTAAATTACTGGGAGAATAAAGGTTCTGATTTTTACTCGTAAGATGATGCTACAGAGAAAGTGAAAGCTTATTCTGAACACAGGAAAGAAATGAAGCAGCGTTTGGTTTTTTTGACTGATAATGTGATAACTGATTAAATAGCAAATGCCTTCACATACAGCCCTCCACCCAACTTCTAGACATCAGAAACTTCTGGAGTGGGCGGGGTTGGAGGTACTTCAGCATCTAAACTTAACCTGCATGGAAATTTCCAGAACAAATAATGTGGTGTGACACATTCAGAGAGGGCTACGGTGAGAATACCAGTTCACCCTACAAAGGAACATCTTGTGACCTTCCCTGCTCCACAAGAGGCTGCTGGGGCATGAGCTACACTAAATCTCTTGGTTAGAGAATGACCTCCAGCCAACAAAACCACTTCACCAAGGAGACTGCTCAGGAACACACATCATTAATAATCATGATGAGCTCTGTTCTGCCTTCTTGCTTACGCAAATGATGGTTTTTAATTTAGGGATATGCTGGGAGCTCAGTTTCATTTAAGTGATGACACAGAGGTGGTTTGCCTCAAGTTGTGCTCCTGGAGCACCCCTGATATCAACTGATCAGTTTAACTCTGTCTGTCCCAAGGCAAACTCTGCCCAACCTTCATTTCCAGTGCCACTCTTATATTGGGCCTAGCTCTCATGTGGTGAACCAGATCAGGGAACTGGTCTGGCTCAAAACTACATTGCCAGTAGAAAAGAGGAAAAGGGTTGTTTTCAGCCAGCAGGTTTCTGCAACTGCTAGCCCTCACGCAAGGGAAATGGTGGAAGCAGAGGGATGCTGTTCCAGTGCTGGTGTTGGTTTATGCCAGGCTCAAAGAGTCAGAAAAACAGGGTGCAAGTCATAGCTTTCAGTGCCTGGGAGATATATTTCAGAATTGATTTACTCCCTTCAGCTTATGTCCATGTTGCAGCCACAAGTTGCGGCCATATAGCTCTACGGCAGCTAGCCTTACGAAGGGCTACAGCAAACATGTAACACAGCACACGCTCAATGACTCAAGTATTTTACTGATATCTCTTGTAGCTGAGCTCTGCACAGCTGAAAAGGACACCACTAGCTTGTTTAATGCTACATTTGCTGTTTCTAAGTGAACTGCAAAGGAAAGAGTAGATGTCCTGGTGTGTTATTTGTCCCTTGCTTTCAAAAGCAGAATACTGTGCTCTCTTCAGCAACTGGACACACAATATGAGATGATGGACCAGGCTGCTCGGCTACATGTCCAGAGGCATTAAATACCATCTGCTAGCACTTGCTGAGAGACGGAAGCTGGGAACAAGAGGATGAAAGGAGCATGGCAGCACTATGTTTCTCCTCTCAATACACACATGCCTCGTTTATACCTCTGTGATCCACAAAGAGGTAAGTTTCAATCAATTCTGCAGGAAAAATAAAAAAAAAGAAGCCTTTGCATATACCTATAAGCAGAACATGCCTCAACAACACTCAATTTCTAAAAAGTAAAATGGGGGTTGTGCAAGGGACTGTAAAACTCAGATGCTAACTTACAGTCAATAAATGCCCAAACTACTGTGGTTACATTTCCCCACTTTACAGAAGAAAGGAAGGCAGGGAAGGGGAATGGCCTGGCCTCACACCAAAGCCAAGGTAAGAACTGGGAATACAAATTAAAACTTTTGAAATTCAGTCTTGGTTTTGTCTAGACAACATTTACTCAAGCTGTGTTCCTTCCCTGGTTTAAGTACAAGCTGAAAAAGGTAAAACTGGAACAGATTTAAGCAAATATATCCATCAGCCTCAGTACATTTCTGACACATTTTTCAGACATTTCTGTTGATAGCACCAAAAACTCAGCATTTTTTTGTGTCTCTACTTGGCATTTTTTGTTTTTAAACAAAATGGGCTGACCTTTAGGTTTATAAAAGCATTTCTGCATAAACAGCAAGAAGCGTTCATCTGAGGATCCAAAGAACAAAGGGCTTTCCAAAAGTAAAAGCCTAAGTTATGTTAGGAACATAACACTTAACTTTTCTCAAACTGATTTCCTCTGTGCCTCTTAAAAAAAGCTGACAACTCTCACCAAGATTTTCACCTTGAGAATTCAGACAGGGGGGTTACACATTTGTTGTAATATAAGGACAGAAGTTTAAAGTCTCACGCTTGAGGCATTCATTACAGAGGCTTCCATTTTCAGACCCCTCCTGAGTTTTTGCTAGTAGGTCTTCTTTTGGCTTTTTTTTTTTTAAAAACTAAACAAAACAAAACAAAACAAAAAAACTTCCCTCACATAATCTATGGCCCAGTAAGCCCCATCTACAGCTGCAGGGGCTCCCCAGCAGCTTGTGGGTTGGGATAGGGTGAATCCTGGCCAATTCAGTCAACAGGGTTGAGAGGAGGAGAGGGGGACCCATGAGCACAGCCACACCAGCTGGTGAGGGAAGCTGCAGAGAGGGTGACAGGGTGCGTGGGCAGGAAGTGAGTGCGACTGGTGTGGGGACTAACCCAGGCACAGCGTGGAGGTGTGCAGGGGGTATTGTGGAGACTGTGACGAGCACAAAGCCAATGTGGGGTCAGCTGCTTGTGGATGGAAAAGGGAAATGGCAAAGAAAAGACTGCAGAGGCAAATGGAGCTGAAGTCATTATGGGGTACAGGGGAGAGCCTGAAAATTATTTAAATGTTTAGCAGCAGAAGCAATTACCAAGGCACAGGAACCTTAAGCATAAGTCAAACTCCAGGGAAAACCTATTTATAGTCACTTGATCGATTGCCTGAAATGTCTCTGGGTTTAAGACAAGTCCAGAGTTGTCATCCATGTGGCTAGAAAAAGGATAGTCCTGAAATACTGTGCTAAACAGAGGTTTCCCCCTAAATTGAAAGAACATAGGGCTCTTCCTCATTGATCGTTAACTTGAATTGTTATTAACTCAGTTGTTGTCTTCTATGTCAAGTCACGCCCACCCACAAAAGCTCTTAACTGAAGACTGGTTCTTCTTTTAATTTGAGTTGGCTGTACATCAGACAGTACACGGGAAGACAAGGATATGGCACAACTCAACAGCTACTAAAAGAAAACAAACACCCTAGAAAGCAGACATGGACCAGCTCCACTGGAGGAGTAACTCTGCTCCTTCAATGCTGTGCTATTTATATCATCATCACGCCAAGGAGTCCTAGTTACACATGGGGATCCACTGAACACCATTTCCCTGGTGTGCTCCAGGATGACAGACAAAACAGATTTCTAGATTTGTTAAAGGACAAAAGTATATGAGATGTATCTTGTGAAGACAATGGATCACGAACACATCCAGTGATGGCGTGGAAACTGCAATTCTCTCTCAAACAAAGCTAACGCAAGAGGAGTGACCCAAGTGCAGGTCATACAGCTTGTGCCCCAGTGAACACAATTTTGTACAGCTTCCACTAAACTTAGCAAGGGACAAATGCTGCCAGCTAAGAGAGGGGAATTCATAGTGAAACAGCCTTACAAGTATGCTTGCAGAAAGACTCTAATGCAGACAGCTTCAGCAACGCACATGGCATGATTTGCAAACACTGACTTCTAATCATCCAGGAGTTCAGAGCAAGACATCAGTTGCTTCAACAGTGTAGTCAAGAGTGTTAGAGAAAGTGATCTTGAAGTCCCATAAGTCTTGGTCAAGCAACTTCCTGCTGTTGCTATCGTAACCCTCACTCATTATGCATCCTCACTGTATGCTCTGGGGTGTCACCCCTCCTCCATGCCTTGAAAAAAAAAAACCAAAAAACCAAAAACACCAACACTGGGGTGTTTTGGTTTTTTTTTTCCAAGACATGGAGGAGGGGTGACACCACCAGAGAACAAATAATAGGACTTACTCTCACTTTGTCATCCCCATTTTCTGTGACACCTTGGCTTCCCTGGAAGACAATGGCCCCTTTACACAAGGAAATTCAGAAGCAATTTTGTGGACCTATGCCTTGCTATTACTTCATCCCTTTACTGACAAGAGAAGTAATACATATCTATGCTGGCAGACTAGAGGCATTTTGCTTCTGTTAATAGGGTCATTATTGAACCTCTGCCCTGAAATAAGACTCAAGACAAAGACTGACTTACTGAAGGTGGATAAAAAAAAAAGAGAGAAAAAAACAACCAACACAAACACCCTGAAGGCTACTTTTCAGCTCTATGAGATTTCTTTCATGATGTTCATTTATCCGAGAAATGAGTAATACTAACTTCTGACCTGCATAGAGCATACACCTAACTCTGAAATGCATCTAAATACAGAAGTCAGATGTGTTTCTGAAGACACCTAAATAAAGCACAATGCAGGATGGACATAATACCGCCTGTGCAGTCCTGGAAAACATAGAGATACTTTCCTGACCTTGAAAAACAAACTAAATTTATACATAAAACTTTCAGTCTTAGCAAGCAGCAAACATAGTGAGTGCTGCTAATGAAACTGTTTTGATCAACTGAGTACATACATAAAAATATTTCTGTCACTAATCCTGTTTTATTAGACTTTGGTCTTTCTGGGCTCTACTTAGTGTGAGACTGCCCTGGAATGGCTGGGGGGCATTCTCAAGCAGCTCTGCTTTGTGCTGACATGTTAACAAGTGCCAAAAGGCAATTATACAGCCCGGGAATTGCCAGTGGCCCCTTCTCAGCACAGCCCCTGCCCAGAGCAGGGTGTCGTGCTGTGTGTCACCCAAGAGAGGCTGTCCCTTACTGTCGTGGCAGGGCTGTGGTCTTTGCTGCTGGAATGGTGGAAAGCAGTCCAGGACCTGCCCTGCTGGTACTAAGTGAAACCTGTTGTAATCATCCAAAATTTATTAGGGAGTTTGGTGTTATGTGCCAACCACTGTAAAAATCTACTTTCAAATGATCTAAGTTAAACATGTCTTCACTGCTACACTTGGCAGTGCTAGGAACAGAGATAATTACTTGGCTGCTCAAGCTTCTTTGGTGAAAGACACACACAGAAAGGGATTTTACCATGTCCTTTTACTGCATGACAAAGAGAAAATGCCAACTCTTTTATTTATGGAGTAAAATAAAGTCAAAAGGGCTGAAGAGTTCCCCGTTTTTGTATGAAATCATGGTAGAGCTGGTTGAGCCAAGGTAACTAAGTAAAACATTTAAACTGTTTAAATTGTGCTGATGGACTAAACACATGTAAAAATTGATTCTATTGTGTCCATATATTATCAGAATGAAGCCAATTGGATGGACCATTAGAACCATCACCCTCATTTCAAACAGCTGTTCTAATCTTTTTTAAAAGATACCTAAACCATTACTTATTCTGTAGTAAGTTCAACATGCTTCTTTTTGTCCCAATTTTGAAGCCAGTCAGAAATCCAGCTCTCAACTTTCTACAAAGGGTCTTACCTGAATTTAGGAAGACTAGTGTAGGTATTAAAAAAGACCCAAACAAACATCAAAAGTATTTGAAAAATCTCAAACTCTTACCACACTTAAGCAGATACATGACTGCATTCATAATGCTCAACTAACAGTTTGGGAGTATTTATGCTTTTCATTTAATTTCCCCCGATTATGCCTGAAAGTGTCTGTCCCATTCTAGCTAGCCCTACAATTTGCTGTGTGCACGCCATCCTCTCTCTGCATTGAACTGCACAGCTAAGAAGCTGTGAGATGAATCAGTTTAGCAAGCTGATATGAGGGGACACCATTGTTTGGATTCGGGGTAGGTTTTTTCAAGGTGGTTTTACATTGGAGCACCTTGCTGAGTCTATTTCCCATGTAGCTATGCAGCTTCTCCATTTGGTGTGAGGAAAGTAGTAGGGGTGAGATGGAAGAGATAGAAGGAAGAGCAGGATGACTCCTTTTGAGAGCAGCGCACAGATCAGCTGTCATATAAAACTACAGCTCTTGAGTAGGCCCTTAGAGGCATGACTCTGTAGCAGCACAACTTGGCTCAGACTCCATCAAGACCAACACTGCTGTGGACTTTGAGTGCCTGTACCAGCTTGCATGATATAAAAATCAAGTGAGGGACAGCTTCAAGGAGTTCATCAGCTCCCGGAACTGTCTGGCTGAGGGGGTCACAAACACCAGTAGCACAACAAGAGAAGAGATGGGATGGCAAACTAGATTTATATTGCTTTATGTTGTTGCAGTTACACTAATTCAGTCTTTCATAACTGTCAAAACTGGAAAAATCTGATTCCTCAGATAATTGTAGAAGTTCCCAGGCAAGCCTTCTACTATTATGCCATTGCTTCTGTCCAAGCAGCAACTCATACTGCTGCTGGGGATTAAAAGAAAAAGGGGCAACTACTCAAACAGATTCATCATGTGATGACAGTGAGCAAACATTAGGAGGGACACAGAAGGGGAAGAGCATCTCAAAAAAGCCCCACCACAAAAGCCAGTAGAGTGAACCAGCCAAGCTATACTCACCATTGAAAGGGTTAATCTTCTTCGAGATTCGTAAAGATATCGATTCCTTCAGATCTTTTTTCTTCACACACTGAATACCCAAATTCTGAAAACTAAAGCACATGTGGCAGGATTTCAGCAACTAATAAAATCTTCAATGTATAATGTTAAATAAATTATTTGCTGTTGACTAGTGTGATAAGATACAGTGTAAAAAATTAAGAAAAAAGCTTATTTTGAGAAGGGTGTAAAAGATCTGAAAAGCAGGGATGCTGCTTTTCAAAAATAAGCAGAAACAGATGAGAAATACTGAAGTAAAATTCTAAAGGATTTATAGTCTTACTAAGAACATATTTACATATTACAAATTACTCTGCAGTAAGCCCTACGGTGATTCAAAGTTAAATACTCAATTTCAATTGAAGTAACTTTTTTCTTTTGTTATCAATAAGCTGGCTGATTTGCATTAGTTTAGGACTTGCTGTCCTGACTTTATCAGGGAAATTAAATTTCAAATACTATTTTAAAGGGTTTTTGAAACGAGTCAAAACAGGTTTTTAAATCTCACATAGTTATGGAAAAGTTCTGAAGAGCTGCTACTCTTCCTTATTTGCATAATAGTGTAGGTCACCCCGATGCAGGAGGTGGGGGGAGTCCCAGGCGAGCTGACTCTTTCCCACATGGAAAAACCATGACATCAAAGATGAGTGGATGTAAAGCAGGAAGTTTAAAAAAAAAAATAAAAAAAAAAAAAAAAAATCTGTGTTTCATGATGTTACAATAAGCTCAGAAAATAGGTTGTGCCAGCAGGCATCTTTCTCCAGATGCACAGGCAATTTCCCTTCTTTTGAAGTGCCACAAAATTCTTTACTTTGGCTATGCCTAAAACCCCTTAATGCACTTAAAGATACTCTCTGCCCTGCCAACACTCTCAAGAACAGTTCTACGTTTCCCTGCTCTGAACAAGACTACCCCAGCATGATGTTACATTTAATTTCCCTAAACTCCTTTGCCTGTGCCAAATACACTCCATAGAGAGGTTCCTAACTGCTCTGCAATCAGGCTCTGCTTCCAGACCTTTATTCACTAGAGGAATGCATAAGCTTCTTTTTTGAACCTGAACTTGTTAGGGTGATGTGGAGAACACAACACAGCAGAATCTCATAATTTGCTGAAATATTTTGGCTTCATATTGTGGCTACTGATATTCTGTGTTTGTACTGTACCTTGATAAGCAATCCTGTTTCTCGCCTGGGGGTAATACCATATTTAGGGCTCATTCACAGCACATACTACTTCTGTTTTCCCCCCAGAATACCTGCTCGATTCCACAGACTCAGTTTGAATACCCATCAAGTCCACCAACAGGCAGCTCCATATTATATCCCCAAACTGCCACCTAGCAGTTCCAGGCCTTCAAGCCATCCACCACAAGTTATCAAGCAAGTACATATGTGGAACCAGCCTTGAATAAATTTCCACCCAGATACACAAAGACTGACAGTTATTACTCTCAACTTCTATGAACAAAGCTTCTCATGGAGAGAAACTAGGCTGTAATTATCAGAGTATAAGCATTTTCTTAAACACACACCGTCACGGTGAAAGTGTCTATTTAACTATCACTGAGCAAAGGGACAAAACTTTTGAGAACCTCGGCAAGGTTGTGGGGTTTCACATTGCTCGCTTCCTGTCAGCTAGTGTCAAAGTAACGAGAAGAGAGAGTAGGAAGAGAAGAAAAAAAACAAACAAGAAACATTTTCAAAACTATGATATCATCCGTGTAGAGAGACTTTAAACCAGGAAATAAAAATCTAAGTACATAGGTAATCACACAAGCTCCAACATTCATACTTTCACTTTGATGTTTTGGTCAGGGAGGGCACTGATCAAGTTTAGGCAGCAGTACAAAGATCAGGCAGAAAAAATTATTTTGTTCAAGTGGAACTATGTGGAACTTTAAACAAACAGAAAGCTGAGTGATTACCTCAGACCAGCCCCAAATCTGGAATTAATAATTCCACTTCTAGAGAACAAAAGCCCTACTTCATAAATTGGACTTCTGCTCCACTTGGGATGTTCAGCAAGAGTAAACGGCCAGAAACACCACCAAGAGAGGCCATCTCCTGGCTCACTAGTATTATATAAAGCTTTTCTCCAACATGGCCTCAAAGAAAAGAATGTGAAGACTGAGTCACCAGCCACAAAAAGGAAAATTACTTTAAACATCCTGATCCAATTATGGTTCATACTGTTCTTTCATCTTAAAGCAACCAATGATTTGTTTAAAAAAAAAAAAAAAAAAAAAAAAAAAAAAAAAAAGGGGTGTACCGATGCTGGAAACATTTCAAAGAGAATGTTTTAATGCTCCTCCCATCAGGATCTCCAACGTCGAGCTTAACTGAAGCTTACAGTTTCTTATTATCACTACAGTGAAAATTTGCCCACTTACTATTTTGCAAGAAACTAAGAGGCTTATGACCTAACAAGACAGAAGAACTGATGGATACAGCAAACAATCACTAGTGCCTTAAGTGAAATGGAGACATAGTATTATGTCAAAGAACAGGATTTGATGCCCACATATAATGAATAGGAAATAAAAATCTGTAAATAAGTATTTGCAGAGCATCTCAATGGTTTTCTGGCTCTGCATTCTGTAATGGCCTCACTACAGGACTGCCTTGTGCAGTAAAATGACAAGAAGAAAAAAAAAAAATCACCAGTGTCTTCCTAGACCCAGTGAACGAAACGTAATCAGAAATGGTGTTAAGCAATCAGACTTTTTTGCTTCCAATCCAAAGGCAGAGAGCCGAGAGTAGGAAGTGGGATGGGCTAGAGCAGCAGATGTCTTTTGACCTTGGATGAGGAAGCCCAAGGAGAAGCTGGTGAATGAATGGTTGGAGAAAGGCACAAAGTTCCTTAACAGTTGAAGGCATTTGCAGGTGCCTTTTAGACGAGGTGAAGGTGAATTTTACTTGCAGTGAAGTCAATAAGGATGAGGTCACAAGAAGCAAGATGGGAAGGTAAGTGCCGGAAGGGACAGCCCTCCCTTTCAGTAGCAGTATGACAGTGGAGGAAAAATTACAGAAATTACATTCACTAATTATTTTCTATCATTTGTCATTTAGGACAGTTTTGTGAGCAGAGCTACAAGCAATACACTAATAAAATTGTTAGCATTGCAGCACCAAAGGAAGAGTACAGTCAATGTGCTACATGCTGCATGAATCCACTGATAATCCCTAGAGCTAGGACTATATATTGAAGATCTCCACTATTACAAACTGTTTATTTCACTATCAGGCAATCATCTTCAAACAGACTGTGTTTCCCATTCTTTCCTCTCATACCGTTCTCCGCATAAATGTGGAGTAATTTCACTAACATGAACAGAATCACATCACCCTGGGAGCAGCATATAACAGCTACTTGTACACTGAAATATTTACCTTATTTTCTTCCCCGTTCAGTTATGTTTACCCCAAAGCAACAGTCTACTTCCAAATTTACTACGTCAAACTCTGACCCACACACAAATAGCCTGTCAATTCTAAATTCCTCTCTCTGGCAATAATCACTTGATTAATTGTTGCAGTTGACTTTGATTTTACTTTATCACATAAGACTTAGTAAACCCACAGGAAATGCCATCAAATACAGCTGTATTTTAGACACTGTTAATATCCCTCTGAAGCACTGAGAAACATGCCTCATACTCCTTAGTGCACACAAATAGATCCTTCCTTGGCATGTTTGCTCTACAGAGCTGCACCTGAGCAGAATCTGTATTTTTGTTTTTCCCTAAACCCAAACAAACAGCAAAAAAAGTGACAAGTGATGGCTACTAACATATGTCTATGTGTCACAACCATTACCTTGTAACTAATGTGATATTCGGCCAGCACAAATTTTCTCCACCAGTCTCCAAAAAGTGCACATATAATTCCCATAAAAAGGTGAATTTCCCTAATCACCATGAAATACTAATTCTAATGATGTTGTTACCCATTCTGTTACTCAGCGTTTTCATATGTAGGAGAGATACACTCAAAAGCAGAAGTGTTACTGAAGGCAACTGAACACAGCAAAGAAGTAGAAGAAAGGAAACAAACATTGGAAGAATGAACAAGGGAAAGAGGGTAAAAGGAAAAGAATACAACCAAACATGAGTTGAAACAGAAGCAAGTATTTCAAGGAGAAGATGCCCTCTCTGTAAAATGATTTAATAAATTTCAGCAAAGGCAGCCTATTAATTGGTCTTTTAATCACCAGTCAGAGCTCTAAAACATAAGATTAACAAATCAAACTTCCAAGCAACATTACTCACGACAGGACTCGCCGTTCTGGCCCAAACTCTGCTTCATAGTAGCCATCTCTGCAGTCTTTTCCAACCAGATCATGAGGGTGAGGCTTGTAGGGTTCATTCTTTGTTACCAATGTAGTTCTTATTTTGATTTTTCCAAAATAGTTCAGAATCTACAAAAAATGTGAGATATTTTCTTTATTTATCAGGGCTAGTACAGTCCCCACCCATAACAGTTATGGTTATGAAAATTGTTTCAGAGAGGCCAAGATAATTCAGCAGTTGTGTTCATTCCATTTCAGTTCATTTTACACCAAAACCCCCAAATTCTTTAGCATAATATTTGAAAAACAGTCATTGTTTTCAAAACCACTATCTCTTTCAGAAAGTAACCCAACATATTTCAGCTACTACTTTTGCCAAAGCAGTTGGTTCTTTGGATCAACAAAATTTTGCTAGGGTCAGTATTCAGCATTCAGTCCATTCCATTCTCCTCAATTACTCTCTACTAAAGATCTGGGGAAAAAAAAATTCCTAAAGCCTTTGGGACAAGAATACCACCCATGCATGCAAGACTAAGTGGTGAAAGAGGATCTTAACAGATACAGGATGGCATAATCACCTATGAAGTATTTTTTTCTCTTTATCAGATGAAAAGTCAATCATACTCATGAAGGAGGATACTGAATTCTCAAGCTCCTACTAGAGCCTTCACAGCAGTCAGCAGTCTAACTCAGCATGCATTTCTCAGGTGAATAAAAGTCTTCCCTCATGCTCATAGCTACCAGTGAAGTCACCAAGGGTTGTGTGGGTAAATGTAAAAAAGTTTGACCTAAATTGTTTTAAGCATAAAAACTTGAAAGCAAAGAGAAGACTTGCTCAGGCACACATTGATGCAGTGGCAAGCTCTCTGCCCCTACATCCCCTGCCCTATAACTAACTGTTCCTCTCCCAGCCCTTTTTTCCCCCCCCTCTTCCTGAGACTCCAAGGATCCATGATCATAGAATCATAGAATGGTAAGGTTGGAAGGGACCTCAAGGATCATTTAGTTCCAACCCCCTACCATAAGCACAGACACTTCCCACTAGTACAGGTTACTCAAGGCCTCGATATATCCTTTTGAGCTGACACCTCAACCTTGACCTGTGCTCTTCTAGTTTCCATCATTTGTTAACTTCTTCAGCCTCCAATATGGCTCCTTCCTTAGCCTTCATACAAGTCACTGTTACTTTTCACCCTTAAAATAAAACTTCCACCACTCCAACTTCAACTATTACATCACTCCTCTACCTTTTCACACCCAGTCACTTAAAGCTGAAGCCTAATCTAGCCATTTCCGATTCTCCGGTTCCTCCTTGACATTCTGCACCACAAAATTTAATCTCTTATCTCTAATCTCTCTCTGGCCTCTATTCTCATTCATGTTTGTATCTCTAGAGGGGACTCCTCTAACAGCTAATCAGAAATAAAGCCTCTTACAGGCTCCAGGGAGGCAGGAATTCACCTAGAAATCACCTGCCATGGGTAACAATCAGCCGTCATCAACAGTCACCTTTAAAGAAGTACAAACTTTGCCAGGATTCCATGGTCAGCTTCCCAGTGAGAAATCCAGGGCTTGTACTGCCCGTTCAACTTGTGCCTTGACACAGCCTCCGTCTGAGAGTCTGCGAAAATATTCACTCTTGCCAGAAGCCTGCGTAGTTCCTTGCTCAATTTGTAGAGTGCTGAAAAAAAATGTCTGGCAAGATGTCTATTTCCTGCATTCCTTATATGAAATCTGGCACTGTGATAGTCAAGGGGAGGACCTTCTTGTTTGCTTCTTCCCTTAGAAATTTTGGCTTCAGGGCTACATCAGCCTCCACGGCTGCTTTATGTAGTGGAGACTTGCTCTGCTGCTCAAAACATGAATGCCAACACTAGCTTTCTCAAACTCTGCATCTTCAGGAACTTTTATGCCTCAGTGTAAAAGATTCCATAATATTCAGATTTCATGTCCTCTGTATCTGGTTTTTTTTCTGCTGTAATTCCAATTACGTCATTTTCAGCTTTTTTTTTCCCCCCACACTTGCACGCACTGCCAACACAGATATGCAGCTTCTGTTCCTGGGGACTGTAACATACTTAAGGATGTTCAGCACTCAATTTCTCATTTATTTATACATGAGCTTTCTCTTCTAATCTCATCTGTGAACTGTAAGAGATCAGAGAAACACCAGCAACTTGAAGTTTAAGTATGAGACCAGAAAGTCTTCTCTCTTATCCTATGCATCTAAGGTCTCTGACATATTCCTTTGTCTCATCTATGAAGGCGAATGTCAAAGCGCTTCCATTTCCACCTCTATCTTTGTCCCTGCTTGGATCACAGCTGCTAGGCCTACTCTGAATACCTTCATTCTGGATTTCCCAAGCTATCCATAATGCAACTACCCAGCTCATCTTCATTGCAGGTGCTCTAACCACGATTCCCATTTTTCATCTCATTTTAAGTTCTGTATCCCCTTCTGATTTCACATACTTGATGACAGTTTCTTTTGTACAGCTTAATCACCAAATCACTGGCTGCAAGTCACTCTTTTACTTTGCTCACTTGTACAAATTTTAAAAAGCTTTTCAAAGCTTTTTCGAATTTCATACACAAGCTCTCCCAAAATTCACACTGCAGTCCAAACAGTGAAAACAAATCCAAGGCACATAACTAAGAAACCAGAACAATATGCATATAGAAAATGCTAATAATGAATGGTTCCCAGACAACTAATAACTTCACTGAACTCCCTCTCTACCAGCAGTTTGTTAACTACCTCTATACCTTCTCCTCTTGCAAATTTGAAATAAAATCTTTAATGACTAGGAGCAAAGAAACTTTTCTTCCACGCTGTTGCAATGACATTTGCATGTCAAGGAAAGAATAACAGAACACAAAATGAAAAGCATTTTATTTACTGCACCAAGTCCGACGCATAGCTACAGCACAATGCTAATGGTAATACAAGGATAAAAGCAGTATTTACCTGTATGGAAGGGAATGTCTTATTGTTTTCAGTACTGTGTTCTCCCGGAATGCTGCCTGCCGATCTTCCCTCACATTTGTATCTGAAACGCATGCCCCTTTGCCTGGGTTGCTCAAAGATTTCGATGTAGGGCTCAGGGCCACCTTTGAAACAAAACATTTCCAATGTTAGTATGTAACAGAGCAGAAAAAGCAGTAGAAGATGCAAGAATTGAACGTCTAGACTCTTTAATTGACATTACTATCTTTCCACCCAGTCTGCCTCCTCAAACAATGTCATCTTTATGTACATGCACACATTAAAGGTAGGGTGTAACAGGAGAGAACAGATCTAAATGAAGCCTCAGGTATCAATGTCACCTAAGCAAACAGTCAAGAACACTCCCCTCTATCTCACCTAGAACAGCTTCTTTTAGCTATTAGAAAATGAGTCTGAAACATTTTAAACACCAGAAAACAAATCCTTATTTTGCAAGAATATTTACTATTTTTAATCATAATATACTTTTAGGAATGGTTGTCCTCTCAAAAGAACAGGTAGTGTGAAGTACTATATTCACTTAGATGTCCTCTGAAAGTGAAGACGCTTCCTTGAATTGACTGATTCAGAGCCTATTACAGCAAAGCAGAAACTATGCAAATTATGTGAAAAACACTCCTACTGGGTTGAATATCATCACTGTAGGCTCAGAAAATACCTGATGGCTGGTATTGAAGTCTACATCTTGAGATGCCCAACTCCCACAGAGTGCAACTAGAAGCTGGCCATCTCCTCAGGCAATGAAACCTCAGTAAAAGCTATCAGACACTTGTCAAAAAGAGGCTTTCAGGAAATGCTAATGATAGACAAGCATAGCAGACAGCAAAACTCCTACATAGAAGGGTTAGAAAGACATTAACTGAGCAATAGTGTAAGTACTTTCCAAGTCATGTTTTATTGTCAGGTAGTAACAAACCATTTAATATATCACACCAAGAACATCAAACAGGATAGTCAATCAAACAATGACAATAGTGTGATGGCATGTGAAAAACAAACAAGAAGCTAAGTAAATGTTGCAGAAGTTGAATCATCCTGGTGCTGCATGATCAGAACGTAGCTATGGAAATGTCTACTGAGCTCTCTCTCATCTTCATGTAATAGCAGCCTACTCAAGGTTGAGCATCACAAACAAACATGACAGCCAATATCCTGTGGCAAAGCACTTTAAAAAAGTACTTGGACTTTAATAACTATTTTTCTAATTATGTTAAATACATTTAAAGTACTAAAAGGGTAAAAGATTCCCCTACTTCCTTTTGCCCAAAGTCCATACAGCCTGAGCCCACTACATACGAATTTTGGCAAAATATTCAATTGAAAACTTAACTTTGTAGTAAAACTTTCTCTTCTGTTGCATTTACAAGAATTTAGGCATACCTGCCAGCACACAGTTTGAACTTTACACCTGGGATTTGCTGATTGCAAGACAGTTCTAATGATGCAGCAGTTCATACTCAAAGCAGGAAAACATTATAATCTAAAAGCTAAAGTAATTAAGAGAAGTATAGAAAGAGCGGAAAGAACTACATCTCTGAGATACCACCTTAGTCTGACCTGAATGCACATTTCAACTGTAACACACCTACATATAGCTGTAGAACAGCAGTATGCAAAAGCAGCTCTTCTGCAATTGTCTTCAACATCTGCCTTCTTAAAACCTGAAAGCCTTCTCAAATGGCACAAAGCATTTCAACTTCAGGCTGTGTCTAGTGCCAAACATTTTAGAATTATGGTTTAGAAGTCCCTATATTCATTTCAGAATCTAAACCAAACACCACCCATTAAGCAGACTTTAAATATTTTTTTTTTAATTAAATTATGAGCTGTCACATTAAATACATATCAGCTACTACTCTAGCTTTGGTTACTTACAAGAACGTTCTTCTCAGACTTTGCCCTCTTTTAGATATGCTTTGTGTATTTTTTCCTTTTTGGAAAATAAGTTCAGCAAAGGGGAGAGAAGGGGACAGGCACTGATAACAAAAAGCCTAGAAATGATGTAAAGCTGGTTTCAGAGAGAGCATAAGTCTGAGCTTGTTATAAAACCAAACTCACACACCAGCATATGGCTATTTAACTCTCACACTTAAATTTACTCACACTACTGTATTTATCAGCAGAGTCCAGCAGGCCAGAGGACTCCTGCCAGCAGTGAGGAGTGGCTGCTGTGTTTCAGGCAGCCTCCCACTTTCACCACGCAGTTGAGGAGAGAAAAGAATCTCACCTTTCTGTTCCTATGTAACACACTGTGACATAAATATAGACATAGAATCAAGCAGGTTGGAAAACACCTGCAAGGTCATCCAGTCTAACCTATCAGCCAGCCCTATCCAATCAACCTGTATCCACAGGCTAAATGAAAAATCTATTTTAGAAGTTACAATGAAAAAATTGCAGCAAAGTGCCTAGTAATCATCTTACTTTGGAAGTGCACATGCTAACCAGAGATGCGGTTCACCCACGAACACAACTTATTTGTCAAAACTACCTAGGGCCTTGCTGCTCAAAACTACTACAAGAATACAGTATCTGCTTTAACGGCAACTTCCCCTCATGCTCTACTAATGCGTGCTTAAGAGGGCTTTTTTTCTCACCCATTAGAGCACTTAATTTTAAAACTCTAGGCTTAGCGATCTTTACAGAGCTGTGGTTGAAACAAATGTCATTGAAGGCAAACCCACTGTTTAACAGCAGGTGTGTTTGTGGGAAAGTAAAGCTCGATGATGCAGTAGCCTCCAGAAATTAAACATTAAGCTTAATTTTCTCTTGGTTCTCTATTTAAGAATCACGTTATCATCTCTACTGTGATTATCAGTACCATCATGTTTTGTGTGGAGAGGAAACACAGAAGTGTTTATGGGAACTAAAGGTATTAATCTACGGCAGAGTGGAGGTCTGCTCAACGGTGTTCTCTGTGTAAATCAGCCATAGTGCTTGTGAAGTAGCAAGGCTTAGCTGTTTCACAATCTACTTCCACGCAGAGAGGTCTGTTAGTTCCCACAGCGTCGCTAAAGACCTGTCCTCTTCAGGTTCTTGTTGTGTTTGTTAAACGAATACCAGCTATGTCAAATGACAACCCCTCGCTCACCAGTTCTGGAAGGGAAATACACAGCTACTTAACATCTATCCCAGCCTCAATCTTTGATTCTGCGATTATCCACCTGCCCACAGCTGCTTGGAAAAGCATTTAACATGGAAGAAAAACAAGCATCTAGCTAATTCTTCATTTAAGTACATAAGAGTTTAATTTGCATTTGTAATTAATTATAATCGCCTATACACATGCTTGCAATAGAAATATAATTCTGCATATAAAAACCTGCCTCTTGTTCTTTTTGTTATAAAATTGTTCATTCTCTCCGCATCCTGAATACTACAATAAATAATTTAAAATTGAACACAGGAAATAAAATGTCCCAGATCACACAGGCAAGGAAAATGGGTAAAAGCTGTAACACCTCCAAGAGATGCGCCAGCTCATACTCTTTCAAGAACTGATAGTTGCTTTATCCTCATGTTTTGAGCAATACAAAAAAGACCAATAGGACCACCTCAAAAACTCAACACTTCCACTGGACCTCTTCATGATGAGAAATCTGGGTCGGGTTGAAGTTTTACACAGCCTGTGCCATTAAAGAGGAAATGCAATATGCTGTCATCAAGCAAAGTGACAACAGGATCAAGGGTTAGTATATTTTGGCTTGTTCATTTGCTCGAAGGAAGCAGGGAGGGACTACACAATTTGTTATTTTCTAGCACAACTAATGAACGCTCTCCAGCAACATCTGCATGTGAAAGCAGAATAGCTGTGGGTCTTTGTGGAAGATGTGAAAGTACCGATGAGAAATCCTGTGAACCGAGGTGACTACAGTGAGACACACATTGAGGAAGTGTTGCCTTTCAACTTTGATGTCACTGCACATATCATTGACGACCCTAGATCCTTCACAGCAATAGCCCTTTCTGAGAAGCAAGAACAGACAACCTATACACCTAAAAACGTCTGCAACACCTCAGGCAAAAAGAGGCAATGGAGAAAGATTTGTTATAGCACATTGTTGCTCAACCTAAAAAACTGTTAAGTCATTCTTATTTTAGAAAGCAGTAATCTACCTAGGACTCCATAAACCATAGAGACTCTAACAGAAAGACGAAACTGCTCATGAACTTCCTCCGTGCTATCAATTATGTTACAAACAGCAACCAGAAGGAAAAAAAAAAAAAAAAAAAAAAAAGAGCTGGCTGGTACCAGGAAGTTATGAATTTCCCCTACTGAAAAAAATTCCTCACCTAGTTCCTAACTACAATGAAAATATATTAACACACAAAGAAAAAAAAAAAGGGAAAAAAATCAAACCAAACCACAAACACCAAAAAGTGCTGTCTCCTGCTTCAGTTTTGCCACCCTAAAACACAGCTTAATATTTAAAAGATACCCCCATACAAATCCACCTGTGTTTTCTCTGTTGATAACTGGCACACCTATATAATTATCAGGAATTAAATTCATACCTTGTTAAGCAATCAGAACACCTATCCCACCCCCCCCGCCCCCCCTAATTTTTAACGCTGAAAAGCATCTTTCCCTAGAAATGCTATTGTAATTAACACTGCCAGGTCTTCAGTTTCGGGGGGTTTTTTTAAGCTCTAAGAAAGGTCCCAGAGAGACATCTTCTGAAAGGATGACAAAATCAGTTTAATTTAGTCTAAAGAAACTTAATTGTGCTTTTTGTTGTAATGACTCAATGCATGATCCCTTATCTACATTACTTTGCATTTATGGTGTCTCTATTTATTACTCACTTGCACTCTAAGGCAAGTTCTTAAGTGAACAGGACTCTGCTGAGCATCGCAGTGCCTTTGGCCTATCACCGCCCAGACCCATGTGCTTCTGTTTAACACCTAAACATTTTAATAACACAATTTTAAGATTTAAAAGATCCATTCCAAAACATAACAGCGTTATAAGATCTCATAGCAACTAATCTTCCTTGTAGCAAGGGGCCCAAACTGAACACAGCATTCTGAACAATAACATTAGGAACTTTTTCCGTAAATCTGCTTTAACGAGCTACACGGATGCAAATTTAATATCAAAAGCAGATGCTGGGGTAATGGGTAACAGCACTGTTACTCATCTCTGCCTGCGAACTCAAGGCAATGAAGAGACGGTGGAAAAGAAGAAGCAAACCACCCCTCACAGTCTAAAAGCAAGAGCCATCTGACACTTTCCAATTCCCCTGAACAGCAACATCCTCCTTTAGCAACGCAGTTTAAATTAACGAAACCGCCCGAAGCAGGGAGGAAGGGCGGAGGGGGAGCTTAGGTCTCCGTCGCTCGTACCGCAGCGATACCGGCAGCCAGCACTGGGGCGACAATGACCGCTCCTCAGCTAAACCCCACCACCAGGCCCGTCCCACCACTCACCGGCCATGCTGACAGCTCCACGGCCCCGCCGCCGCCGCGCCCAGGCCCCACACACCTCCGGAGGGACAGTCGGACAGACGAACGAATGCCAGCTCGGAAAGACGGTCGGGCCCGAATCCCCTCCTTCCCTCCGCCCTTTTCACAGAGGGAATTTCCCAGCAGGCGGGCGACCGACGAGAGCGTAACCGTTGCCACCGCCCCCTGCCTCAGCGCCGCTTCCCGCCCCTGCCGCGCCCCGCCCGGCCTCAACTGTTTCACTCCTCCTTCCCGGTGTAGGTCGGAGGAGGTGCGGGGGTTGCTCTCCAAGTAAGATATAGCCGAGTACTAATTTCAGAAACGGTTAGGCCGGCTTGCTTTAGGAAACTCATCGCTGGAAGTGCCGGGAGATTTGGGAAAGCTCCGAGGAAAAGGCTACTGAGAGGACGACAAAGGCAAAAAGTGGCTGCTACCGCGAGGGTGCTTGAGTGTTGCTAAGGGGAACTGTACCTAATTTCGGTTCTGACACTCACGAATTGCATTTATTGTTCCCAGTTTTAAAATGCTATCCCAGGTAGTTAGGTCCATGGAAATACTAGTTATGCCAGAACTAAGGGCCCAGCAAGCCAAGCAACATTATCTGGATTAAGGCAACTTAAGAGTAAGATGAAATCCAGACAATAAAACAGTGGGCCTGAAAACACCCATGCAGTTTTCCCCTATCCTGGGAGGAAGAGTGGTCCTTTCAGTAATCAGTCTTTCATCTCCCCTCCACCGACACAAGAAAATCAGCCCAGGTTTCTCTACACCTTACATCAGTGTCTTCTGAAAGAACTGAGCCTCTAATAAAGTCTTACGTAATTATGTAAGGTTAAGAGGGGAAAACATTAAACTGCAGTCAGGATCTGGCCATAAGGTGCTAAATATAAATCTTACTATTGAAGTTTAAGGAAGCAGCATGTTTTTATAATCCAGATCCTTATTTTGCAGCTTAAGCAATTACTTTTGTGGTGATACAATGTCTTGGTAACACTATGGTCTGTGGCACCTGTTTGTTGTTAGTAAGAAAGTCTAAGACCCCATCCCCTACTCCAGGGACAAGGAGTGAAACTGCAGAGGACACCATTCCCTTGCAGAGAGAAGTTCTCCCTTCCCCACTGTGAAGGAAGGTAATTCATCCGTGGCTGACAATCTGAACAATTAATTATAGCCTTTTCATTTGTTACATAGTAAACTCACAAAAATGAGAATTTAAAATACTCTGCAATGGTAGTTTGAAGGTTTATCTTTTTAAAGAGCTCACTGTCATCCCTCTATGGGCAAAGAAATACATCTGAGTCCTGAGGAGAACGGATTCCCGGCGACTGTTCTCACATTGCTATAGTCAATTCTGTACAGCTGATCATCACACTGTGAGAACTACTTTTTACCAGCTTCAGAGCCATTACCTTTATTTTCAGTTTCCAGACAAAAGTCTTCTAAGTCTGTTTTTCAGTATTTCCATCAATGAACTCACCTAAATTCTGATTGATCTTCCACTTCCTGTCTCCATTGAATACTTCTTTTCCCTTTATATCCTTAAAAGGCTAAAATAGAATGCTGAACTGATGAAAAATACTTGTTGTTGTGTAGTTGATGGTGTTGGTAGCAGGTCTTCTCTCCTGAACGGCCTGCACGCGCTCCTTTCCAGCCCCGTTTCTTTTCCTTTGTGGTGGCCAGAAGTAAAAAAGTTAAAACTCCTTTCAGTAGAACCCTCTAATGTCGGAGCATAGCAGAGGTATTTAGAGCATGTTTCTTTTATAACCTTCACCCTTTTTCAGCACCTGCCTGTGAAGCATCCCTACCTCACTTTCCCTGTCTGGAAGAGACCAAGCTTTCTTGCTATCCATGTTTTCCTCAGTTGCTTGAGGCCTGAAGGTTACACAGACTACAGTAACAGCAAACTAAATACAGTAGGGATAGACTGATATTTGAAGTAAGGAGAAACTAATCAGCAACGAGTAAGTCAAGTCATAAAGGTCAATCTAAAACCTACCTGACCTTCAGAGAATTTCATATCCAAACTGGTTTTAGGCAGAAAGGACCTTAAAGACCATCTAGGTCCACATCTGAAATACATCTAACAACTTGACCGTGACATAGTTGAGTCATGTAATGAAGGAGATGACCACCAAGGCAACGACGTTACAGCCCAAAATGTGGATCAGCTGGATGGGTCAGTAACAAGCAAATCTAGGGAGACTAAAATTGCCTTGAAAGAGAGGTGCATGAAGGAACACTAAGTACACACCTAGCTCAGGCGCAAAACTGCGTTCGATTTGCAACAGAATTTAATTTTTTTGTCCTTGACTCTTCCCTCTAAGAATGCAATTCATTGTTATATGTGTAAATGCAGTTAAATGAGAAAAGGAAACAAAACAAAGACAACTCAATCAATATACATAACTGTTGTTCTTTTTACTCTTCTTCCTCACTATTCTCTTTCAAATCAAAGGGTTTTGGGATGTACAGAAACAAACACAGTAGAAAACACTCTTCTATAATCTGCAAGTCCATATGCTTAACTCAGTTAAGCAGAAGATACTGCCTAATGCTTGTCCTCCCGCTATGTAGTCCACCTCGACTTCACAGGATTTTTCTTTATAACCTCAACTTTGCCCAACTATGATTGTATTTCCTGTAAACAGAAATTATCTTTCTCCACCTCACAAGCAAAACTTTCCTAAGATTCACAGTGTGCGATATGGTAAGATTATTACAGCCTTGTCAAATTAATAACTGAAATCAGAGCAGAATAATCGTAGGGGGTACACAGGATAATCAAAGTGTCTGTGACATTACCTCTAGAAGATTCAAGGGAACAAGAGCTACATTATTATACTGAAATAAGGCTATGGTTGGGGGTTAGTTTCTTGCCAGAAGAGCACGATTTCTCATTTTCCTTCCCACAAAGCAAACAAATGAAAAACACCCAAGAAAGTTTCAAACCAGCAGTGCCCTAAAACTGTGAGAAATTAGAACTAGAAGTTTATGTCTTCAAGGATTTCTTGGATTGCCTATGACCAATGATGTAAAAGTCAAGTAAGGACATGGTCCTAATATTATAAATCAAACTTAGAATGAACACACAAGCCCACAGCATGCACTGACAAAGAGACCTCAAAAACACATTCATCAAGGTGGTAGCTGGAGGTTGAAGTGAGGAGAGATGCTTTTCTCTTGCATTTTCATCCATGGGGTTAGATGATGGCAACACCATGGCACATTAATAAGGAGGGTGCTTGGAGCTCTCCATGTCTCTGCTTCTGCTGCTCTATAGTAAAAGCAGCAAACAGAAAACAATGCAACTTGGATTTTTCTCCACAAGCGCTCAGATCCAAACCCATTTAGCTCATGAACATCTAGTATTATTAGAAGTTACTTCAGCTTTTAAAAATTCATCTGTGGCACAAGAGTTTTGGACAGCCTTCATTCACAAGGTAGAACAGCTGGATAAATGCTCCAAATTTGAAAGCATTCCTGCATGTAAGAGAGGTGATCTAGACAAGATTTTATAAGGGAAAGAACTGCTACTTTCCTTGGCTAGGTGAAGCTGGAGTAGCCCTGGGAGGTTATTACCCAGGAGCTGGAGCATAGATATGAATTTTGGGCATATGAAATGAATAACACTTTTCCTTTCTTATATTGAGCCTGGTTTGCAAAATTTCAGATACAAAATTGTGGCCTTTGAGGAATAATGAATTTAGGTACTTCCCTAAATAGAGTTTATATCCCTCATTCCCACCTACTTCTCTACCCTGTAATACTGCTGAATAGACACAGACCAAGACACCTGGGGAACTCAGTGGCCCAAAGCCATGGAGTACCTACTCATTCCTTCAGAAGGAAAATGTTATTGTGAGAGTATACAGTGCAAAATTATATGAAATTAAGGGAAATATTCCAGGCAATACGAATACCATGTTATGACTAAAACATCAATAAACTTTCCCTATTTCCCCCCACCTCTTTTGAACTCTAACTCTTAAGACTTGCAGGAACAGGCTACACAAAGATAATTCTTAAGACTATTTGTTAGAAATGGAGACGGTATCTCACATACACGTCACTGTCTATGGTACAAACTGCTCCTTGATAGTATTTTTAAGAAAAAGATTAGTGGGTTGAACTTCTAGCATTAAAAAAAACCAAAAAACTTAAACTGTATTCCTACCCCTTCCCTAAAATGAGATCTATAAGAAAAGGAAATAAGAGCAAAACCAGCTGCCTAAGATCTATACACTTCTATCATCTGAATACATAGAGACAAGATCTGGCTCAGAAAGTCCTTGAATAAAGTTGCTGGATGAAGCACAGTGTGAGCGGAGACATTTTCTCAACAGTTTTTCCTCTCTCCAGCAACAGCCATGAACTGACGTTCAGGAAAACACACAACAAAAGGACAAAGTGATCTTTTAGTCTAAACCCAACATGTCTGTTTAAGAATGTTTGTGTTCCTAAAGCAGGGAAAAGTTCTACAGAAACTGAGAAGCCTTCTCAAATAAAAGGCAAAAACCTAATCAAATTAAAGAAGCCTTACTCAAAATCACACAAGTATATAGATAAAACCCTCTGTTCCTGCGGCTGCCCTGTATGCAATTTTGTGCTGCTGTGTTCTGAATCTACAGCACAAGGAACATCCCATGAAAGTGAAGTAGAAAATTGCAGTATAGCACTGCGAACTGTGGAAACCCAGACAGCAGCTGATGTGAAGTGTAAGAACAAGTCATAACTTTGGGCATATGCAGATCTTTGCAAAAAGCAGGACGGAATTCCCC
Organism: Ramphastos sulfuratus; assembly: GCA_013399055.1. NCBI lineage: Eukaryota > Metazoa > Chordata > Aves > Piciformes > Ramphastidae > Ramphastos > Ramphastos sulfuratus. The sequence goes on from WBNM01007983.1 coordinate 49,816, forward strand.
TCCTGTAGCATTGCATAATGCAAGCCAGGTGCATCACTATTATTTTTGTCAGCTGACTGCCTATAGCCAGAGGCAATATACCAGTTTGATCCAGTACTTCACTTCCTGTCTTCTAGTTAAAACAAGCATTTTAAGATCCCATTTTTCTCCACTTATCAAGTCCTAAGACTAGTCCTCCCTCCTGCTCTTCACTGGCTTCTGTACTAGCACAATTAACATCTAGATCGAAGCAAGGAATGAAGCATCCTGTTCTGGCAGGGCACATTATAAGGCAAGCAACAGGAGAAAAGGGTAGAATGGGATTTAAAAAACCCACCACGACGAGACTTCCTGCAGCAAAGGATTGAGTGTCTGACACTACTATTTGTCAAGCTGAGGATGCTGGCTCTTTAGTGATACCACTAAAGTGCCCAATGAAGCCTACTGTGATACAAAAGCAGCAGAGGCAAACTTAAGTCTTTATTTCCTGTTCCCAGCTATCTGACTTAGATCAAAGATGAGCCACTTGTCACTGGCCTGGTTAAGCAGCCAAGCAGACACTAAGGTACTTTTACAATATGTCTCTCCTAATAAGGTACTTTGTACTAGGAATAATGAGAGGGGAAAAAAAAAAACCAAAAAACTAAACCAAATCTTACTTCTCTCCTTACAGAATAAAGTTAAGTCCTGTTTTCTTGCCCACTATCTCCAGCCTCACACGCTCCCCTGATCAGTAATTATCAATCATCTATGCCTTAAGAAGCCTTTTGCTGTTTGAAGTATATTTTTTAATCTCAAAGGCCTCTTATTTACACTGTCAGGCCTTTTGACAGTTAAAGCTTTTGTGGTTATTGGTCCTGAGGAAGGTTCTAATGCAGAAGTTATTCCAAGGAGAGGCATGGCTTCCAGATTAATCATAAACTCAGAGGTTGTTCAAGCCATTCTACTGGAAATGTCCCTGTTTGAGGTAGAACAATGCTACCGTGCCTCCTCTCAAAACAGGGTGGAGGGAAAGGAAATGCTAATAGAGAAAGGTTGGTCTTGTGGATAAGGCACAAGGCTATGATTCAGGAGACTGGAATTTCAGTCTTGGCAAAGTCTGTCTCTTAGGCAAGTTGTTTAATTATCTGAGCCTTGATTTCCCCAATAGAAACCAGAAAAGACACTTCCTGCTCACATACTTCCACCTTACTCACTCAAGATGCAGCTGCTTCAGGAGATAAACCACTCACATTAAAGTACCCAACACAATAAAATGAGAGTTCCATTAATACTTTAAATGGTGGTAGTATCAAAAAGCGTCAGCCTTCCCTCTTTCTCTCCTTACCTTCAGGCAACTCACTCGTGTTCTTAAGGTGCTGCAAACACTCCTTTGGCTATATGGGAGCTTGCTTAGAAGTAAGCTGCGGGAAACAAAAGGATTGGTTTTTTGCTGAGCCAGTTCCATGTGCAATCACAGAAATGGCTGTGCCAGCAGCAAGGAATGTGGTGGCACCAAGGCCAGAACAAGTTTCTGGAAGACACATTTGGGCAGATGTGCCAGATTCCTGACAGAGTGCCAGCTTCATGAAACTGTAGCATAACATTGTCTTTTTTACTTTGGGAAACTGACAAATCTCTCTGAAATTTCTTATTTACAGTCCTTCCTTCCCAGAGTTAGTTTTCAGGCACCTTCTGTCCCAGCCCTTTCAAGTGGTTCCTATTCCTTCCTTCTCTTCTCAGTGCTACAAACACAGTTTAGGTGTTACTTCATCATTTTATTAAAGAAAAATCTTTCATGTTTCTTGGCAGGCAAAGAAAAAAAAAAAAAAATCGAGGAGTGTTTTCTTTTTCAAGAAAAGCCTCTTATTTACAGTAAGGCTAATTTAATGACCTCTGAAATGGACAAACTGCAAACTTCCTTATGCCACAATCAAGATTAATCTGATGCAGTAGTGCTGTTGTGAGAGGACTTAAGGAAGAAATGAGCTTGGGCTAAGCATAAGGACCTGAATCGGCAGAAACCAACCTTTTTCTGCCCAGAGTGATTTGTTTGTTTGTTTGGGGTTTGGTTTTTTTTTGTTTTGTTTTTTGCTTTTTTGTTCAAATCTCTACAGGCTAGATCACTATTACTTGTACAAAGGGAAAATGCTCTAGTTGTAGCCAGAAAAGGAAAAGAAAAAAAGAAAGAATGGAGAAGGAAGGATGGGAATCAGCCCTTTGGCAACAAGTTATTAGAGTATTTTATTTGTAATGTGAAAAATACATACTTAAGAAAAAAAAAAAAAAAAGAAAAACAAAAACCACAACAGCCACTAGGCAACATATGTTCATATTAATTCTTCTGCTCCCCAAAACCCCAGCACATACCATGAAGCCATTACGCACTGGATCCACTAACAGATAATAACAATCAGTCATGCAGCTTTTTATTATGAGGCTTTTTTTCTTCAGGGCTTGCAAGAAGTTCCGGCTGCTTAACATCACCTTGAGTTTCAAGAGTCTCAGAAGACCATATCTGCAGCCGATAATAAAGAGATAAAAAGACAGCATTGTTCCAGTACAGCTCCACCAGATATATCTCCTTTTAATTTGAAGGCTTACACTTTCCTTTCAAATCTCTATTCCAATGATTCATGTAGTTTTGACTAGTACAGTTAAAGGATTACACCCAGGAATCACTGAAAGTGACACCACTGAATGTAAATACAGAACACCTACCAGGACCAGTTTACGCTTAAAATCCTCCTACATACACAAAGCATATCTACGACTCGTTAACTGGCCAGCTACTCATCTTGTCTGGACCCACATCAGCCCTTTGTATAAATTGCCTGGGTCTGTGTGTCACAAAGTCTTACTGTCAAGAATTGCAGCTAAGTTACAATGAGCACCACTGCCTCACCTCATTTGGATAGATAATCTCTGCAGTGCAGTTCGAAGTGTGTGGCATGTACATCAAATTTACTAGTATGCTGCAACAACATCGTTTAGATTCACTAAAGCAATCAACATTCTAGTAAGGCTACAATTATTACTCTGAGCTTTCTTAATTACCAGGTCAATACTGCTCATTTTGTCACAGAACAGAGATGGGGTTTGCTATTTCATAGCCTTGGTTTCATTTGGCAGTTGCTGCATGACTTGTCAATTTTGCTTTTAGAGCATGCAAAAAGTTCAACATCCTTTTTGTAACCGCTGTAGTGATTACATAATACATTTGATAAATATTCCTTCATTGGCACATCAATTCTACTTTATAAACCTTAATATTGCTGAAAATAAATAAAATCCTAACAACATCTTCCAGGTTTTTAGTCTGAAATATTGTATCTTAGTTATAAAGAATGTGTCAAATACCATGAGGCTCAAAACATTTTCAGGTGCCTGGACGAAGTACTTTCCTCTGTGTAAAGAGCATACATATCAATCTTTTTAATTTTTATTAAAAGAAACAGTAAGCTAGGAAGAATAATAATTCTTCAAGACATTTGTGGCACAATACACATTGAGAGAAAGGAACTGAAGAGATTCTTTGCCCTGTGCATCAGGGAAGAGATTTAGACACACAGTCTGTTGAAAAAAACCAACCAAACAGACAAGAAGGAAGAATTGCCACCATAAGCTTCTTCTAGCAAGTAAGTGCAAGAACTAAAGGAGAGAAAAGTCCTAACCCCAGAAAGAGATGACAGAAATGAGCTGTTGGAAAGGATTAATTAGAACAAGGCCTAGAGTTGGCTAGAAGGGCAATGTCATACATAAGTTGGTTATAAAGTAAAAAGAGAACTGCTTAATGGAAAAGGGTCCTTAACATGCAGGCATAGAAAAGACAAATTATACATAACGAAGCCACCAGTATCCTAGCTCCACTTCTGATAGTCTCCAGGGAGACCCTGAAGTGCAAGCTAAGTCAGCAGTGCTGAAAATCAATCTGATGAATTATCTCTTTCACAAAGGCTGATGCTTGCTCAAGTTTTCCATTGCACCAGCCTCATCACTTAGAAGATAAGCTCTAATATCAGAAGACTAAGAACTAAGAAGGGGGTAGATTTGGAACAAAGGGCCTGATTGTTGCTGTACCGGCCTTACTCCTGGCTGTCACAATAGCTTGCCCTTGAGGGCCTTGATGGCACTGGCCCACTTATGAGCAATACGGTTGGGTTTGCGGTATCTCAAAATGCCCCCTCGTGGTCACTGCAACCATTTCTTCAAAGGGCACATAAGATGTTGCCTTCCCAATAAATCTCACAGCATCTGTTTCTACCTGTTTGTCATACTTGTGTGGTTTCGTGCTTCTTCTGGTGCAAAAGGGTAAAGATTTTCATGCATAAAGCAGACAGCTGTAGTGTCTGTGATATCTTAAGCTCTCATGTCCAAGAAAAGCAGCCAAGGATAGCTGACTGTTCTCTTTCCATGAGTTTCCATTAAAAGGAAACCTGCACAAATAATGATCTGCATAACAGAAAATTAACTGAGACCAAAAGTTCCTACAATGCATCTCTGTAAATATACATAATCACTCACTTTAAAAAGAAATCAAAGCAGTCAAATCTTTAGATCTATTTAAAGAAGTGTATTACTTTTTACAAAAATTAAACCAGCTGTTTCAATTTTTGTTACCTTCCCTTACCCTGTAAAATCAAGAAACAATGAGTAAACCAATTCAGATTTATTAAGAATTCAAAGTTTTTGAGATACTACAGACTCATACTTCAATAAAAGTGAACCTTCAACCCTGTTCCAAATAGCATGGATGCTGCCTAGTCTAGTAAGAAGTGAATTTTGTATAGCTGGCTGATTCTGGCATGCTCAAGCATGGTAATAGCAGAGAGACTTATGTAATCTACAACTACCTACTACACGTGCTTCATATTCATTATGGTCCACACACCTATAAACAGTCTGAAGACAGAAATTGGCACCAAGACCTGATTCACTTATGGATACTTTTACTGCCTCAAGTCTTTCAGACTTACCTGGCCTGTCAAGTCAAGATCTAGGTTGCAGGAGAAAGGCCTTGCTGCAAGAGAAGCTTTAATTCCACCTTTCTTTACAGACAGTGATTGGCTTGATGACAGTCAGTTTTTTAAATTGCTGGTGCTACCCTGTTTTACCATCTTCACCTGAACTATTACTGTATTTTTAGACTAAGTGCTTTAGGGCAGTTCTAGGGCGGTTTATCATCCTGCCTTCCCAACACAACAGAGTGGTCTAAGACTACAGTACCTTGGCTGCATGGCAACCCCACGGTCAAAGTGATCTCTTACATGGTGAGGCAAATACATCTGACAATACCTACACAGAATCACAGAATGGTTTAGGTTGGAAGGGACCTCAAAGATCATCTAGTTCCAACCCCCTGCCATAGGAAGGGACACATCCCACTAGAACACATTGCTTAAGGCCTCATCCAACACGGCCTTGAACACCTCCAGGGAGGGAGCATCCACAACCTCCCTGGGCAACCTGTTCCAGTGTCTCACCACCCTCACCGAAAAGAACTTCTTCCTAACATCTAGTTTTAATCTCCCCTCTGCCAGTTTCAACCCATTACCCTTCATCCTGTCATTACAAGACCTTGTAAATAGTCCCTCCCCAGCCCTCCTGTAGGCCTCCTTCAGATATTGGGAGGCTACTACAAGGTCTCCTGGAAGCCTTCTCTTCTCCAGGCTGAAGAGCCCCAACTCTCGTAGCCTGTCCTCATAGGAGAGGTGCTTCAGCCCTCTGAGCATCTTCACGGCCCTCCTCTGGACTCACTCCAACACTTTGATGTCCTCCTTGTGTTGGGGGCTCCAAAACTGCACACAGTACTCCAGGTGGGGTCTGATGAGAGCAGAGTAAAGGGGCAGAATCCCCTCCCTTGCCCTGCTGGCCANGCCATGCTGGTTACCACCAATCACCTCTGCTTTGTTTTCCATTTGCCTTAGCAGAGCTTTCAGGAGGATCTGCTGCATGATCTTGCCAGGCACAGAGGTGAGACTGACTGGTCTGTAGTTCTCAGGGTCATCCTTTTTTCCCTTCTTGAAGATGGGTGTTATGTTTGCCCTTCTCCAGTCAGCAGGAACTTCACCAGTCTGCCATGACCTTTCAAATATGATGGACAGTGGTTTGGCAATTTCATCTGCCAGTTCCCTCAGGACCCATGGGTGGATCTTGTCAGGCCCCATGGACTTGTGCACGTTCAGATTCCTTAGGTGCTCATGAACACGGTCGTTAGTTATAGTGAGCAGATCTTCCTTCTCTCAGTCCTTACTTTTGCACTCTAGGACTTGGACATTGTAGTTGGAGCCCTTGCCGTTGAAGACTGAAGCAAAGAAGTCATTGAGTACCTCAGCCTTATCCATATCCTTTGTCAGCAGTTCTCCATTTGCCTTCTGGAAGGGTCTCACATTCTCCCTAGTCCTCCTTTTATCACTAATATACTCAAAGAAATTCTTTTTGTTCCCCTTAATGTCCCTGGCCAGATTCACTTCAAGCTGTATTGTATAACATATTCTTATAGGGTCTGTCTACTTCATAACAACCATTTCCTTCATTACATTCTTACATTACTTCATTACATTACAGGACAGGAACTGTCCTTCTGTTTCATAGTGATTCATGCAGTGGTACACTGATTTATTTTTGGGGTCTCTGAACTCTGTTATGCTCTCTCTCCAGCAGTAAGCAGCTCTCAGGGTGTAAAAAGCCTGTCAATAGTAAGTAAACCTGAAAGAATTACAATATTTATCCAAAAAACCCTGTCATTTTGTGACTGTTTTTGTAAAAACTGTCATTTATATTCCCCTTTTTTATGCCCTAGTTACACACAGTATCATGTTTTTGTCTCATGAATATGCATCTTTAAGCTTCAGTGTCAACAGAAAAATCTGTTACGCAGTTGTAGCACTTTTGCTTCTGCAAATATTCCCGTGACCTACGTCGCACAGATAAAAAAATAATTAAAAAAAAAAGTCTGTGGCAGGTGACCCAGTTACTACAGGACTTTGTCAGTTCAGGACTTCACACTTGCAACAGTTAAAACCTTATTTACAAAACAGCACTTGCTGTAAATTGAAACCATGTGACCTGATGTTTTAGTTGTGATGTAGATAGAACTTTTTATTCACATAGCCCAGGACACTCTGATGCCAGAGGAGACCAGAAATGCAGAAAGTGAAAAATCAGAGTGTAGGCCACTTGGACAATTTATTCAGACAATTACTGTCTCATCATTACTATCCCTCCTTGGAAGAATGTTTACTAGTGCCCCTAGAAGAAGACTAGAAAAATAAATATACAGCTCAATGAAACCACAGAATAAATTATATTTAGCATAGCAATTACAGTTTCTCCCATACTATATGTATTTCTCCCAGAGCTATATTTGTGTGGTCAAGAACCCTGCCTCATAAACGTCCCTGTAGTTAATATGAAATAACAAAAAACAGGGGTAAATAAACATAGTGTTATTTTTGATCCCTTTAACAGTGTTTGGCTCCTTACCTATATACAGATGGTTGATTAACCACAACTGATGAAGCAGAAGTCTCCAGACAGGAAAGAAGTACTAAAAAGCATGCTGGCAACAAAGATGGTGGCAAGAACATGCTGAAGTGATAAACAATATTCAGTTTGAGGTTTTTATGAAACTATAAACAGTAAGTTAGCTCCTGCTTAACAACTAAACTTATTTTTATCCTTCCCCTTAATAGTGACCATAGCCACTCTATCAGTCCTGCCCAGTTCACTCCCCTCTGCATTATGTTCCCCTTAATATAGGGTCTAACCTGCAATTCTTTAAAACTTTACCAAAAATACAGGCTGACTGCCAACCCAGAGCTTTCTAATGCAACGTGCATAGCAGTGCTTTACAAACAGGAGTTTGGTACCTTCATAAATTCCCGTTCTGGCTCACTAAAATAGAAAGGAACCAGAATTCTGTGGCTCCCATTATAAGTGCTCATAACATACAATCATAGAATGCTAGGGCTTGGAAGGGACCTTCAGAGATTAAGGCGAAACACCTGCAAAGCAGGACCACTTAAGGCAGGTTACGTAGGAGCCAGGCAGGTTTTTAAGATCTCTAGAAAAGGAGACTCCACAACCTCTCTGGGCAGCCTGTTCCAGTGCTCCATCATCCTCACAGTAAGAATTTTTTTTTTTTTTTTTT
>WBNM01007983.1:58510-100344 GCA_013399055.1 Ramphastos sulfuratus
CATGGCAAGCCGTTTCCCGGGGCCCCTATTCCCCAAAGAAAAAATTTTTTTTTTTTTTTTTTTTAAATGTTGAGATGGAATTTTCTGTGATTGATTTTACACCCATTGCCCCTTGTCCTCTCACTGGGTATCAATGAAAAGAGATTGGCTCCATCCTCCTGATAGCCAACCTTCAGGTATTTGTAGACATTGAAAAGGTCCCCTCTCAGCCTTGCCTTCTGCAGACTAAACAGCCCCTGGCCTCTCAGTATTTCCTCATAAGAGGGATGCTCCTGTCCCTTAATCATCCTTAGAGCACTTTGTTGAACTCTCTCCAGTAGTTCCCTGTCTCTCTTGAACTGGGGAGCCCAGAACTGTACACAGTATTGCAGATTTGGTCTAATTAGGGCTGAGCAGAGAGGGAGATGCTCAAACAGCAAAGACCAATCAACAGCTTTATTCAAGAAACCTAGAAAGATTTGCACTCCTAAAGCTACAGAGAAGGGGTATGTCACCTTCCCTCAACTGAGTTCTTTCACTTCTGAGGGGCTTTAAGCAACTCACTAAGCAATAGAACATTCTTGGGCCTTGAAGGCTCATTGTTCAGTGCAGTGAACAAATGCAACCTTTGATTACAGGAGTAAGTTTGTATTGTTGCATGGCCCCAGTTTTAATCTTCATAGCAATGAAGTGTCACGAACCTAATCAAACATCTTTTTTACAGGCAAAGCTTTCACCTGGGTTGACTAGAATTTTGTCTGATCAATATAAAACACACAGCCCTGCAAACATTCATTTATGTATTGTAAGGGAGACAGCTCCCAGCAACTTGCTGTAAACTGTCATTCATTCAGAGAGTTAGAACAAAACATTAGTTCACATATGTAACGTTCATAATTCAATTAACTTGACTCAGTACCTACAACTCTTCCCTAAATAATACAATTTCACTTCTACCGAAGGGGGATAAGTTTGGGCCTAAAATACATGGTAAAAAAAAAAATGTAAAAACTAGTACTAACTCCTTTGAAAATATATTACTTCTCTCCTCCTTTCCCTAATTCTACTCTCAGGAATTATTGTGATTCTCCTTTACCAACCTCACTCACATCCACAATTAGTAAGATACAAGAACATACCCTTCAGCATTTAGAAGGGTGTTAACTGGGATGTAACAGTTCTGTGGCACTACACATTGTGCTAAAGATCTTATCAAGATTTTGTGTGTGTGTGTGAAGAACAAAAAAATAAACAAGAAGCAAATCTGTGATTGTTTTTTTCTAAAGAAGGCAATCGAGATCTGAAAAGTTGTTTAATTTGCAATCTATTTAAAAAAAAAAAAAAAAAGGGTCAGACACCACAGTCTGACAGTCTAGGAATTTGGGTTCTGGTACTAAGCACAAAATTTCTATCTGACCCTTCATAAATTCTTAAACTCTATGGCTTAGATTCCTTATCTGTTAAGCAAATATTTTAAAATACTGCAAACAACTCTTAATCATCAAAAACGTATTTAACATGGTGTCAGAGAAAGTCTTGAAAAATTACCACCAAAACTTCATAAGGAACCTTTGGTTCATCCTGTCCAACAATGTCAGGTAAGAAATCATATTAAACATTGGTGTTAGTGGCATCCATTACTTAACAAATGTAAGACCAAGCCATGCTTCCTAACAAAAGTTCTCCTTAAGTGGCTGAAAACAAAAGCAATCTAAGCTAAAGGAACAGTAACTATGAAGAGACCCAAAGTTCACATATCAGAAAGAGCTGATGAAATAATGAAGTTTTGTTTAAGAGTCACTAAGCAGCTGTGGTTAGTTCCTATGCTGAAGCCTTAAACTTTTCTAAGTAGTCATGTTGCTTTTATTTGACCTTCACACAAGGACAAACAAAAGTGCAGCAGAGTTTCCCCACTGACATCACAGCCACTGAAATCAGGGATGACCTTTAAGGCTGAACACACACACACACACACACACAAAAGGATTGAGTCTGAACATACAAACCTCTATTCGAGCTCCCTGGTTGGGCTTCTGGCCAGTCCATCTCAGCTGAAAGGTGAGCTGAAAATGACCTTAAGTAAGCACAATCTGGAGGAAATAAAAATCTTAACTTCAGTGAGTTTTTCTCACTTGAAGTCACACCATGTTAAGATTGGAAGAGAAAAATTAACACTGTTGATTACTTATTTCTGTACAGGAAGATAATTTAGTAAATGGGTTTATAATCTTACAGGCATATGCCTAACATTTACCCTGAGTTACAGTAAACATCTCTGTACTTGCACAACTTAGCATTTGGTGTAACCCAGTGAGGTGAATAGGGAACAGAAACAGGGGATTCCCTTGTCTTCTCATTGCTGGTTGCAACACAGTAATTTTCCTCAAAATGCAACTCTCAGAGTTATACTTTTGTCCCATTTGATTTTTTTGTAACTAAATAACTGCAAATGACCCCTATACTAAAAATACTATTTTATGATCTTCCTGTTGTTTATGTATTTGGCAGATTGGATTTTTTTTTTTTGGTAAATGCATTGAATGAAACCTACACTCTGCTGCTTTATAGACTCCACCAAGAGCTGATCTCCTACAAAGCAGAAAAGGTACAGTATGGGTGAAGACCTGTAAATAAGCACTGAAAATTAGCTGGGAAAACTAACATACACTACACCAGCTAGACAAAACCGGAAGTGAATGTAGTGACCAACTACAAGTCTTTCGAGAAATATTTCAAGACTTCTGGGTTCGTGAGCACAAGCCAGAAGCAGGATCAACTTTCCGCTTCCTGATGGTCTAATGTCTGCCTCATTTGAGAGCAGAAAACATGCAACTTAAAATAGCTGTTACTTCTTTAGCTCAGTTACTAGAAATCTGTTGTATTGCTCACAGTGACAGGTTTATGCTTTTTTGCTCAACTAGTAAAGGCTGTACATAAAATCATGCAAATTTGGTATCAAAGGAATGAGAAGAAAAGCAATCTGATAAAAATCACAACAAAGATACCAAAGCATTGCTGAAGACCTGTGGGCAAGTGCTTCTAACGTCAAGTGACTCACGAAGATTTTGCTTTGCTTTTTATGTGCATGCACTTAGACACAGGGTTTATGAGAACTTTCTGCTCTTGCCAAGTGACAACACAAGCAAAACGGAGCAGAATTAAAACTGTGGGGACAAAAAAAAAATCTGGCATTTTTTAGCTTTAATTAAAGCTGTAGCAAGTTGGTGTCTTGTTTTATTTTTGTCTTATTACTTCACTGGCTATGGCTAGTCAACACTTCCTATTTTAAGGCCACAGTTGGAGTTACTCCAAATTTGCAAAAAAAAATTTTTTTGGAGGATGATTACATACTTTACACATCCATCTGATTTTTAGGGAAGACAAAACACAAATTACTCCATTTCTAAGAATAATCATGGGGGAAACATACTGCTTTAATAATCTTCAAAGAATTCTAAAAACTTCATTATTAAGAAACTCTTCTTCACATTCAGAAACAGGGATGTGAAATTAAATACAGAGACTGTGTTGGTATCATGGGATCACACAGAATGTTAGAGGTTGGAAGAGACCTTGAAAGATCATCTAGCCCAATCCTGCTGGCAGAGCGAGGCCACCTAGAGTAGGTCACACAGGAAAGTATCCAGGTGGGTTTTGAATATCTCCAGAGGAGGAGACTACACAACCTCTCTGGACAGCCTGTTCCAGTGTTCTGTGGTACTCACAGTGAAAAGGTTTTTCTTTATGTTCATGTGGAACCTCCTATGCTCCAGCTTGCACCCCTTGCACTAGCCTCAGACATCATTGATTAGAGCCTGGTTCTATCCTCCTGACATTCTTTACATATTTATAAACATTAATGAGGGCACCCCTCCATCTCCTCTTCTCCAAGCTAAAGAGACCCTGCTCCCTCAGCCTTTCCTCATAAGGGAGATGTTCCACTCCTTAATCATCTTTGTGGCTCTGCTATGCTGGACTCTCAAGCAGTTCCCTGCACTAGAACTGAGGGGCCCAGAACTGGACACAATATTCCAGATGCAGCCTCACCAGGGCAGAAAACAGAAGACCCTCTCTTGACCTACTAAGCACACCCCTTCCAATACATCCCAGGATGCCAATGGCCTTCCTGGCCACAAGGGCATATTGTCAGCTCATGGTTGCCCTTCTGTCCACCAGGACCCCCCAGGACCCTTTCCCCTATGCTGCTCTCCAACAGGTCAGTCCTCAACCTATACTAGTACACAGGGTTGTTCTTTCCCAGACACATGACTCTGTTGTATCTTACTAAGTTTCTCCCTGCCCAGTTCTCCAGCCTGTCCAGGTCTTGCTGAATTGCAAAGGAGTCTTCTGATATGTCAGCCACTCCTTCCAGTATTCCTTTGGAAAACACGTCTGATAAGATTGAGTTGGCCAAACTTGCTGTGTAGGCAACACAGCAGGCAGCTGGTTGCCAGGCTGCCACACAATAAAACTGAAACCAGGTGAGTTATTTCTTCTCTGGTTTCAAGACTCCTGTACAGACGGAGTGATAACTCCAGTATAAAGTGCCACCCTGCTCAAATACGGAAGCAGCCAACATGGATTTGGATGAAAAATGAAGATAAGATTTGAGAGAAGAAAAAGACAGGCAAGAGTCTGAGATCAGATGAAATAAGAAATGAGATGTGAATAAGAAACAAAGTTGAGTGAAGAGAACGGGATGATTCAGACAGGGTCTTCCCAACAAAGAGGAAGTGCCCAGGGACAAGCTGTCCCAAACTGATCTTTTTTTTTTTTCTTATTTCTATCAATTTCTTGAAAGTCAGACAACTGAAAGGTCAAGAGGCTATACCTTCTGGAGTAAGAGAAGAATCAGTCCTCAGGTTACTATTCTGCTAAGATGCCTCCAGAAAAATGCAAAAGGTCCAGCAGCCTGGAGCCCTGAACCCTTGGGCCATGTTCAGAGCTTGAGACCTCAGAATCAGAATGTTTTGGGGAGAAGATGACCTTTAAAGGTCATCTAGTCCAACCTCCCTGCAGTGAGCAGGGGCATCTTCAACTAGATTAAGTTGCCCTATCCAACATGACCTGGAATATTCCTAAGAATGGGGCTTCTACTGCCTCTCAAACACTGGCAGATGATGACCACAAGGAAGAAATACTTTACGTTGACACTAGTATGTAGTCTAAATGTACTCTTAGTTTAAAACCATTGCCCCCGTTCTGTTGCAACAGGCCCTGCTAAAAATTTGTCCCCATTTTCTTATAGCCTTCAAGTACTGAAAGGCTGCAATAAGGTCTTCCCAGAGCCTTCTCTTTCCCAGGCTAAACAAACCCAACTCTCTCAGCCTTTCCTTATAGCAGAGGTGTTCCAGCCCTTTAAATAATTTTTGTGGCCTTTCTCTGGTCCTGCTCCAACGAGAACTGGAAAAACCCTCAGCTACAGAAGAGACCCAGAAAGCAGCAAGGAGTGCTCACCAGTCCACCATTCCCCTCCTTCTCAGCTTCAGGCTAATAAACACCCCACTGTACCCTGTGTAGTCCAGCCCAGCCCAGCCGGATTTGAGGAAAGGCAGAGCACCAGCAGAGCTTGTCAGGAATCAGGGGGCTGTGACTGGTCCTCACAACACCTCCAGGCTGGTGGTCAGGGGTGACAGATGGTGTTTCCCACCGCCAGCCCTCCAAGCACTGCAGTGGAGCAGTCGCATGCCAGCACCGTCACAGCACAAGCTGCTCTCAGCCCCCAGCCCGCCCCCGCCAGGGCCCTACGGCAGAAAACCCAGCCCCAGCGTGGGAAGCAGCCTCAGCCAAGGCTCCGCGGCACCCCAACAGCTCTCCCTACTGGGGAAACGGTACACAGCTCCAAGCCGCGCTGCAATGAGACAATGAAGGAACAAGACTGGACTCAACCGGGGTGGTCCTGCATGAGAAGACGCCTCTTCTCACAGGAGCAGGTTACTACTCAGACCAAGGCGCCCCTACAGCCATTTGTTTCCTCGAGCGACAGGGCATAGAGCACCTCCAGCCCAATGTGGTTACTAGCCTTTCAGCTGCACACAGGGTTGCAGCGCACTATGACCACAGCTTCTCATTTACTGGAATAATACAGAGGACAGGGCTTTTTATAAGAAGCACAATGAGGTAACTGCAAAAATATGTCTAGGAGTTTTTGCTTGGGTTTTAGGCCAAACAGCTTATGTCATCAAGTATTACATAAAGGCAGCATTAAGTAAGCCCTTACTCCCAAAGTTGAGATTAACAATTTAATTTGCCTTTTATTGGTTAAGGCAAAAAGCAAATATTCTATTGTTTGGTTAATTTTTTACAAGGATATCCATTGAAGTTATCTCCACTTCCACTATTGTGTGTTTCTTTGCTTATATCTAATAAGCAAAACCAAGAGATGTTAATTCCTACAACAGAATTTTTTGCACAAAGTTACTAACCACGTAATTTCAACACAAGAGCTGCTCCTCTATCAGGAGATGCATCGTGCACCCCTTATGCCTTCCATCTGGATCTCCAAGCCACATATACAGCCATCAGCAAAGCAAGCAGAGAAGAAAAGAACAAAAGTTTTCAGATGTGCTGGTTTGAGGCTAATTGGAATATTTTAACAGAGGAAATTATATTATAGGCTGTGAAAGGAAAACAATGGTGATGTCTACTTCACTCATAGGCTTGCTGAGATGTGTAAGAACAAGAACACAAAACATAGACAAGACAGTCTCTCGGTCTCTCTCTGGGAGCCAGTGGGTCCTCTCCTCTTGTCAGGGTCCAGAGAACAGCGATTAACAGTATCTCTCTGTCCAGAGGAGCATGACTTGTTCTTTTAGATTTCCGTGTTGTGAATTTAAGGTGCAAACAAGACCAGATATCACCATTTATCAAAGGATAAAGTTGAACAAAACCGAGGGAGAGGGAACAACGGAGAAAAAGAGATGAGCAGGGAAGGAAAAGAACAGGAATTATATTACCAGCAGCTGCAGATAGGGGGTAGAGAGAGAGAGGCGTGCCTGGCCCAGGGATGTCCTTCTGTAGAGTGGTTCCTTGGGTTCTTCTGGTGGAGGTGGCCCGGTGGTGGTGGTCCAGTGGAAGTGCCCATAGAGGTGCTCCAGTGGAGGTGCACCCCTTTTGCAGGCATCACTTGTCTTTTTATACAGTTTTTAAAAAACTTTTTTGTCCAGGTGCAGCTCCCCAGGAAATCTTCTTGTGCATTATCATGCATTTGCAGGGGCCTGGCGGTGGCACCGAGCAGGGCCTTGGCCCCCTCCCTGAGTCACTTACTGGTGCTTCCACCAAGTATGTAGAAGCCTTTTGTCTTCGGGGTAACAGGTGTGAAGTATCACCTCCTGGGCGTTCAAGCCAGGCTGGAATCCCAGAATTTCATCGAGACACTCTATCTAGCATTCCTGAGCTCTTGGGCAGATATCTGGGCCAAGTTCACAAAGGTGCTGTTTGTATCTCTTAGCTTTGCCAGCAATCGGGGCCCATCTTTAACAACGGCAGTCTTTTTCTTTGTTGAGGCCATTGAGGGAGACAGGATCAGACTTTCACACCTCTCTGCTGAATAATCTAACTAACCACTACTTCTAACACACACCCCCCACACCCCCCCTGCCCCGTGGTTGGGAGCCCCTCCTGGGGTCTCTGATTTCTGGGAGGGGTGTTGTGTTTCTGTATTACCTTTAACTTGTATATTTCTGTAAATATTCATGTATATTGTGTATATATCTGCTTGTATATTGTGCTAAGCTGTAAATACAGCTTCATTCCTTAACCTCCAGCCCACTGAATCTAGTCTGGGTGCTTTTACAAAGCAGGTGGAGGCAGGGAACTCCCAAACCATCACATCATGCTTTCTCCACAAGTTTGGAGTACTAGCAGAAGGTGGAATGCAAGAGCGTTGAAACCTTTCAACATATGTGGCTCTTCTTACTCCTTTACAGTATGTTGGTCTTATCACTGATGTTTAGGCGGATGCTCAAAGCAATCAGAACTCAGCATTACTGTTTAAGCCAAGCCATTAATTTTAAAAGGATTCAGGGGTACCTGCTGTCCAAACTAGGAGTTCAGCTGTCAGTGCAGCTTGCAAATGACACCATTCAGATGGTGTTAATTCAAAACCTGGAAATTCTAGAATCAAGCAAGCAGTATTCCAAGTCTCTTCAGATTTACTCTAGCATGACAGTATTATTTTCTAGGACGCTTTTAGTATATAGCACTGCCCACTTGGCTTACGATTGATTTAGTTGTTTGGTGTTTTAAGCAGAACTCATTTGCATTAAAAAAAGGAGATAGAAGATTTTAAGTTCCTCTTTGGAAGATACTCTTTTTCTGTACATACAAAAATACTCCGGAAAAACACACACAATTTAATTTATGAAGCCACCAGATTATAAAGAAATGACAATAGCAAGGTAACTATATCTGTTTCGTACAAGTGGAATTTCTCCCCACCCCTCAAAAAAATCTTAATGCACTTAACTGGGTAAGCAGTGTTATCAGTTTACAGATCTGGACTTAAGACTACTACTAGTTTTCCTCTAACCATTTAGAACAGCTTTCAGGGTTTCTCCGGAACCAGTTGCTTTCATGGCTGCAGCTTGCGTGTGGGTAGTATCGTCTGAACAGCCCCGGTTGCTGTCATGTTTAAATACATCTTCATCTACGTGTTCTGAATTCAGTTTTACTGCCCAAGGACAACAACAAAAAAAATCTGGATCAGTCATGCTGGATCAGTCTTAAGGACAAAAAACATAAATATGGCATCATCTCCATACTGTGGTAGAACCTTCTGCTGCATTTTCTTCAGTATTACTTACAGGCCTCCACGGGAGGCAAAACATGTGGTACATGATTGTGATAGCCGCTGGAAGGCTACTAGCTGAGAAAGTTGTGCCCCAGTATCAAATGAATAGGGGTGTGTCAAATAGGAAAATAAAGAAAAATATATGCACATGGATGAGCAAAGCACAAACGAATACAAGCATGCTCATTTACACTTGTAACCAGAATGTGGTTGCAGTGACTAACTCTGTTTATAGACATTCAAGTCACATGACAGGTGCTTTTTCATGGCTTTTTCAGAAGCTCTTTCAGCTAGTGAGAGATAAAGCTTTTAGGAAGACTAACAAGCATAACTGTTATAACATGCAAGACATAGGTCAAAACCAAGCAAGCATCTAACAATACAATAAAACATCTTAACTGGCCAGTTGCAGTAGGGCAACAGTAACCTCCCATACTTTGTTAGTAACCACAGTACACATTGATAATATGGATTACTAAACATGCAGTTTTCATCACTTTTACCCAAAAGATATCCTGGTTACCCATTAAGGGTAAGTTTGATGGATCTTTTAATAATACGAATACTATTTGTTGGAATAGGAGATGATGAATCTGGCAGTTCTTTACTGGAGAGCCTCTAAAACACATAAAAAGGTACCACAAGGAAAAAAAAAGTTTTAAGTTAATTAATTCAGAAGTACCAGTAGATAAACCCTTTCCTAGCTGAATATAGCAACATTATGTATGTACTAAACAATATGGCCCAAGCCCAAATAGTTACAGGAGAATTTTTCACCACACCACTTCAGTTATCACCACTTTACAGAGGAAGATAATTTTCTCCACTGCACACTTCTTTCCCAGCATCAGTTAATTATATTCCCAAAGGGGAAAGAAATGAGTTAGAAGCTGTTCAACAGCTTAACAGACAAAACTAACATTTGTCTCAGATCTATGGTTCAGGAAAATGACAGTGTCAGTACTGTTCAGGTAGCTTGCAGTCTTCTAATCCTCCATTTCAGAACATTTCACATGACACAGAAGAGTTGCATGATAGGCAAAAGCTTAGCAACTACTTAGATACAAATGTTCAGGGATTAATAGTACGTAAGATTTTGTACATAAAAATTCTAGCCTTGGCTTTACCTATCAACATAAAGTCACAATAAATAATACCTGTGATCTTGATGTGTTGACAACTGGAATCCGCATGGAGGTTTCTCCACGAACATCCTAAAAAAGCCAGAAGGGATTTATTAGGCAGTATTGTCAAATTCATGACTTGAGACAGCAAGGTCTGGCAGTTACGATACTTAGAATCATGTAAGCACCAAACAACCTCCAACTTGCTGCCTTTTTTTTTTTTTAAGAAGCCCTCTACGTACACATACAGCACTTCAGGTATTTCAGCCTTCGCTCTAATGAGACCACATCTTGATTTGAGGATGTGCCCTCAAGAGTTTGCTTCACTAGCAAGTTGCACTAAATATAAAACTCTACCTTCCCTTTGAGAGGCTGGATGCTTTATTTAGTCTTTATAGTAGTTTAGTTCGCAACAGTGAATCAAGTGGTTTAAAACAAAGATGAAATCCAATTTCGAGCATAGCAAAAAGCTAGATACTATCAAATCATCCAGGAGTAATAGTTAAAAGATAGGTCATACAGATGTAATATTTAGGAAATGACTGAAATAAAACTAAAAGGCATATTTTTGTTTATGCCAATACGTGTGTGGAGTGTTCATGAGGTAGCCTAAGCACTAGAACGGTCCACTCAGCTTTTCAGCTAGTCCACCAAGGAAAATCAGGTTAAAATTACCTTTTCCGTAGATGTGCTCCCAACATCTTCTGGGCTGCCACCAACTCCAAATGCTGACTCCTGTCCACTTAACTGGAACAGAATACACAATTCCTCTACTACAATTACCAAATATTTGAGTACAGCTTCCAGTCAACACATTACACATATTAGCAGCCATTTTTAAAACAACATTTAGAGAAGTCTATCATTTCCACACAGGAATCTCAAGCCTCTCAGATAGCCCTACTACCCAAACCTTGAAATTTATACTTGAAATATTAAAATTCTGCAAGTTGATTCTTTACAAGCATCCAAATTGATGTTTTCCTAATTGTTCCTTGCCTCTGCCTCAAATCAGGGAGTAACCCACAAGAACAGCTATTTAAGCAGATTTATACATAGCAATAAAATATATCAAGCATTAATCTGAAGCTTCCACAAAACCAAGATTTCACAAGCAGCTCCACACAGTCATTTCAGCAGTGAATGACCTACTAAGGAGGCTGCTGATTTTGAAGCAGCAGAACTATCAAATAGGCATTCAAAAATTGTCTGCCAGAATGTACTCATACTTCTACCATTTTAAGATTCATATTCTCTTTGAGGCCTTTTTTCTGAATTGTTTTAAGAACTACTTTCAAATGAGTCAGTTCACTCAACAATTACTCAGTGTGGCAAGTGCAGCAGTATTTAGAGACCCTGCCACCAGACCAGAAACAGCCATTAGTGACACATCTTGGAAAAATAATTAATAGCTACACATTATACCCAAGACAATTTCTCATAACTACATCCTAGCAAAACTATTATCATGCTGAAATTTAGATTCCTAAATCTATTTGGGTTTATATGTTTCTTCTCAGTTCATTCACTCTACATCAGTGGGATTGGACTATATGACCTTTCGAGGTCTCTTCCAGCCCCTAACATTCTGTGATTCAGTGCAACATTTCATAAATAATTAATCCAAAATCAGTAATACTTCAGACCCTTATGGGCCTAGCTCTTCTCCTTACCTTTTCTCTGTATACTCGGTTTTTGGGGCATTCTTCCAAAGCAGGTAAATAATGTCCTTCAGAGGCCGGCGAATAAGGTTGTTTAGGTGCAGCCTTCCTAGAGTCTGTACTTGAAGTCTTGCTTAATTCACGTTGTTCTTGGACAAAATGTGCTCTGAATTGAGAAGCTGCATTATGTCCTGGAACGGCACCAACAACTGGAGGTCCCACTGTTCTTATTGCAGCTGCAGCCTCCATTTCTGTAGGAGACACGGAGCTTTTAGAGTTCATCCATTAAAGGTTGTTGTGTTGGTTTGAGGCTAATTGGAATATTTTAGTAAGAAAAATTAGGTTATAGGCTGTGAAAAAAAAGTGGAGTCTACTTCACTCACAGGCTTGCTGAGATGTATAAAAACAAGGACAAGGACACAAACATAGATTAAGAGAGTGTGTCTCTCTGTCGAAGTCGGTGTGTCTTCTCCCTGGGCTTTTGTGGTTCTGTAACCCAACTAATCATTCTGCTTCTAATCCCCCTTGCTGATCCTCCAAATTCACCTCATATAAGGCAGACTCTGGGATAAGGTAGAGGGATGCAAAGAAGGTGGAAGGGTGGTTGAGAGCCTCTCCAGCGGACTCTAATTTCTGGGAGGGGTACTGTGTTTCTGTATTACTTTCAACTTGTATATTTCTGTATATAGCTGTAAATATTTCTAATATATTGTAAATATCTCCGTGTATATTGTGCTAAGGTGTGAATATCAAGCTTCATTCCTTGACTTCCAGGTGACTGAGTCTAGTCTGAGTGATTTTCATAGAGTGGGGGGAGCAAGTAACTCCCAAACCATCACAGTTGTATCCCACCCATTGCTTCAATACATACTCATATCAGTAGCAGGAGAGGAGAGTCCTGTAGACACTGATGGCACAGCAACATGAGGCATCTTCTCTCTGTGGTTAGCACTGGTGGATCTCCGATATAGAGCATTTCTGTAAACATCAGATACTTGCATTAGCCTCTTTGTAAAATACCATACACTTAATTTCCAGGATGTTCATTCAAGACAAACATTTATTTTCTTAGCTGATTTTCACAGCTCTACTGAACACTCACTGGCAACCTAGCGCATCATTCTTCATTTTGTTGAACTTCAGACCACAAATTTAAACTTCAGTATTTTCTTTAGATAGCTTTTATGTACTGGTACTGTTTTCCAGCTTCGTATATGCAGTATGCTGTCCTGCTTTTAATTGATGTGTATGTGGTTTTCAACATTTTATTTTCAATTCCTACAGGACCAAAGGGTCTGAACACAGCAGGCATCACATATTTGGTAGTATTGAGCTATTACTGTCCATATTATATATTCCTCTTGTGCTGAAGTAGCTGATGGACAGAAATCCCAGGAAGTGACAGATGCTTTCACTGCTTGAGTTAACACACTACTCCACTAAAGTCAGCAGCTGCTCTAGTGTTTCTGTGATCAAGATTAGCATTTCACTAGAATTGAATGCAGCCTGGCATTAAGCATGCTTTTTGTTAGAAAGAACAGTTATCTACACATATGGTAACTTGGAGTATTTTTTATCTCATTAGGTTAGTGTGTAAAGTCCTAACAATTTCTTCATTCCTTTGTGTTCACATACATTTATTTTTCACGTATTTCCTTTAACCCTTCTCTCCATATGCCCAAAGGAGATAACAGCTTTCTTCCTGGAGCCATTAGAACACTTCCACATGCTTAAGATACACAGATTCAAACAAATTCCAGATCTCAGTCACATTGCAAGTCAGTTAAAAGCAGCTTCTTCACAGTTCTAAGGTTATGGTACTAACCTTTCCATCTCTGCTGCAGAGTTGTCCAGTTTAGGTATCTTATTTAACGGAGAGGAATTATCTGATGTTCTGGAGTCCATGCCTCTAGAACTGTCCAAATGGCTTATATCTGAAGATGTCCTTTTGCAGTGATGTCCACTAACATTTTGACTAGTACCTGGCATGCTCTGCTGAAACAAATATAATGAAGTCTTTAGGAAATTATTAAAGAAAAAAAATGCCACAGGAGTCATATTTTTGTTATACCTTCTTTCTTTTCTGTAAGGTTTCCGCAGGCAGAAAATAATGCAGATGCTTTCTCTTCACATGAGCTGCCTTAATCTTCATGTCTTCATTTAACATGTTGAGTGTGTTGGCTTGTCTATAAACTAAGAGGAAATTTAATGTTGTACTTGAGTGGGAATGTTTACATTAAGTGCGTGTCAGTTACATATAGCTTCTCTTCAGAAACAGCAAGCCTTTAAGTGTATCCAGCCCAAACAAAAAGCAAGAAGTTTCTAGCCTAACAACATAAAATGCTACTCAAGCACTCCCTATACAGCCTCAAGAGGATATGACTCAAGATGCCCAATTCACATCTAATACAGACCAGAGCTGTAAGTTCATATATGCATTTATGTGCTCAGTCACAGCTGTGGTTCACTGATCATGCAGCTCACTTCTGATAGCTAAGCATGAGCTTGACATAACACATGCACTGATGAAAGGCACAAGAGCAGTCAGAATCAGAAGTAAACAGATTTTTGAAAATACAAATCTCTTCTAAATGACTCCTCACCCCAAAACCTCTTTATTCTAGACTCCTCTAACAACATTTGCATTACAATTTGATTTCTACATCTATCAAAAGTAATGACAGAGGACAATCATGAGGGTTCAGACAGAGGATGATCATGAGGGTTCAGAGACTGCATGTAATTACAATGTGAGAAGTCTGACATAATTTCATACACAAAAACTTATTTTGGAAAAATACTATCAACAGGCACAAACAACTCTTTTTAGAGCCTGATACAGCTAATTCCAACTTTCAAAGTTCAGCAAGTGACAATAGTTTTTGACATCCAGTAAATGGACATCTTCTGGCTTCACTACATAAAATCCAGTTCCCTTGGGCATGTTTTTACTATCATCTGCAGAACTGTTATTTCAGACATGACAGTAGCATGCACTTTTGTTTCAAGGTGGACTTGCCAAAATAATATTTTTAAAGCTGTTCTACATGTTTCTTTCTACAGAAATATCTAATACCAGAAGGGAGTACAAGTCACTTCACAAAGCAACTTCCACTAGAACACAAAAAAGAAACTCAAAAAGATGAGAGAAAAACATAGGCTGCTTACCTGTATCTGTGAATGACTGTATAACAGATGTTAAATCAATGTTAATCCTTTCTGCATTTTCCACTTTCTTAAATACTATTCCAATGAACCACATTGACACAAATTCACTCCTAAAAAGAGAAGTTCACAAATCACTTAGGCATAGATGTCAGTTATTTGGATGCTGGTATTTACTCTCAAGAAAGGATTAAACCAAATGGTTTAGTTGTACATAGCAGTTAAAAACTACAGTCAGCCATTTTTAAGTTCTTCAGAGAGAAGTACTCAGAGTTCTCCCTTCTCTAAAGACCTAACATGCTCAGAACATTGCCCATAGTGAACAGATATAAACAAGCAACAATACTTTGGCCAAACTATTTTAGAGAAGCAAAGGAACTCACTGTTTATTGACTTCTAGCTTGCCAGGGAAAACCTGCGGGTTCACATGTGCAATGGTGATAAATTCATTCCTTTCTAAATTGACAACCAGTACACGAATTTTTGATTCAACCAGACCGATCCTAATAAGAACAAGGGATATTTACTCATTTTTAACAGTGTCCAACACAGTAGTTACGTTTAAGTAAGATACGTATTTCAAGTATGTGTTTAAAAATTTTTGCTGATCAGAGTCCATGATCAAAAAATGATTGGAGCCCACTGCTGTAAATCAGTAAGCCATCTAGTTCTCCAGCGTCCATTACATATCTGGTTAAATTGAGCAATTTCTATTTGCTTCAGTCTGCAACAAGGAGCATCTTCCTTACTGAGCAATGCTTGCTAACCAGTTTTCTTTGACTCCTACCATTTGCTTCTCCAATATTGTGGAGCATCTGACCTTCAGGCACACTAGCACTCTGTTTTTTGTCACCATGACTCAGATCTGTAGGTTAACCTCTTAAACAGCAAGATGTATGATAATTTCTCTTCACAAGAAAGCTTTTAATTCGGCTAATGAACTGTCTGCTTAATACCATATTCCCTGCCTAGTTGCACAGTTTAATACTTCATTTGTTAATAACATTAATAAAAAGTACAACAATTTGAGTTTCAGTTATGCATTGAACCTACATTTGAAACATGACTTACCACTCCAAGTGATGTTTTTCAGTAGAGGCACTAGCAGTCAGCACAATATAGTGCCTAGAAGAAAGGGGAAAAAAAAAAACCACAAAAAAAACAATAGCTCAGGACATTATATTCCTTCAAGGGAAACCAAAACTGCCTTAAAATGACATCCAGACAAGATAGATGATATGCTGTATTCACCATAGTAATAGCTGAAGGAAGTCTGATTACATCTTTTAGAATTCCATTCTGATACATTTTAAATATCAGTTGATATTTTCTAATAACAATAAGGTGTCATAACATACATGGTTTTATCTTCCTTATGCTTATCCATACCGAGATTTGTATGGCTGCCCCCAGTTTGTGAAAAACAGATTCTAGCGCCATTTTCTATTTAGATGGCAAGTTAAAAATCACTATTCTAAGCAGTAGGTAAATCACTTCAACTCCAGACAACAGATTGCATACGTACTTGTACTTTTGAAAGAAGTTCAGTGGTTCGAATAGCTTGGACCACCCAGATTTTCCTTGAAGAACCTCATTTGTGACTTCAAGTCCTAGAATTTATGTTGAAAACCTGATGAGTATTTTATTTTTAAGATTAATAGAGCACGTTTCAGGAGAAAGGTTATGAACAATAACTGACATACACAAAAGCAGGAATTCCCTTGAAACAAGGCGGGTCTATTACACCAGTTCAGTGTAAACCTGTCACCTTATTGCCTGCAATAGGTGTACTTCCTGCAGACCTGTTCTACCCAAAAGGGCAGAAGACCTTGCAGAATATAAGCAATGCAGATAATCCAGTTGCACAGAGCAAGAATTATACTTTCTAGTTAATTAATAAGCATGGAAAGAACTTTACCATGTTTAAACTCCTCTACCATTACTGCTCGTGTTGATGTAGATACATTGTAGGAGGAGTTCTGCTGCGGATAGGCAGGTGTGATGATAGGCATTACATGGTATCTGTCTGATAGGTTCACCTGTAATGTTAAAACAGTTTTTCTTAACATCAGTTCAGGTTAGGAAAAAGTTTAAGGCTTCTGAATTCAGTATCTACCTACCCTAGGGTCCCACACTGGCAAATTAAGGTTGCTGTCTTCTGGTTGTTTGAGCAAGACGGGCTTTGGCCACTCCCTATAGAAGAAGGGTCATTAATTAATTGTCCATTTAAAACTGCTATGTAATTCAGGGAAGGACTGAATGTTGGTGGTGTAAATATAAAGAGCTACTTCTGAAAGTGTTACTTCTATATGCAAATTTAAATAGTCCTAAACAGTAGATCTTACCATTTTGAAAAAATCAGGAAGAACTTATTGACAAGAGTTGAAGCTGAAGCATTTGGGTAGAGCTGGCATGTTCTGGCCACAAGCATTGCCCAGGAAACACCACCAAGGAATCCCAGAATGTTGGAATAAATGTCACGTCCTGCAATGGATATGTCATAGTTAGCCTGTAGTCTTTCAAATTCTGAATATGTTCCTTCAGATTGACACCACTGACTTCACAACCTATAGAATACTTAGTATGCTTCAGCCTCAAAGTCAGTTATTTTCACAGTGCAGTGAAACCCAAACTGTTGGTATTTACAGTTATGAGAAAACAAATTATCACCACACCACTTCCCAAAATGCTACTACTCTGGCATTTGCCTGTACTACTATAACATCACTCCAGCTTCCTTTAGGAAAGAAGTTCTGCCATTCTCCTAGCACTTGCTCAATCCACATGTGCAAACCAGCATTTTTTTACTGCTTATGTATTAAGTTTTTATACTTCACTTGTCATTTTTATAATTTGTAGTCAGGTTCCTCTCATGTCTCTGCTCTACCCCATTAGAAACCACACAGATTCTACCACATGGACAGACCTTGAACTGAAACAAAAATAACCCAGTTTTTAGTTTAAAACTGTAATTTAAATAGCCATCAAAAGCTGAAGTACTTCTAATGGTCTTTTTTTTTCCACATGAGGTGCTGTTTAAAGATTACATTAGACATTACTCACTTTTTGCCCAGAGTTTAATTGCACGGAGCGTGAGCCGGAAATTCTCTTTGTTTGGCACGAGATTTAATATTTCATCAGTAACCCGGCAGCCTGTAAGTAAAATGTTCAAGTACTGAAGTTAGTTCTATGCTATTGGATCAAGAGCTTACAGTTTATCATCCGAGTCTATGAAAATAAGTTCAGATTACTTGCTTTGTTTCACCTTAAAAATTATAGCTTACATATAACATTAGTAAGTATTCCTCCAGGTAACTAGTGCCTTCAACAGTTTTTTCATAGTTTAGACTACAGTTAACAGGTTTCTTTTGACAGCCAGCAACTATGAAACTAGTTAGCAAGCTAGAAGCAAGTTAGGCTTCAGGTGTTAGAATTTTTTTTATTCTTATGAATTATCACACATTCTGTATCAAGTGCTCTACCTATTCTGTGGCAAACTGATCAAAAAAAACATAGAATCATAGTCATAGAGTGTCAGGGGCTGGAAGGGACCTTGAAAGATCATCTAGTCAAACACCCCTGCCAGAGCAGGATCACCTAGACCAGATCACACAAGAACATGTTCGGAAAGCGTAGCTCAGTACACAAATGGGATCACAATTTTCCTGGACTTTGGGTAGTCTTCAAATTTCTCAAGGTACCACTGGTAGTGTTGTTTTGACCTTGAACCCATGACATACTGGTTTATGTAAACACACAACTCCTTGAAACATCTGAATTTCAGCTCACTCATCACCTTCCCAGATGGATTTCTGCATCTCATATGCAAACTTGGGTTATGTAATGTGCATCCTATACCAATTTAAGTAACACTTTCTTTTCAAATGTCTGTAAATATGCTTACCATTTAAGCTCCGTATGCATCTGATATCCAGGTTCCTCAGGCATGAGTCATTTTGAAGATCCAGATTGTCAGAAACAATTGGCATTGATAATCTTGCAAACACCAGGTCGATCTTAAGAGGGGAAAAAAGGTAAACCATGAGTTCAAATGCTTCATAGTTTGCAAACAGCAAGCTAGTTGGGGATAGTTAGCCAAGGCTAAAAAGTATGGTTAACTTTGTATATGTAGAATTATGTGGCTATAGGTACATCTCCCAAGAGATTTTTTTTCACCAGGAAACTTAGGAAAATTGCTAGAAACTCCATATTTTATTTACAAAACTTTCATTGCATCACCCATTTCTTTTAGAGCTAGAAAGGAAGGAGTTAAATGTAAGAAATTACTCTAAACTTAGAATTTCCATTAAAAGGGAGCTCAACATAAATCAAAGAATGGGGGGATAAGTTCAATCGCCTCAACTATACTTCAGTAAAGGAGAGAGCATTTATGCAGTAAGCCTTTCGGATTCTGAGTATCTGAGTTTTAATATAGTCTGAGGAAAGAAAATTATTCTGTGAATGTCTGTACCAGATAATGGCCACAAAAAGGTCATTGAATAAGTGTCTTTACGATAGTGACACTAAGCAGTAACTTGCTTGTGGGTCTTCATTCACTGTGTAAGATGTATTAAAGATAGGATTCCTACAAATCTAGGGAGGAGTCAAATGAGTCCATTTACTTATTTTCCAGCTTGTCTCGTAGAATAGCTTTGGTTGGATGATATTATGATCATCAACTTCAACCTTTAACACTGCTAGGTCACCACTAAACAATGCCCCTCAGCAGTACACCCATTTTACATCTCTCCAGTGGCGAAGGCTCCACTGCCCTAAGCAGCCTGTTACAGGGTTTGATAACCCTTTCAGGTAAAAAACATTTCCTCATATCCAACGTAAGCCTCCCCTGGCACAACTTTAGGCCATTTCTCCTTGTTCTATTGCTTGGTACCTGGGAGAACAGACTGACTCCCACCTTGCTACCACCTCCTTTTAGGTAATTTGAGACATCAACGAAGGTGTCCCCTGAGCTTTCCTTTCTCTTAAAACACCTCTCAGCTTCATTTCTGGTTTGCTACAAAGCATTCAGTCTGCCCACATGATCCATACAGGACCAAGCATATACTGATTTCTCTAGAAGCTGCCTCTGCTCTCACTCTGCACAACCATTGGTGAGATGCTATTCAAGTAGTCTACTCTGGTCTACAGCACAGGCTTAGAAAGAGGTGCCCCTGATATTCCCCGCCCCTGATATTCCCCCATGTCTGCCAGGCTTCTAGTGGCTTATTTTTTCCACAAGCTCTGATTCTACTGCAGTGTCTTCTCCTGGGATGGGTTGTGGTCAAAAATAGCATAGCCACTGGTCCCTGGAAAAGTTATCCTATTCCAACAAAAGAAAAAGTAGTCTCTTAATGAAAACAATGAAATGCTTACCTCAATGCCATCAAACTCAAACTTGACAACTGGCACATATGCATCCTCAACAGCCTGTAATGGAGAGGAGAACCACATAAGAAAATATTTCTTTGCTACTTAAATATGTTTCCTAAGTGACAATAAAACACAGGATTTACAGTGCTAAACTACTCAGTATAAAAACCATGTGGCTTCTGAACAAAAAAAAAAAAAATTAGGAAATAGGAGGAACTAGGCTGAGATAAACACTTCTCAGGAGTTCAGTTATATATGCAAGGAAGGTACACAACATAAGTTTCTAGATGTGATTTTAAAAAGCAGTTCCATATGTTTGCAGTACAGCTCCTATTAATTGTATGACAAGTTAACTGTGCATTCCTTCTGCCAAGTCTTAGAGGAAACAGAAAGGAACATGACCAGAGGAGAATGAATTAGAGGTCCAACAATACATCCAGAACACCACCGCAGTGAAAGTACCAGCAGAAAGAAGCCTTTTCACATTTCAAATTGTTTCCAGGCTGCCCCTTCTTCCTGAACGCAGTTACCTTATTTCCAAGTCTCTTAATATATCTGACTAAAGCAAGATTCCCAAGGACAGCCTTACATTTTGATACAGCTGACTCATATCCAAATCATGGATAGGGGAGAAGCATTCCACTAAGATTCTTATGTGATGTACAGTTATTGGGGAAACTATGTGAAAGCCTGACTTGAGCATTTTCATGGTGCATAAAATGGTATTTTAAAAAGTGCTCAGAAACAATTTCTTGTTGACTTCTGGCTCATAAGATGTTTGCTACTAATATGAGCCTTTAACAGGAATATTCTTACTGCAGAAGTTAAACAAGGAGAGAGCTTACTCACCCTTAGATTCTTTATTTCTTCCCGATGTTTAAGTTTGTCAAAGAAAGACTGAAAAAAATCTGATCTTTCAACATGCCTGGGGGCAACACAAAGAGCATCTATGTCTGCACCTGCAAAAAGATTTCATTTTTTGTGTTATGGTTGGAAGTCACTTTCAAACATTAAAACTATGGTCTGGTGGAATGTGTGTCCCCCAGAGAGTAGTTGGAACTAGATGATCTTAATGCTCCTTCCAACCAAAACCAAACAATGAAAGTCCTACCTTTTGTGTGTACACCAAGTCTGTAAGATCCAAATGTAAAGATCTTTCCCCCGACATTGCTTAGCACAGAGGGAGGAAGGCTCTGTGGGCATAAGCACATGAGTTTGAGAATACAAGACACATTGACCTACATGCAAGTTTAATTAGCATACAAGTTATATAGAAAGACTACAACGGTCTCTATAAACAATGTCTCATCCCTCCTGTACTGAATTTAATAGACTGATACTGTTGTTCTTCAGTAAGAGCTTGCAGCTCAAAACCAGGATGAATAACATAGCAACCCTTTCATTAATTTACACAAATTAAGGCGTATTATTAGCCTTCCCTGCAGCAGACACATAAATTAGTGTGATCTGAGAGCTATAAAAAAGACAAGCATAGTGTAATAATTTCAAATGAGACTGAGCACTGTAGGCTAGTGGGGGCAAGACTAGTGCCTGTTTACCACCTATCCCTCCCTACGACATGTTGTTTCAGCTTTGTGAACTGTTAACTGATACAGCCACTTTGCAAATGTATTAAGTGCCCCACAGACTTTAAGACCTAAATCTGAAGTATCTTTTATACCTTATTTCAATGACAGTTACTACAACTCTACACAATAAGAAAATGTTAGAAATTGAATTTAAGTATAAACTCTGGTAGTATGGCCTTCGATAAATTATTTATTAAAGACTTATTTATTTAAAGACTTAATCTGCTTTCATAAGAACATATAAAAAAATAATCCTTACTTTGCTTTCGCCAAGTTCGGCAATCCATTCTTTGACCAAATTGTTCAGTTTGCCAAGAACAACGAACCTAGAAAGAAAATGCATGCTAAGTTTGCCTTAAACAACAGCAAAAAAAATAGTTAACAGATTTTACAGTCTTGTTATACCTGTGACTGAGTTCTTTATCATCTTCAAACACATCAAATGGCTTCATTGCTTCGATCAGCCTCTGAGTTTGAATTAAATCAATGTTCTTTGGATAAGCCAAGCTAATTGGTGATGTAACTCCATAATGCTTTGGAGACTGCTTTGCCAGGCTAGAATTACTGTGGGAGGAAAAAAAAAAATACTGAAGACTTCAAAAAAGCAAAACAAACGTAGTGGAAGACACCCTTCAGCTTACAGGTTTTCAAATCAGCTTCTGCTCTTTAACCCAGCATTAACATAAATGAGGAAAAAAAACCCTCTGCTTACGCTTTTTAGATAATTTGACCTAACTCAGAAATCACAACTACTTTTTTAAAAGCAATTTGAGCCTACAAGAAAAGTCCAAGTCACTACCATCTTAATTTCATTTATCTGCTTTGCTCTGGACAGATAGAAATCATCACCAGTAAACAAAAATGTCTGAAATCCACTAGTTTGTAGGTGATACTAGGTACAGCAGTTTTGGACACAGCTTCCTGCTGACATTAAACAAGACAGTTTAGCACCAGCTTTTTTAACTTACATGTATTTCCTGTGCTTCTAGTCATTCTGGAAGGGCATTATAGCTGATTGTAAGATGAAGGGTGTAATGAAGTGGTCTGTTAAACAGACCTAATGCAGTGAATTCAGCATTACATTGGTTTAGTTTATGTAAGAATATGAATGACAATATCAACTAATGTGCAGCTAATGTTGCTAAGAGTGTCTTGTGCTCTTAACACAATGTTCAATTGTTATAGTTCAGATGATTATCTGTATATATACACCTGTATTCAAATCTGCCTTAGCCATCTCACTGCCCAGTTAGGCTAAGCAGGACATCAAGCACCTGGGTTTGGAGACCCACAAGGTCGCTGGCCCTGGAAATCCAGTTACAGCAAGACCTAATTTTTACCTCCAATCCTCTGCTTGCCCTGCATGTTTAGACTTACTTGCGATCAGAAGCAGCACAGGACTTACAACAGGACTACATTAAAAGGCAGCATTGTATATTTTCCTTTTTTTTTTTTTTTAACACCACAGAACTCTGAAATCAGGAGAGTGTGAGACAGGAAGTAAGAATTGTACTTAACAATCCCGAGTCTCTACAGAAACACAAAAGGTCTATACAATTCTTCATGCTTGTAAAAGAGTCCACATTTAGATGCTAAGGCTAAAGGGATTAATTATGCCATTATTCAAACTGGATTATTTTCCTGCTTCATACTTAATTTTTTTTTCCTATGTTTTTCCTGAAAAGCTAGGACATTATTAGTACTATAGCACTATCAATTTGTTTCCCCAGTTAGAACACCTGCTTCTTGCAAGTGTAACTAGGCATTTACCTAATTGGTCTTGCCTTGATTACAGGTACTGTCAACTTTATAAACAAAAATATTCATCATGAATAGTCTCTTTCTTACAATATCACTTTCTTAACAAATACAGAAAAAAAGCCTTTGTTTAATTAGTGTGCATTACATCTAAATTAAAATGCTCACAGCAGCAAGTTCCTACACATTTTAGGTATTAATTGCATTGTACAACTTGAGCTTCACAAAATTTTTACCGAGCTAGAATAGTTTTTAGACATTGCTAGCACCTTTCCAGTGTACAAAAGGCCACCATATGCCTTTCAGTGCCCCATTCTTCCTAGAGATTACACTTAGAAATTAGCATAAAGGACAATATCACTTAGATCAGATATTAACATCGAATTAATTTTTCCAAGAGATTTTTTTCAGTTGCATTTACGTATGAGTGGAAATTTGGTTTTACAAGTTGAGGAAAGCAGCAGTTAGGTCACTTGAGTGACTTATAACGAAGGGATTTTAAAAAATAACGTAGCATAGATGGCACCAGTTTAAATGAGAATCCTATGGCAGTTTAGTATTTTGCTAGCTCTCACTAGGATTTGCCCACTACTATGAACAGCTCCAACATACTCCTATTCTGATAGATCCTAATTTTATACAAGAAATTAACTTAAATTGATTTAAGGTTTTGTCACTTATTTAGAGCATCACAAAACTGACTGCCACTTCCCCTGCATATTCTGAGAGGGTGGACGCATTTACACTGGTGGTTGAGGGAACTGCCTTCACCAATCAGTACGCTGCAAGGAAGTTTGCTGTGAAGGCATTTATCCAACTCGATGTCAGCTTGCCTCAAGACAGCTTGAAATTTATCACCCCAGCCTGTTCCTCTCTCACTGGGAGGAGGACTAACTGGAAACCAGGTCCTCAACTATCAAAACTGACTGCACAAACCAACCAACCAGTCCCTGACCCTGTAGCCTTCACCGAATTAACGTTACACCCTCACACTACCGGCGAGTTCAAAGCACCTTGCCCCAGACGCCATCACTCCCAGAAAAATAAGCTTCTCGAGTTTAAGATGGACATGCCACCCGAGACCCGTGCGAAGTCGTAACCAGCCAAGCCGCTGTCAAGATACAGGCAACGACACAATTCGTTAATAGTTCTCTCCTTAGAACCTTACGCAGTCGCGGGGAGTTACGAGAATAGGGCCCCCGCAGAGCCTCTAACCCGTGCCCGCCCTAAGGAAAAAGCGTAACGTTTATTCTCGAGGAGGGTTTTCCTTCACAGGAGACAGCTCCCCCGCTCCAACCCCCTGTAGGGCTCGCAGCCCCCCACCCTGCCGAGGCTGCGGCAGGAAAAGACTTTGACTGCGGGATGAGTGCCGCCGCCTCACCCGCACGTCTCCTTCATGGCGCGCGCACAAGCCACCGCACAGCGCGAGCGGCTACTACTACCCGCCGCTTCTACCCGCGCCCCCTGACCGCCTCCTTCCCGATGGCCACCGCGGTGCTCGGCCAATGGGACGAGGCGCAGCACCCGACGGGGCAGTGCAGCCGGCTGGACAGGGCCAGCCGCCCGTCTCCCCCTGGCGGTGACGGCGCGCAGCTGAGATGAGTCCCTCACTGTAGCTGCACGGGTGCCGGGACAGGTGTTCTCCGACATCCTAAGCCGAGAGAGTCACAATCTGCTTTTCTTACAGGGGAGAGGAGACGGGCAGTTGAGGTAGGGAGGCTACCCTACCTCAGGAGGCTACCTGTGGGCGGAGGGGGAAGGCGGATGGCAATTTCTCCTGAGGAGAGAAGAGAATGGATGTCTCCCTCTCCCCACCCGGGACAGGGAGAGTGGTCCCCGTTGACGGGGCAGGACAGCAAGAAGATGCCTCTCGACATTTCTGTCGACGGCTTGGTAACTGGGAAAGACCCCTCCTCGATTAGCTGCTGCCTGCCCTAGGCCTCTGTACTGAAGAACCCCTGCAGCACAGAAGAGCTAAGCTGCCCATAGGGCAGGACCCACCGGGGAGCGGGCTAAAGGTGGTTCCCCCAGCACACCTGCACCTCAGAGACGTTCCCATCCTCATGCTACTTCCTCAACATCCCCTCTCAGAGAGAAGGTAAAAACACAGAAATCACTCCTGTATTCATTGACGATCAGTGACAGGACAAGGGGCAATGGGATTGAGGCGTAGAAAGTTTCATGTAAACGTGAGGAGGAATTTTTTCACTGTGAGGGTGACAGAACATTGGAACAGGGTGCCAGGGGACTTGTGACGTTTCCCTCTATGGAGATACTCAAAACCCGACTGGATGCATTCCTGTGTGATCTGGTATAGGTAATCTTGCTGTGCAGGGGCTTGGACTAGATGATGTTCTGGGGTCCATTCCAGCTCATGATATTCTGTGATTCTGCAGTTTGTTTATTTCGATACAGTATGTGCTGAAGAGAAAGAAGACCAAGCCAAGTGTCTCTTGACTTAAGTTGGTATTAGGAGGATTTAACACATCCTGTTAATAACAGCAGGTACTCACTGTCAAATGACTCATTACGTCATTTCAAGCCAACATAGTCTAGGTATTAAAGCAAACCAAAATACCCTGAGATTATTCTGCACCATGACGTTTAGATGACAATTCCCCACACACATTCAAGCCTGCAAAAATTTAAAAAATGGAACCATAATGTTTTTATAAAGTTTTTGGAAGAGTTTGCTTCCCAATAGCCTTGATGTCTTGCCATATCAGAGCCTTCCTCTGAGATTATCACACGTGTCACTTCTGTGGTTTTCTGAGTTGTCCGTAAGTGCCTTTCTTGAAGTAAAACACATTTTGCAAGAAGCTTTGAAGAAACAAAGATTTTGTTATGAATTTTCAATAAATTTCCAAATATTTGATGTTCAGACACAAAGATAGCTTTATCGGGACAGCTCTACCTGCCCTTCTTAAATAGCTTCATAGAGAGTTTAAAATAACTTTATCGGGTATTTGTATAGCAGTACTTGTGCTGATATTTCAAAGTCTTTGAAAATCAGATTTGCTTTTGCAAGGAGTTGCACCAATAAAGCAGAAGAAAAAAAAATTTTTTTCAAGCAATTTTTTGGAGAGCTTTGTTTTGCTTTTTTTTTTTTTTAACCTTCTAGTGTTGCCCCTTTTATTCTCAAGTTTATCATGGTTTACTTGTTTACTTTTACATTTTATGATCCTTGTGATACTACTGTGATCCAAAATTAGGAAATCCATGTTTATATACTGCTTTTTTTCTCTCAGGCTGATGACATCTATTTTGTGTGAGGAAAACACTTGTCCTTCTAAACTTGAGTTTAGATGGGTTGTTTAGATGGATGTTGATTGTTTTTTGTTGGTTCCCCCCCTCCCCTCCCTCCCCCCGATCTTTAGTGCTTTAGTATCTCAACGGTAGCTGCATTTGCCTACAGATGCTTTATTTAAATCACCTGCAACACTTAGGAAAAAATTAACAGGTTGTCAAGCAGCAAAGGTTTTCCTCAGGTGCAATTTTAGTGTTAAATGGAAATTAAGACTAATGAACCTTAATTTGTTGTTTGCCAGGGATTTGTGTCCTTCTTTTTAACATGAAACTCTTGGCATTCTTCCTGCTTTATCACAATAGTATGCATAGCAGTGGCTAAAAACTTTTTGGTGTGGAAGTTGGAGTTTGTTTCAAGGTAATGCTTTCCTCTGTGTTATATAAACTTCTGTGTATTGTGTGGGCTATAAAAATGCCTCATAACTAAGTGATGCTAATTGGGGCTCTTTTTTGGTGTCTGTATGCATTACCCAGATAACATGTTGAAAAAGTAGAATTTATTCTGAGAGTGATACAGATTAGGGGGATGCTTTGGGTTTGTTTAGTTAGGATTTTTTTTTAATTGCTGGTAATATTCTAAAGAAGGAAGTAATCTCTGTAGCACAAATGAGGTAATAGCTTCTGGTGTTTTAGGCAGATAGTACTGAATTGATGGAGATTTGCTATATGAATATATAGATTGTGCATTTTCATATGTCATCATCAGTGTATCTTGTATTTTAATCTTAACTGTAAAGTTAATAGTAGCGTGATGTGTATCAGCAACCATTTGCAGGAAATCGTGTGTTTGGCAGACTTCTAAAATTTCGCAGTCAAAGTGCTCCTCTCAAAGAGAGAGAATTATATGCTCAGACCTGCACTTTAACAGATGTGCCATCTATCAGCTGACCTTCTAGCCCTGCTGGTTGTCTATGTTTCGAGATGTTTTTTTGACTAAGTGGGATGTCTCTGAGGTGCTAAGAGTGTAACTAGAATCTTAGGACAGTGGAAACAGTGAACAATGTGTCTATGCAAATAGAAGAGGGATGTTTTCTTAGTTTTGTAGCTTTTTCTCAGATGAATTATGTGTTGCAACCCATACAGACGTTTTTATCTAGAAAGATGTTTATCATGTGTTGGGGTTTTTGGCGAAGTACTTCATTACTCTTGTTACATTTTAATGTTCAAACATTTTAATGATTAAAGGAGAGTGAAACTTTAAACAGATCTTTTTGAAGGCAGTTTTGAGGAACTTAAGATACATGCATGAGAAGTTATGTACTAACTACTACACCTGAACCTTTCTGCTTCAAGATACAGAATCTGATGAAAGGTGAAACTGCTGCAGAGAAAATATTTTTGCGATATGAAAATATTGTTGTGATATTAAAATATTATCCATAGGACAGAGGAAGAACTTATCAGAAAAAAAGATTTTATTCAGACTTTGGATTTTTCTTTAAAACGTGGAGGATCTTATCTATGTAATGTACTGTATTTCACTAGAGAAAGATTTTTGTCAGCAATAGCTTGTATATATATATATTTAGGCCTTGATGAATATCATCTAAAAATAAGATGAAATTCAATCCTGGGAAGTTGCGTTTTATAATAAATGTTCTCAAGAATTACTAATCTATCACATTAAATGGAAAGATGTATGGCATGATGGTTTGGGAGTTACCCGTCCCCGCACACAATGGGTTCACCCAGACTAGTCTCAGCCGTCTGGAAGTTAAGGAATGAAGCTATATTTACAGCTTAGCACAATTTACAAACATATATATACAATATACACAAATATTTACAGTTAATATACAAGTTTAAAAGTAATACAGAAATACAAAATCCTTCCCAAAATGATCAGACTGCCAGGAGACTCCTGACCCAAACCTCCTTTCTTCTTCCCCCCTTTTTCCCCTCCCTTCAGAAATAACCAGATCAATTCCTGTGTATCTCACATGATAAATCTGGAGAGATCTAAGGTGAGATGTCAAAAAAGATGACAAGAAGGTTAGGGGAAATAAAGGGTTAGGTTGGATTAGAGTTAAGGCAGATGCCACCACACAGACAGCCAGAGAGAAGGAGAAGTAGTGAGAACTGAGAAGTGACTGTCTTATCTATATTTTGACTATTTGCGTTTCTCAGCAGAAGAATGAGTGATATAGGTTACTGTTGTTTTTTGTCCTTCTCACAGGATTTAATTTCTCTTAGTAAAATATTCCAATTAGCCTTATACCAGCACATATGGTAAGAGATAACGTTGTACAGCAGAATGTGGAATTGCTGAAGACAGATTTCAGATGGATGGATTTAAACAAGTGGTGGTTGAAGGCTTTTTAATGTTGTTGTGTTACAGTTTTTATTTCATTTAAATTTAATCATAATTCTAGGAAATATTGACATTTGTAACCTCATAAGCTACTAAAAAATGTAAATGTGTAACGTATTCATATTATAGAATTGAATCACAAAATGGTTTGGGTTGGAAGGGACCTCCAAAGAGCATCTAGTCCAACCACCTCTGCAGTAAAGCAGGGGCATCCTCAACTAGATCAAGTTGCCCAGAGCCTTGTTGAGTGTCACGTTGAATACCTTCAGAGATGGGGCCTCAGCTACCTCTCTGGGCAACCTGTTGCAGTGTTCCATCGCCCTCATGGTAAGGAACTTGTTCCTAACATCCAATCTAAATCTAATCTTCTCTAGTTTGAAACCATTGCTTCTAGTGCTATCACTGCAGGCCTTTGTATTAAGTCAGTCTTACTGTTGCTGCTGAAACACTAAGCCTGCCTTGGAGGGCCTGACTTTGGGACTGTGTGATCACTCTTGTGTGTCTTTTTCTGGGTGCACTTGCTGCTAATGGCTATTAGCTCCTCACAGTGGCAATTAAAATGGATTCTGAGCTTAACTGTCATCACTTGGTCAGATTTCAACTTGCCACTGTATATGGACCCAGCAAAACAGTGCCTCTGCTCTGCTTTCCCAATGAAATCTTAAATCCTTGTGTCCCTTATTGTGAAATTGGTTATGGCTTTTCACTTGGTCAACAACAGCAAAACCAAAGACTTGTACTGGGTTGTAGGTCAGGAGCAGTATCATCAGGAGTTGGGTGGGTCACTCCCTTGTTTCACTTCAAATTGAAGCTAAGATTAATTATGGTCTTACTGGCTTCTAAAACAGGTTAGTTAATGGGCACTAACTGTGAGCTCACTGAAGCAGCACTAATACTGCTGCTGTCAGTGAAGTGTCTCTTTGATCAGCTCATTCTCTCTCAGCAGGCCAAAAAATAGCCACAGGATATGAGTGCTTAGTTTACAATCACGTTAATTTTGCTTTAGGTTTGTCTTTAGCTGTTGGAGATTAATGAATCAAAATGGTGTTTAAATTTACAACCAGTTCTCTTCTAATCACTCGGCAGTATTATTTCTAGCTGTTTTCTACTTCGATTACCAGAGCCAGGCACCTGAAGGACTCTGCTATTTTGCTGTGTGATAGTAGGACATAGTCTTATGGCTAGAAACTACCAAGGTGATAGCAAAAAGGTATTGGGGATTTTTGCTGCTTTTCCAACTATTTCTCATGCTGTGTATTTATCTCAACAGTGTCCTAATCCACTGTTTGCCTTTCCCCTTCACTTTTGCCCACACAACAATCTTCTCTGCCCTTAGAAGAGCCCCCTTTGATTCCACCAGCATATGTCAGACATAGCAACAGTATGTTGGCAATATTAATTTATACTGAAGGTATTATGTGCGTCAAATTCTTTTGCCATTGCTGTTTGCCTCTACAGCATTTCCTTTGGGGGAGAGAAGTTGTGAGAAGTGCACTTTTTCTGGAGAATCAACTTTTAAGTTGCAAGAACATTGATCTCTACTATCTAACACATAAGGAAAAAAATCTTGTATTAGGTGTTGGTTCAGAAAGTCTCTTGGGTCAGAAATAGTTGCCAGGGAGGTATTAGCTGAATTTAATGGCATATATCTCTTACAGTTTTTCTTTCTTTACCATAGTACCTTCATTTTACAGTTGATTATTTTATAAGATTGTTGAAGAGCAGTAACTTTTTAATGTTTAGAAACTGTTTTGTCTGACCTGAACAGAATTTTCTACAGATTAATGTGCTGTATCTTTTTCTATGAACAGCTTTACAGAGAGAGCAGAAATGCTTATTATTTTCCTCTCAGTAGAGGAAGAGAACAGCCCTGTTGAATAACTTCTATTTTATGTGGGATCGGGCACCCAAGTCTTTGGACAGCTGATGTTGTGTCACACTGGTATTCCAGTTCCATTATAGTGTGAACGTGGCTGTGAGATTGTTTTGGGGCATTAAAGCCTGATGTGAATACTGCCGATACACTCTCTTTTGCCATGTTGAGGAGTCGTCTTTGTCATGAATTCATTAGTTTCATGCAGAGATCATATATAATTCTGATTGCTGCTTGCAGGGAAACTTTAAAGGGAGGAATGGATACCGATAATTACTGAAACACCTCAGTTCTCTGTGAGATTGGGAGAAATTGTCATATCCATTAATCTTGTAGTAAGACCTTGCTTAAGTTCTTTTTCCCTTTGCCCTTTTATGTAATAGCAGTATGTTCAAGTTTATAGGGAAAGTTAACATCTGGCAGAATGTAGTCAGTTGGATTGTAAACTCAAGCTCATATCAGAGAGCACTCACCTGATGGCTTCAGCATACTTGAGAAGACAGAGACTCGCCTCTTTAGCTGGCAAGGCTCTAGGAAGATTGTGTAGGTGTGCATGATTTTAACCAGATCTCAGTATGACCTGGAGGGAAAAATCCAAAACCAAAAACGCCAAGCAAAACAAACCCTAACACCCAACAACAACAAAACAACCCATAAACCAAACAATTCTACTCTAGTGTTTAAAAAAAAAAAAAAAAAAAAAAAGGTAAATTATATGGATCCTTTTTAATAATCATACAATTGTTTTGAGTTGAAAAGACTTCGGATCATTGAGACCAACTGTTGGGACTGAAGATGATCTGATCCATAGCTTTCTGGCACTGAGGTTAAACTGGCAGGTCCATAGTTCCCCAAACCCTCCTTCCAACCTTTCTTGTAAATGGGAGTCACATTTTGCCAATCCACATTTGCTCCCTTGACACCAATGTGGTGGATGGGCAGTGCTTCCAAACTGTACAATTTTTGGGTCAAGTTGTGCTCTTGTGGGGACTGTCTGACTCTCGGAGTTTGCAAGGAAAGTGCCCTTTTGTTCTGCCTCTGTTTAGCCCTAGTATTTATTTTCCCATAGTGTGTGTGTTCTGATACTTCTTACACTGCAGTGGGAAGGGAGTAAATGAAAAGTAAAGACAATCTCCTGATGTTCTCTATAAGCTTGTTTTCATTACAGCATTCCTATTGGATATTTATATCTTTGAAGTGTGCTTTCCTGCATAATTATGAAGGGGTAACTGTAATGTGAACAATGAAGGGGATGATAGGTTCAAAAAACACAGTGTGACATACACTGTTTTGGCTTTTCTGCTGTATTTATACTTCCAAATTTAGATAGGAAAAAACATTAAAGCCTACTGCCATGTTCTTCTGAAGTAAAAATAAGAGTAATTGGAGAAGAGTGTGGACATAGATAGAGATCATGTTCTTGTAGAGGATTTTGTGGTTTTGGCACTTGTATACAACCTGGTGCTTTGTTCATGGGGACTTCTTCATTGTAGTTGATAAACTACCAGAAATAATTGGGTTTTCTGTTTGATCAGTGGTCTAATTGGGAAATTTGGTATGTGCAAAGTAAACTTGGAAGTAGTGCTGACTTTCTCAGCAAGTCTTTTAAAACAAAATAATTTTAACCAAAACCAAAAATGAAGTAAAGGAGTGGCAAGTAAACCATTATGTAGTCCTTTAGGGCTTCTTGCCTATCTGTGTTTGTATATATGGATATACATATCAATCACTTTTCCTTAATGACTGGCAAAAAAATGTATGGGACAGAATCAATGTCACAGACGAGTACGGAAGTACTTCCAGTTATGTTGGTGGTTTTTGTTTTTTTTTTTAAATGCATCTATTATATATTCTTTCAGCTACAGGTAAAAATTGAGAGAGAATGGAAAGTGAGAGCAAGAGAATAATGAACAATGGAAAAGATGAGTGTAATGTTCAGGACAATTGCTTGTAAATAAAGCAGTTCAAGGGCTGTCTTCAGGAATATAGTGTGTGGAACATTCTAGGCTCCTGAACACAGAGTTCATTCTTAGGTACATAAAATCTGCTAAAACACAACTTCCAGGTGGCTCAAATATAACTTACTCCTGTTTTAAGTGTATTTGTGCTGTGAAAAAAACAAAAGCAAAAGAAAATTACAATTGTGCAAAGAAACCCACAGTCTGAGAGCTCACAAATTTTTACAATACATATAGTAGTCACATTATGTCTGTATTGTACTTTTATCCATCAGGTTAATCTTAAAATTTGGCCTCTTTGCATTAATAAGCTTCATTTTAGCACAGAAGTTTTCCCTTCTTTTCCTTGTTCTTTGCAGCAATCTAATAAAAGGGAGGTGTTGACAGGGAAGGTTGCTGTGAAGATTTTGGTTGTTCTGTGTTATTGTTTTCTGAGGTTACTTGAAGTTAATTCAGTAGGAATTTGTGGCCACATAAATTTTCCATCCTTGAAGCACTCCATGCACCCTAGGGAGCTCTTATTTAATCAGTGATAACTAGATATGGTACCCCTTTCTGGGATGGCTCAGCTCACTCGTCAAAGATCAGTCTCTAGGTGTTCTTTGCTATTTTGTACAAGAATATTGTTTCAGATATTCAGGAAATAATACTAACTTGTGCAAGGTTGGTTTTAATTATTCTCACATTTGTCTCTGGTTTCACACTAGGGTAAAACATTCCCAAAGTCTAGCAGATGAAAGCTCCAAAAGTCATACCTTAAAGTTTTTTGGTTTTTTTTTTTTTGTTGTTGTTCATGAGTCATCTTCTTAACACTTGAGTTAGGTTTTGGTATGGTATGGGTGTGACTTTAGTTTGGTGCTGCGGAAATATGAATGATTCTTGTATGAACTTTAGACTCCAGAGGTTTATGCAGGGGGTTTTACTGGACATAAGATCTTTCTGTGTGTGCCTCTGCTGCAACTCTCCATGTTCTCTAACCTGAATTCTTTTGCATGTGATCCTCCTGGCTATGTCATGTAGTTTCCAGGTCACCTTCCTCCTGAGGAGCATAGCAAGATAGGAGCTTATCTGTGAAATGTAGGCTGCATGTTTCTAACAACAAAATTACAGTAGCTTTTTGTCCCTGTGAATATTGTCTTCAATGTGTGATCCATGTGAATGCAACAGTATCTATGAATTGTTTGATACTACTTAAGGATTTATTTCAATGTCCGCAATTCCTTGAAGCAAAAAAGCAGGATGTAAAATTTTTTTGGTGCGTAAATAATGTGATTGCTCATATTTGTGGTATGTGTTACCACGTGGTCATGGTTGTGGGAAGAATCTATTTGCCAAATTTTTGATTCATGACGTGTCCCTTCCTATGCAGGTGGTTGGAACTAGATGATCTTTGAGGTCCCTTCCAACCTAAACCATTCTGTGATTCTATCAAATCTTGTTATTGTTTAATAGCATGAGTTAGAATGAAGTCTGAGTGAAGGTCAATCCTAATGGGTGGATCTGAGGTGATAAGAGACCTGCAGCTCAGCAACTTGTTTATTTTTACTGATGTGGAAATCTTCTGTATTTGCACTGAGAGATGAGTGTATAGGCTAACATACATCTTTCCTGTGAGTATAAGTTTATAGATTGATTTTATTATTTTTTTGTTCTAAACTACATGTGAATTCCTTCAATTTCTCCCCTCGTGTACCCCATCAATGAAACATGTAGGAAGATAAAAGTATTAATTAGTTCATCTACTTAGAGAATAAAGAGATTTTCATGTTTCTAGTTTCATACTGTACGGTAATTAACAGCATTCAGGAGTTGCCCGCCAATGTGAAGCACAGAACTTGAAGAAGATTATAAAGGAAACCTCAGTGCAGTTCAGCTTTTACCTCCAGCCCTGCAACTTTCCAAAAGTGAGTCTATTGAATATTTCTTGGGTGGCAACAGATAAAAGCCTTCACTTTCCTGGGAGAGGACAGAGCATAGAAAATGCTGGTTCCGTGTGCACTAGTGGAATCTTGTTAATCAGGCTAGAGAGTTTTTAACAGAATGATAAGGAAAATCTAATTTCAATGAAGCAGAATTCATTCTTCATTACAGGGATTTTTAGAAACCAGTTCATTGTAACTATAGAAACGCCTAAATTTTCTCATCTTTGATGGAGAATGCAAACAGGCGTTTTTGAATTGCTGTTCAATCCCAAAGCTAAT
Organism: Ramphastos sulfuratus; assembly: GCA_013399055.1. Lineage (NCBI taxonomy): Eukaryota > Metazoa > Chordata > Aves > Piciformes > Ramphastidae > Ramphastos > Ramphastos sulfuratus. Next base: position 93,597 of record WBNM01007983.1, read on the forward strand.
ACTGAATGATTAACATATTGAACATAGTCAGAAGGGGGCTCTTTGGAGCATGCTTCCAGTAACACATTAGTAACACAAATTAGAGGGTTGTATCCTCACTAAATGCATTTAATAATGAAAACAGTGGCCTGAGGAGTGTAGTGCTGAATGTCCTTAGAAGTGTGAGAAAAAGGCTGAAGCAATGTCAGTTAATTTTCTGAATCTTTCATAAAGTTATTATCTCTGATCACAGCCCTCTTTTAGGGAATTGGAAACAAACCCAAGATTACTACTACTACTTACTACAAACAAAATGTATGATAGTACTGAATAGGAGTGGAAATAGAGACTAAGTGCTATGTAGACAACTAAAAATCTGGATAATGAAAAGCTGCTCTAAAACTATAGCTTTACTGTAAAAGATAAGTGGGTGCAAGTCACTAAGAAACCAAGCACCTTGTATTTGAACAGGGTTTGATATGAAGCCAAGTTCAAACTAAAGTGATAAGCTTTGAAATGAACTTGTTCTTCAGATTTTGCCAGAAAACCTGTGGCTTCTCCTTTAGCTGTTGTCAAATGGGAAGGAAAGCAAAAGACAGAGAGATGGGGAGGATTTTGCTGAAGGTGCTTTTGGGTTTTTCTTCAGTTGTAAGGGGATCTTTGTTTATTTTGAATTGCTCCCTTCTATGGTTAACATAGCAACCCTCACAATTTGGGGAGAAAAACGCAATTTAAAAATATCAAGGTGAGCTAAGTCATAGCACACTAAATAATACTGATAAAGCTCTATAAAGTGTTTAGTCTGACTGTTCACACATAGTACATTCAATACCATGCTTTACAGAACACTTAGTTTTCTCTTTTTCCCATTCGTAATTTTGTAGGTCTTGTCACTGAAAAATGATCTAATTCTTAGCTGGTGAAAAAAATCTGCATATGGAATCGAACTCACATAGTTTAATTGCAGCCACCTTAAGTACCTCTATAGTACTGTGCAGACTAATTTTTAAATGGGTAAGTCCTCTGCCGGCAGGGAATGCCACTAATGTAACGTATAAAAACTTAGTTTGCCAGCAGTATTACTTGAGAAGGATGATTCTTCCCTTCAAGGAAGAGGGGAGAATATAATATGAATGTAGCCTCTTTAAGATTTCCAAAGGAGCTCTATGGGTGGTTAGACACACAATGACTTTTACTTAAGACAATTTAGCTTTAATAGGAGGTATGTGGCTAAATAACCATGTAGCAATTTGAAAATACACAGCTGGATTGCAACAAGCCATAGTGACTGTAATAAGCACTTAAACCCAGTAACTCAGTGCTGTTAGAGGAAATTTTATTTGCCAGTCCAATTCTTGAAAGTCAGCCAAAGTATTTTTCACTCTGTCACATGGAATCTTTCTTTCATAAGAGAAAGACTTTTGTTAGGAGTATACAGCAGAATTTTAGGATGTTCTTTATTTGACAGATGTAAATTAATTGTGTCTGCATAGTTTTAGGGTTTTTTAACTTCCTTATTAGGTTTGGTGACAACTCTTCTCCACCCAGGTTTGACCCTTCTTTCCAAACTGTAATGTCAGTTGTCACTATGCTGCTCACTCAACATTTGTGCTTTTTCCAGCTGAGTAAGGTGTTTTGCAATTGTTATAAAGTTGTTGTACACTAGTTAAGTACCAATGCAATGAAATACCATAAACACCTTTGCCTCTTGGAGAAGGGGGCTACAATTTCAGATAATACTTAGCTCTTCTGTAGAGTGACTTCTTCATAAATATCAAGAAGGGTTTATGCATCCCTTTTCTAGGGTGCAGACTCTTACTCTCTTAGTTGAGCTAGAGAAACAGAATCCAGGAAAGTGTACTATGATGCAGAACCCAGCATCCTTTAGATAGTGCTCATCCTGTTTGAATGTGAGAGTTTAAGACTGGCATCATGCTCTGCAGGTGACTCATCTAACAGATCTCTCTAAGCTTGTCAGTCACTCAGGCAGTCCCTGAGGTCAGGAGAGACTGATCCTCTGATGTAAGCTTGTGCAGCTGTTCTGCTTCTAGTTGTGCCGTCTGAGATGTGGATCAGAATAACCATAAACTGGTTCCTGGCTAGTACATTAGCATTATTTCTCTCGCTCTCAGAAATACCTCACTTGCTATATTCTATGACTTAATTTGTGGACTTTTTTTCTCTCTTATATTTCAGGCTGTGATAATTGCCCTCTGGAAGAGCTGGAAAACACACAAGTAAGTTTTTAGCCTTTTGGGGCTTTCTTCTTCCTCTTCGGAGTTGCCTTCAGCAATTCAGCAGTGTCTGTCTGGAGAGCTCACAGGAATTTAAATTGCTTAAGCTCAAGTGGTCATTTTTATTCCAGAATTCTTGAAAAAATTAAAGCTATATTTTGGGCTTTGCTGCAGATGAACTTGAAGCAAAAGCGCATAGTCTTGTCTTGCCAGTAGCAGCAGTGCGAAAGTCAAAATTTGTGTGGGAATGCAGAAAAATAGCCATTCTCTGTGTGTGTATTTTGTGGTTGGTTGGTTGTTTTTTCTTTTTATTTCCCCCACTAAAACTTGTATGACTAGAGACAGAAGAGTAACAGAGTCTAATTTTATTTGACCTTAATATCGTGTTTTGGCCAGCATCTGCACAGTTCCATGCTTGCAGGTGACCTGGATTTATGTTGTATCTTCTGCAGGGTAGGTGAGCACAGAGCTTGCACAGATTAACCTGAGCAGACACCTGCATATCTTTCCATCCATCATTGTGTGAGATTGATTTCTTTTTTTGCGATGCATGTCGCTCTTGTCTGAAACTTTCTGAGGCTCTTCTCTTCAAGTGCAGTTTTTCCTGGCAAAAAAAAAATATCTCTCTGGTCTTTGAAAAAGAATAATGAACAGAGGGTGCAAACTTTTGTCTTCTGGGGAGCTGAATATTGCGCTTGACGCGCAGAGTGTTGAATTTTCTGGGGAAAAATACAACCTACTACTCCCTCTTCTGGCCTCACAGGGGAAATATATAGAATTGTCAAAAGGGGGCAGTCTTGGTTTTTCGGACAAATGAAAAATAAGTCATAAAATAAGTGTTCTGGTTGGAGCTGTCATTTTGGTAGAGCAGAAATTGCTCAAGCTGACAGTCTTTAGCCAAAGCAAATACAACGAATGGAATATTAAATATCAGAAGTCATTTGAAGACTAATTTAATCTCTTATTTTGTGGACAGAGGTTTCATCTATTTCGCCTAAAGTTTATCCAAAACTGTTATTAATTGATGAAAATGACCACTGCAGTTACGCTGTATAAAAATACATAACCCCCTAGCTGTCTGTTGCATCTCATATAGAGCAATTCTTAATATATCCATGAAAACAGATATGCAACAAAATCCCGACTGCCTGGTATAAGGATTTACTACAACTGATTTTGCACTTAAATCTGGCACATGTAGTGTTGCAAGTAATATTTGGGCAAAACATGAATGCTTATAAAAACCTCTTAGAAGGACAAATCCTTGTGTAGCCAATCTAGATGTACCTCTGAAATTGAGAAATTACTGGTGCCCTGGGTAGTTCGTTCTTCATTGAAACAAGCAAATTCAGGAGTGACTGTGCAAATAGAGAAGGACGTTGGTTATAAGCTTCCGTGTTAAGAGATGTCAACAAAGATGTTCACTCCTGAGTTTGCCTGAGCCCTTGGGGATTAAACCTGTTAACAAACAGGTTCAAACTAGTGTCGAAAATTCCTGTTTATAATAAAATTCTACTCTGCCTCACAGGTATTTCTAATATTTTTATTTGCTCTAGTGAAGGAAATATTTGTTATAGCCCTTACAGTTAGGTAAAGTCTTTCTATATATGGTAACTAATGTGCTTTATCATTAATAGCCTGGACTGAGTGGGGAAAAATCAAACAAATGAACTGCATTTTAAAATCATCTGAAGCTATCTTATTTTCACCTGCCTAAAGATTTTTTTCTCCTTCTAATTTAACTGATCTAGCTAATGCAAATGAAATAGTATAGTTACATTCTAAAGATGCCGGTTTTTACACCTTGACATCTAATTTAAGCTTAGTGCAGTGACAGGGTTGGTGTAAAGCTGTTTCTCATGCTAGAAGGGATAATCGGAACACACCGGCACTACAACAGGTTAAGGAGATGACAGATCTTTTGAAGTATGTAGCTTTAAAGCAGCTGTAGAGATGGCCATAAAAATACTTTTGCTTTAAAACAAACCAAAAATTTCAGTGATCTTTCTGCACTACCAGTCACCTCCTGTAGTCATTTATACTTGAGGAAAGTGGGTGCAAGGCACTGCTAGATACTACTTACTCACTGAACAAATGTATAAGTAATCACTGAGCTGCAGAGAAATAGACAGTGTATACACTGACAGTTTTCTCGTAGTAATGGAAGAAAAGCATTGGCCTGGAGCACTTGCTTCTGAGCTCCTCATATCTCTACTTAGCCTGGGTGGGAAGTTAATTTGGTGTTAAATATTTGCATCAAATACCCAAGACCGTTGTTTTAAATTGCTAGTGTAGACACACCCTTACAGAGACATGGGTCTGGCTAGTTGAAAACTATTAAGATGAAATGAGAAGGAGGAAGAGAACAAAGGACTGTAGAAAAGCAGCTGTAAGAATAAGGAGAGCTTTAATTATGATCTGCACGCATCAACTTAGAATAAAATGTGAATGGATAAGAACTGCAATTAACCTACTAAGAAAACAACATCGAAAAGATTATAAAACATTAAAAGGTGCACAAAACAACACATAGGCAAGATGGTCAGTCCTTTCCTTTTGGTTAAGTGACTGAGTATACATTTGTTGTGATTCTACCGGTGAATGTTCTTTCTCTACATGCAAAGTGACCATTTTTAGGGTTACTGACTAGAGCAGGGGTCAGATTCTGTTTTGTGCCTGTTTTGTGTTGCTTCACACCAAGTGATGCTCTTTAGGATTGACTACAGCAGGATTTTTAAATTGCTCTTTTGGTTTGGTTCAGATCATGCCCAAGCACGTGCTTTGAGCATGACTTTAACGGCACTAAAAGTTAGTAGGTTTCCTAAGATAAATGATGATTTATTACCATGACTTTTGTTATCAATCTGTTACTGGTAGTCTTTCGGAAAACAAAATGTTGTAGCAGAAATGTGGTTGTATTTAGATATATTTACATACAGTATGTGTGCAGGTGGGAGGGAGTATTTACTTTTACTTGTTTAAAAAAAACCAACCAAAAAATCTCTAGTGGGATGGTGTGTGCTCTTGGTATGAAGCCTGCAACCTGGTTCTTGGGCAAGTCAGGCGCTATATGATTTTACCACTGAGGAACATAATCCTCGAGGTGAACCTTGCTGCAGTCTCAAGCTTGTTCTTGAAGTTAATAAAGAATTCTTTATTTACAGTATCGTATTCCGCGATGGTTTCACAAATCTTAGTATGCTTTTCCAAAAGGTCTGTCCCATCTTTTTGTGCTCTGGTTTCAAATGTCTTTTGTGTCATGATAAACCAGTGAAGGCTTTGGGTGCTTTTTGAACAGTTCCCTTATTGCTGATGAATGTGCTCTGAAAATGACAGTGTTTGAAACAGCACAGCCGCTTCTGGAATTGTTTTATTGAGCTGTAGCTTGGTGTCTCCAAGATGGTTTTGACTGCTGATTTTGTGGTTGATGTCAGTTCCTGGGAATATGTAGTTTACACAGATGTGCTGTGGTCCAGAGAACTGAGCGCTTCAGTTATTTCAGCTTCAAGTGCGGGAAGAACAGGAGCCTTGAACACAGTGTTTATGGAGGGCCACTGCCCTGTGGTCAGACCTAATTCCAAAATGCACAGGAGGAGGGAAGGAACTTGCTGTGACTGTAGGGAGGTATTGATTAGGCTATAAGCTAAGAGGGTAAAGGGCCACACAAACAGCCAGGAATAATCATTTGTGGGATAGCATAGAGCAAGTTCTACATCCTGGAGCTCCGCTATTAATGATAAATTCAAGCAGTCAAAGTTTTTTAGGTAAGGCTTTAATTGCATAGTGAAGGATCTATATTGTTTCAAATATTGCTCAAAGAGGAAATAAACCAAATAACCGAACAGCCTGTTGACAAGGAAACTGAAAGTTATCTAAAACCTCTGCTGGTTTACAGCACTGGAAGGAATATAAAGGCAACCAGGTGATGCATAAACACAGGAATCTTAAGTCCTGAGAAGAGCAAACTTAAATTGACAGGAAATAAGATAAGTAATCTTAAGGACATGCTATTACAGCAGCTTGATCTAGTGAAATACTTCAGTTAGGGGCCATTGTTGCCTAGTTCATATTTAACTAAGTGGATTTGTGAGAGCTGAATATTTCATATTACTGGACTTTAGCTGACTGCACTATAAAGCTGTCAGGATGACAATTGTTTCTGGTTTGTCTCAACACTCTGGTATTGTGGGTAGACTTAAACAGGCCAAAATAGGCCTATACATGTCCTGGCTTGCCCAGACATGTTTTTCTGCTCTCCCTCCTTCTGTTATGGGGAGAAGCAACTGTGGGAAAGAGGACAAAGAACCTGAAGCCACTGAGTCTAAAGATTCTGGCCTGCCCAGACTTGTTTGCATTCTGTAGGGAAGCCTGTCAAGGTCCGGAGAACAGAGATCATAGAATCATAGAATAGTAAGGTTGGAAGGGACCTCAAGGATCATCTAGTTCCAACCCCCTGCCATAGACAGGGACACCTCCCACTAGTACAGGTTACTCAAGGCCTCGTCCTACCTGGCCTTGAACACCTCCAGGGAGGA
>WBNM01007984.1:0-13538 GCA_013399055.1 Ramphastos sulfuratus
TGATTCTGTGATTCTATACCCAGCCTTACTCTTGCTCCTGACCATGATCAGTTCCAGTCAGAACCAGGCAGATCTTCCTCTCTCTGTCTCAGAGGAAGATGTGTCTCTTCTCATTCCCAGTGTGGCTCCATTTGCCCAACCATGCGTCACTTCATGGGAAGAAAAAAAATAAAAGTAGTTCTGGACTGTAATCTCTCTGTGACAGCTCATCTGGAGAGAATTGCAGCTTTGCACTGTGGCAGACCAGGAAATCCTCCATGTTATGCAGCGCTGATTTTTCCTAAATTTCTTAAATTTAACTTTTCCTAAATCATAAAACTAGCTGCCACATATGAAAAGCATAGAAGTGCCTTACTTCCTTTATGCATTTTAAATAAGGATGACTCAACAGACACAGGGGGAGATGAAGGACTTGCACCTTCTGTGCTGCCCTCTACTCCCTCGTGTCCCTTTATATATATTTACTCATATCAGGATTGTTAGCAAAAGATTGGATGCTTTGGTGGTGTTACCAGAACAAGCTGTGTTGCTGTCTTCTTCTTACCATCTTTTTGCTTTCTTTAGCTTGAGTTAGGAAACTAAAGGGGTCTAGTTTGCAAGAAATCACTTCCACCTGTGGAGATCTGGACCATTAGTAATACTGGAATTGAAAGACTAAAGCATTTGTTTCAAGTCCTCAGTAGTCATCTTTTCTTATTAATTTCACACTTTACCAAGCACTGTGTCATACTTTGCAGTGCACGGATTCATCCCACACATCCTCTTCATTAAAGTGCTTTAGGCCTGTGTTTAAATTTGTATGCCCTCCTAAATCAGTATTCCAGGCTTTACACTCCCTGACGTTCCCTTCCTCCTCTCATTTCATCCACAGCCAGCTCTCGGTGTCCTTAAAGATGCTTACTTTGAAAGCCACACTTAAAACTCAGTGATTCTATGGAGGCCCAAAGCAAGTGCTCAATCTGGAGACATTCTGAAGCCATCCTATGCCTAAACACTTGATTGGATAAGGTCTACTAGGCCAGGGCTGAGTTCTTCTTTAAGGTTACTCTGTGCTTGCAGTTCTTGCTGAGGCATTTGGATCCCTGCTCCTGCACAGGCATCTGTAACATCTGCCCTGCAGAGCTGGATGTGTGACAGGCATTTATCACTCCTGCATTACCATACTCTGCTTCTGCTGTAGTGTGGGAAAGAATTACTTATCACATTAAAAATGCAAGAAACAATTAAAAAAGCCTCACTTTTAATGAGATGGTACTTCTACCATCAATTTTAAGCAATGAATATTTCAAGCTTCTTTTCAAGCATGTTAGATTAGTATTCACTATGTTGTCAAGGACAGAAGCTGCCTCTGTAATGTGCTGAGCTCCTGACACCTGTAGCATCTGAGTCGAGCCTGAGTGTTGGGTTCCTGTCACATCTAATTAACGTCAATCTCATGCAGAAATTCTACTTCTAAGTCACAGTCCTTGGCCAAACAGACTGAAAATAGACTAGGCAGAGTATATGGGATGCATTCACTAAGGAAAGAAAAAAAAAGGGGAGACAAATGTCTACTTAAAAATGTCTAATTTTTACCCATGAAAAAAATGAACATAAATGAAATTATTTAAATATTGAAGGTCCTAGGGGAAAAAGAATAAATGTCAGTATTGTAAAAAAGCTTCATCATAAGAGGATGACAAAAGCAAGATAAAGCTCAGAAAGACATCCCAGAAGATACAGCCCTCATGGCTGAAGGTGTGTGAGTCAGTCAGCAAAGTGTAGCAGCTCCTTTTGGTTTCTTGTCTATCCACTGCAAGGGTTTAACTGATGGAAATAACACGTGCTTCAATTTTCCAAGCAAAAGGAGGCATGTGGAGCCATGTCTAGCACAGAGTTGATCTTGCTGTTTGGTGTGCATGCTCATGCACTGATCTCACTGCTTGGTGTGCATGTTCATGCACAACCCAAATAGTGAAGGGAAGAGGTTCAGTCACAAACTGGATGCACTGAGTGGAGGTCTGCACTTACTATTGCCACCTATGACCTTATTCAATCCTTTTCTAGTACAATCACAGAATAGTTTGTACTGGAAAGGACCTTAAAGATCATCTGGTTCCAACTTCCCTACCATGAGCAGGGACATCTTTCACTAGACCAGGTCACTCCAGGCCTCATCCAGTCTAGCCTTGAACACCTTCAGGGAGGGGGCATTGTGACCTCCCTGAGCAAGCTGTTCCAGTGTCTCACCAGCTGCACTGTGAAGATTTCATCTTAATGTATAATCCTCAAGCTCAAGGCCATTTCCTTTCATCCTATCACTACAAGCCTTTGTAAAAAGTCCCTTTCTGGCTTTCTTGCAGGTCCCCTTCAGGTACTGAAAAGCTACTATAAGGTCTCCCTGGGAGCACCTTTACTCCAGGCTGATGAGCCCAACTCTCTCACCCTGTCCTCATAGGGGAGGTTCTCCAGCCCTCTAGTCATCCTTGTGGTTCTCCTCTGGACTCACCTGATGCTGGGGACACCACAACTGGATGCACAGTATCACAGTATAAGCAAGGTTGGAAGAGACCTCAAAGATCATCAAGTCCAACCCATTACCACAGACCTCGAGACTAGATCATGGCACCAAGTGCCACATCCAAACGTGCCTTGAACATCTCCAGGGATGGTGACTCCACCACCTCCCCGGGCAGCCCATTCCAGTAGTGAATGACTCTCTCAGTGAAGAACTTTCTCCTCACCTCGAGCCTAAACTTCCCCTGGCACAGCTTGAGACTGTCCCCTTGTTCTGGTGCTGGTTGCCTGAGAGAAGAAAGCAAGTACAGTGCAGTACTCTAGGTGGGGTCTCATGAAAGCAGAGCATCAGAGAATCACAGAAAACATCCTGTTGGAAGAGACCTCAAACATCACCCAGTCCAACCTTTGACACAACGCTAAGGATCAATACTAAACCATGCCCCTAAGCACCAGGTCCACATTCCACTTAAACATTTCCACCAAACTCTACATTTCCTACTAGGCCTGCAGTGTGTACAAGCAGCAGGTCTAGCAGTGAGCCACTGGCATTGGCTCATGCACAGCCTCATGGCTGTGTGAGGAAGTTATCTTCTGTGCTCTTCTTCCTGTTTGCTGTGTTATATTTCCAGCAGGCATCTGGCAAGTTGAAGACTCCCACAAGAGCAAGGACTAGTGGCTCTAAGACCACCCCCAGGCACCTGTAAAGCACTTCATCAACCCCCTCATCCTGCTTGGGTGGTCTGTAGCAGACCCCCATCATGACACTGCCTTACTGGCCTTTCCTCGGAGTCTTACCCACAAACATTGAACCCCATCACCACCATGATCTATCAGGTTCCAGATATCCAAGGCCCTTGCTGACATGCGGGATCACCTCACCACCTCTCCCTCTGGCCCTATCCCTGATGAAGGACCTATAGCCACTCAACTCAGCACTCCAGCTCTGGGATTCATCCCATTGTTTTTCTCTCAAGGCAATTCTGTCCTATTTTTCCTGCTGTATGGTATCTTCCAGCCCTTCATGCTTGTTCCCCTGCTCCATGCATTGGCACAGATACACCTCAGCTGGGCACCTTTTGGCAGCATTGGGGTCTGCTGCCTGCTTGATCACTCCCAGGCAATGATGTGGGTCCTAGCTCATTAGTGACCCTTTCAGCTTTCTTATCTCGTGGCCCATTATCTCCGACCTCCCCCGAGGTGGCAGTGGAGCCATCACACCATGCCACAGATGTGCCAGACCAGTAAGCCTGGTTCTTCCCCTTTCCCCCTTCCATTCTAATTTAAATCTCTGAGTGGAGAGGAAGAATCACCTCTCTTGTCCTGCTGGTCACACTTCTGTTGCTACAGCTCAGGACATAGCTGGCCTTTGGAGCTGCAAGCACGCATTGTCAGGTCATGCTGAGCTCTTCAATGACTGTCCTTTTCCAAGTCATAGAATCATAGAAGGATAAGGTTGGAAGGGACCTCAAAGATCGTTCAGTTCCAATCCCCTGCCATAGGCAGGGACACCTCCCACTAGTNTTCCTTGAGACCACTGTCAGCCCACTCCTCACCCAGCCAATCTGTGATTGTGACTTTTAGTCATGAAATCTTTTGCAGTCTTCCATTCTGGATAGTATTTCAAAACAGGAACAAAATATTACAATGAATTATGTAGTTTTATGATAATGCTGCAAGTATGCACAGAGGTAAGAAGGCCTTGGAAAACCTGAAGAGAATAACAAGAGGAAAATAATTGGTTTAGTGCTGGTCAAGGAAAACCTTTTCATTGTTTCAGAGTTCAGTCTCCTGACAGGAATAGTTTAAGCAGGAAGTGACCTCTGGATCCCATTTAGTCCACCTGCCTTGTCAAAGAAGGGCTAATTGAAAAATCAGAGGAAGATGCTCAGGGCCCTGTCTAGTAAAATGCTGAAAATCTTCAAGGATAACTGTTCCATCACCTCACACTGAAATTTTCCTTGTGTTTGTCACTTAGTGCCTTTCATTGTTCCTTAGAGAAGAGTTTGGCTCCACACTCAATACCTCTCCTAAGACCACTTACGATACACTCAGGATTCATCTCCTCCACTGCCTTGCAGAGATTCTGGCAGGGTGACTGATTCCAGTAGTAAATGTAATTCAACTTTCCAGAAGCAAATTAAGTGAAGGAACGTGGGTGTCATTGCAGTGAGACAGGATTTTAAAAGCAAATGAGCACTCTGGCCATGCAGAGATGATCTCATCTTGATTAAACAGGCAAAGGAGACAATTAAGGGTGTTAGATCCAATGGAAAATGCCTTCAGTTTAGGTAATATCACATTAGATGATGAATATTAAAGTACTTAAAGTTAAATGTGCTTTTGTTGCTGGGGTTCTCTAGCACCAATGGGAACGCATCCAAACCCAAACCCCTTGTGGGCTTCAGTTCCACAAGAAAACTCCTGCAAATGGAAAATGTGTGTAACTAAGATGGCAATTTCCAGCACATTCACCATAAGAAACAAGTAATTTGCTGCATATATTAAAACTCCATATAAAAATCACATAATCCATGATAAATGTACTGAGCAGTTATAAATGAAATAGAAGAGGGAAAATATTTTAGAATTCCATAACATATTGCCTTGGCTGCCTGGCAGTGATGCTTATATTTGTGACACTTAGAATAAAATTCACTAGATACAAGGAGACAGTGGTGCATTACTCACCTCTGCTCCTACTCCCATAGCAGCATGCAAAGAACACAAGTAACCCATACCCATACCCAGCTCACACAAAGGAAACAACAATTCTCTCTCATTTCCAAGAAGTCCAATCACTAATAGGACACTACATACCTATGTATCCCAAATACTCTCTTTGCCTTTGTAGTTTTTTGCTTTGTTTCGTTTTCACCTCCTATTCTAAAAGACACACAATTTGCAGATCTCCTCTTCTGACTGGGTTAAAATTACACACACACACCTCAAAAAAATAAAATCACCAGACTAAGTGAGAAGGTTTGGAAGTAAGATGAAGTTTCATTTACAGTAAACCTAAAATCTAAAAGAATATAATACAATGCACAAAATATACACGAAATATATTTATGTATATTTACATTTATTTACAGTTTAAAATANCTCAGACTCCCAGGTCCTGTTCTTCAGGGATGCTCTCCAGCCATTCCCCACCCAGCCTGTATTTGTGCTTGGGATGGTGGCTAACAGCCACCTTCTGCTGTCCCTCGGAGAGAAAACCAGTACCCACTGTTATCTAAGCAGCCAAGCTTAGTGTAGCTACACCAGATCAAAGAAAACAGGAGGAGGCAGGAAGCGGCAGAGCGGAGAACAGTTTGTGCAACAAATTGCAGAGTAATTCAGCAAACAAATGAAACAATATAGACTTATCCATTATCTTTTTTCTATAACCAATCCTCTATTTTATTTACTTTCCGTTCAAAAATGTCCAGAAGGTTCCTATTTCTTGTTTACAATTTAGGATTCGGCTCGAGCGTTAGCTCTAAACCACTACAGCTTTGATGGCTTCTCAGCTTTTGGTAATCACTGCATGTTGGTGACTTCTAAGGACTTCAGACAGGTCAGATTGGTATTACTAACAGTTTAGATGATTGTTGTGTCCTGCTAACGAGGGAGAGCTGCTAGTGCAGCTGTTCCTGCTATGAGTTGTCCAAGATAAGAAAGTAGCTATGTAGAAGGTAGTTATGTAAAACAAGGATGTAGCACAGCAAAACAGGGTGCCTGATGTTGACCTTATTGATTTTTATCAGTGTGGGAACAGCTAAAGAAGAGCTGCCTGTAAGCAGCATAATGTGTGACCAGGCAGGCTATCCTGTATAAGTCCATGCTGACTTGCTACAATAAAGGGGCGATCTTGGATGCACCAAATTGGTGTCTGGTCGTAACTCCTAGCATCATCTATCCCCCCACACCTAGCAATCCCCAACATCATGTGGTTCCACTGCATCTGGTGATCCCCAGCATTCTGGTGATCCCCGACACTCTGGCGACCCCGACATGATATTTTGGTGATTCCGCCACATCTGGTGACCCCTGACATGGTGTTTTAGTGGGAGATCGTGAGTCCCCAACATCTGGTGTGCTGGTTTAAGGCTAATTGGAATATTTTTAATGAAAATAATTATATTATAGGCTGTGAAAAGCAGACACTCTTATGTCTGCTGCACTCATAGGCTTGCTGAGATGGATAAAAGCAAGGACACAGACATAGATAAGACAGAGTCTCTCTGTTGGAGTCACTGTGTCTGCTCCCTGGGCTTCTGCAGCTGTGTAACCCAACTCATCACTCTGCTTCTAACCCCCCTTGCCCATCCTCCAAACTCACCTTGCATGTAAGGCAGAGCCTGGGGTAAGGCAGAGGGGTGGAAAGAAGGTGGAAGGGTGGTTGAGAGCCCCTCCTGGGGACTCTGATTTCTGGGAGGGGGATTGTGTTTCTGTATTACTTTTAACTTGTATACCTCTGTAACTATTCATGTCTGTTGTGTATAGATCTGCTTGTACGTTGTGCTAAACTGTAAATAGAGCTTCAGTCCTTAACTTCCATCTGGGTGAGTCTAGTCTGGGGAATTTTACAAAGAGTGAGTGGGCAGGGAACTCCCAAACCATCACATCTGGTGATCCCTCAGAGATGATATGACAATGGATATAAAAAGAGAGAGTGTTATGCTGCAACATTTTCACCCAGCTGATCTCATAGGCAGTTTTAAGCAGCTGTCATTACTAGCAAGGGCATCACATTTAGGAAGTATTTAGAACATATATACATTTTATACCTGGACATTATAAATATATAAGTGTTTCCTACATTACAATGTTACAAATAATGCATTCTAAAACCCTATCTCTGTATTCCTGCTTGGGGTTTTTGGTAAGTTTTGCCTTTTGCTGATTTGCTGCATGTCCCCATGCCCGCAAAAGCCAAACTTGATTTTCACGCAAAGTTGCACCAAGCATGTTCAGTTTATTGGATTCCCCTTGAGGCACATCAGTAGTGCCCTGCTCTTGGGTGCTTACATCGCCATTAGTTTGTGTCATTCTCCTCTCTGTAGATTTCTATACAATATGCCCCTAAAGCACAAGCAGTAATCTCACAGATCCGTCTTTCCCACTCTCATCAAAGGTTACCTAGAAACATCTGCAGCACAATAACTGCAAACTTTCACACATCCAAGAGTACTTTCCATAAACTGCTCCATTCTGCCAATTACATGCAGTATGAACTCTTCGCAGGGGAGCACTTCATTGCTTCATTATTGGCATTATATCATTTTAAATCTTGTTCACTGCGGAAACAAATACCCAAACCAATATTTAAGAAGCCAAATGGAGAAGTGTAGCACCTTAAACTCCTACTGAAACCTTTAACATGTGCAGCTCCACATATGACATATCTGTATTCAGGGGACAATAAAATACTTTCAAAGACACAGAGAAAGCAGTGTGCTTCCCTTTCTAATAAATGCAGCTAGACATAAGCATAGAATCATAGAATGGTAAGGTTGGAAGGGACCTCAAAGATCATCTAGTTCCAATCCCCTGCCATAGGCAGGCACACCTCCCACTAGTACAGGTCACTCAAGGCCTCCTCCAACCTGGCCGTGAACACCTCCAGGGAGGTTGTGGAGCACAGAATCACCCAATGTGATCGAAGATCATATTCTGTGCTTCTTTGTTCCACAACCTCCCTGGGCAACCTGTGCCAGTGTCTCACCACCCTCACTGCAAACAACTTCCTCCTAACATCCAGTTTCAATCTCCCCTCTGCCAGTTCAAACCCATTGCCCCTTGTCCTGGCATTGCAAGACCTTGTCAATAGTCCCTCCCCAGCCTTCCTGTAGCCCCCTTCAGATCCTGGAAGGCTACTCTAAGGTCTCCTGGAAGCCTTCTCTTCTCCAGGCTGCAGAGCCCCAACTCTCTCAGCCTGTCCTCACAGCAGAGCTGCTGCAGCCCTCTCAGCATCTTGGTGGCCTCCTCTGGACCGGCTCCAACACTTCCATGTCCTTCCTGTGCTGGGGGCTCCAGAACTGCACACAGGACTGCAGGTGGGGTCTGAGGAGAGCAGAGCAAAGGGGCAGAATCTCCTCCCTTGCCCTGCTGCCCACACTGCTCTTGCTGCAGCCCAGCACTTGTTTGCTGTCTGGGCTGCACTCACACTGCAGGTTCATGTTGAGCTTTTCATCACCCCAGACCCCCAGGTCCTGTTCCTCAGGGCTGCTCTCAGCCATTCCCCACCCAGCCTGGAGTTGTGCTTGGGATTGTGCCTACCCAGGTGCAGGACCTTACTCTTGGCCTTGTATTTCATGAAGTTGGCTTGGCCTTGTGCCCTCCTCTGCAGCCTGTCCAGGTCCCTCTGGAAGTGATCTGACTGGCAGAGTAGGCTACCTTAGTAACACATACTGTTGGTACACGTGTTTTAGTCACAGTTTAGGAGAGAGATAATCCTAGGAAGTGCCGAGTCACTGTCACAGAAAACACAGCAGTGTGTGGGAATTAGAGATTATTGTTGAATAAAGATTCTTCACCATTCCACCAAGCAGAAAATTCTGGGTAATCACTGCCTTTGGTGCAATTAAGATCTTTGATGGGAAAAGAAAAGACATGAAAAAGAAAAGAAAAGGAAAAGAAAAGAAAAAGAAAAGAAAAGAAAAGAAAAAAGAAAAGAAAAGAAAAGAAAAGAAAAGAAAAGAAAAGAAAAGAAAAGAAAAGAAAAGGAAAGAAAAGAAAAGGAAAGAAAAGAGAAAAGAAAAGAAGGTATGTTTCAAAGCTTAAGTTCTTTTCCAAGTTTAAAACTGTCTGAGTTTGAAGAATCCAAGCCCTTGAGCAGCTATTGAAAAGCCAATAAAGTGACAGAACTGATATATTCCTTGTGTGATTAATGGCAAAAGTGAATGGCTTAAACATCAGGTACCTCAGAACTTCAGTGGTGGATCCAATTTAGTTTTTATTAAATGTCCCCTGTCTGCTCTTTCTGATATTTAATGATGGGAAATTTTGCCAGAGCATTTTAACTTTCGGTCTGTGTGGTCATGTCCCAAACCCAAAAAGCAACCAAGAGAGACATAATTTAATTTGACGTCATGAACTGCTGCAAAGAACTTTTTGTGTTTCTGAAGTTCTGTACACTTTAAGTGAATTTTCTTTTTTGAGGTTGGCAGGACATATACATCAGTTCAACAAAGAATGTTTCTCATGGATTTTCCTGTTCCAAGAATGTCAATTCGCCCATGGGACATGATTTGAAGGAAAGACTACCTATCCTTGACAGCAAAGATATGTTAGTGCTCTATGAATGCTTCCCAATCATCCCTAGCAGCCCTGTTGAACAGATGAAACTCAACTCAAGGGGGAATAGCGGATGGAAAAAACGCATTGAGGACAGGAAAGATACATGGTGGAAAGCAACCAACTTGGCTCTTTCTCTGTAATCCCTGAAGGCTTTCTGCTTTGAAATAAAAATAATTAATGCAGAAACGTACAAAGCCACCTCATGAGACAAACATCTATTTTAGGATGACACCACTTTAATTTCAGAATGCAGTGGCTGCTTGAGGACAGTTCCAAACTAGATGTAGAATAATACTTTAAAAAACCTTCTTAAATTTCTGGCAGTGACCAGCTTGTAGTATTGACTGCCACAATAAAGTAGTGCAGGAACCCATAAACCCACATACCATTGTCTGCATCGTGTCATTTCTTCCCCACCTAAACTGGCAGAGCTCGATGAATCTATTCACTGCCAGGGCCAAGAAGGTGCTCAGAGGGCTGCAGTAGCTCTGCTCCGAGGACAAGCTGAGTTGGGGCTCTGCAGACTGCAGAGGAGAAGGCTTCCAGGAGACCTTAGAGTAGGCTTCCAGGAGACCTTAGAGTAGCCTTCCAGCATCTGAAGGGGGCTACAGGAAGGCTGTGGAGGGACTATTGACAAGGTCTTGCAATGCCAGGACAAGGGGCCATTGCCTTTGAACTGTCAGAGGGGAGATTGAAAGTGGATGTTAGGAGGAAGTTCTTTGCAGTGAGGGTGGTGAGACACTGGCACAGGTTGCCCAGGAAGGTTGTGACTGCTCCCTCCCTGGAGGTGTTGAAGGCCAGGTTGGAGGAGGCCTTGAGTGACCTGTACTAGTGGGAGGTGTCCCTGCCTATGGCAGGGGGTTGGAACTGGATGATTTTTGAGGTCCCTTCCAACCTTACCATTCTATGATTCTATGATTCTAGTTACAACTATTCACTACTAGTTACAACGGCCACTTTTTAGAGAGATAGTTAACAAAGACTTGTAGGCAACTCTCGAAGGGTTTTGAGAGAAAAAGAGATAGAATATACTTGAAGCATACGCTCAGAACTCAAGAGATTTAAGTTAGGGGACAAAAATGATGCTTCATGTCAGCTGAGGATGGAGAGAGAGGAGTAGTAGTAGTGAATGTGCTCCATACCATGGCTCAGATCTTAGAAGCACAGATTTGGCCACATGTGTCAGTTTGTTAAATAGGCAGAATGTGGCTTGTGTGACATCTTCTTTTGAAGGTGAGTCACTGGAGAGTGGCAACAGAACCAGCAAGAGAGGAATGCACTTTTTAACTCAGCTCTGAGGTAGCACACAGCGTTTGCTCCTCCTTTTCTGGATTTTCAACAGTTTTACTTAGTGGCTAAGAATTGGTAATGTCTCCTTCCTTTTGAGGAAAATGTTTTTAATTCCTTCTACTCTGTGCTGTTTTAAGCTCACTGGAATATTCTAATGAGAGAAACTAGGTCGTTGGTTGTAAAATGACAATAACGATAAAGTCTGTATCGTTCATGGGTTTGCTAAAAGGGACAAAAAGCCAAAGTACAAACAATTCTCAGTTCTTTGCTTCTGAGTGCTGGGTCTTCCTTTCTGATCTCATCCACTAATAGAGTTCCCTGCCTCCCCACACTTTATAAAATCCCCCAGACTAGACTCAGCCAGCTGGAAGTTAAGGACTGAAGCTCTATTTACAGCTTAGCATAATGTACAAGCAGATCTATACACAATAGACATGAATAGTTACAGAGATAGACAAGTTAAAGGTAATACAGAAACACAATCCCCTTCCCAGAAATCAGAGTCCCCAGGAGGGGCTCCCAACCACCCTTCCACCTTTTTTCCACCCCTCTGCCTTACTCCAAGGTCTGCTTTATGTGCAAGGTGAGTTTGGAGGATGGGCAAGGGGTATTAGAACTTGAGTGGTTAGTTAGGATACACAGCAGAGAGTCCAAGACCAAAGCAGCAGCTAGAGAGACAGAGACTCTCTGTGTTATCTGTGTTTGTGTCCTTGTTCTTATACATCTCAGCAAGCCTATGAGTGCAGCAGACATCACCACTGTTTGCTTTTCACAGCCTATAATTTTTTTTTCATTAAAACATTCCAATTAGCCTCAAATTAGCACACTTGGCTAACTAGATAACACATGAGCCTTGCTGGTTGGTTTTTATGTCTGGAAGAGAGAGGGAATGGTGTTGGGTCCCTTCTGACCTTCTTTTCCTTGTCCAGGAGAAAAGTCTGAACTTCTGTATTACATCTAAACTGCATAGAATTGTAAATAGATGTAAATATATAGTGTAAATATGCTCGTAAATTAAGATTTGCTGTAAATGTAGCTTTATCTTACTTCCAAGCTGTCTGAATTGGTCTTGTAAATTGTAACTGGGGTTGGAGGCAGTGTGAAGTTCACAACCTACTCCAGACTCCCAACTATCTCATGGAAAGATTCAGTTATGAGTTCCTGAACATAACCATCAACAAGAAGCACCTCACCTACCAGTGAAATGTAAAGCTCTTGGTGTGGAGAAAAAAAAAGCTAAAGCAAATTTGAGGCCAAAGAATCAGCCTTCATAGCAGTGATGTTTATTTCCTATAACATCACTGTGGTCAAAAGATGCTTTCTTTTCATCTTCAGAAGGCTGAGATTCTGTTTCCTGAAGGATGGTTTGTTCTGCTGAATCTGCATGATGCAGGGTAAATACTACCACTGGTTTGCTGTCCAGTCTCTGAGCAGAGCTATCCTTGTTCTCCTTGCAAATGCCTGCAGTGCTTGTTCCTAGGGGCCAGAGAACAATTGGGATGAATGAACACTGCTGATAATAATGTGGAAATGTGTTCAGCCTTATGACATTTTGAAATCCTTTGATCTGTCACACTGAGTGACACCACTACATTTCCACATTTATGAAAGAATGTCACCCTTTGAGTGCCTGCTGCAGCCCCTCTGATCTCAGAGGAACGAAAAAAAGAAGACGAAAGAAGGAGTTCTGCTCTCTTACTGCCACTCTCTACCCATGGGAAATTCATTTAGCACTACTTCTGTGTGACTATGATGGGATCAAAATGGAGACAAATGAGATTCTAATCACAGAAGAAATCCAGGAAAATGTAGTTGAATTAAAAAAGTTGGTTTTCATGTTGCTGTTTGACAGATGGCAGGACTGCCCTCAGTGCCCTTCTTTGGTACTAGGTTATCAAGTATAGAGTCTGCAGTACAAATACACCTTTTAATGAAACAGTCTACCCTACTTAGATGGCCAGTTTACCTGCAGAATCTAAATGGAGGGCTCAGCCATTTCCCCCTGGAGATGAATTTCATCTATTTGCATATTAAATTCTAATACTCTGATAACAGCTTCACTCACACAAACCAGAGCACACATTCAAGTAATGATGCATAGATAATGTTAGGTTTCTGCCTCTATTTTACTTCATCCTGTGGGTAGTTGCCTCACTGCAGATTGCCAATTAGTTTGACTCCCAGCTGTATTCGGGAAGCCAGCTGGGAATGCCTCTGTAAGCCTTTGAAGTTCTCTACATTATCTACTAATCTAAAAAGCTTAGCAACACAGCATTTGAGTGCAAGAAATGAAATAGTTTTTTAAAAGGCATTAATCTTCTCAAAGCTTTACAAACTACCAGACACAATCAGGGATCCCAAATTAATCCTTTGTCCTCTGTCCTCTCAGTTCTTTGAGGATGCTCATCATAATTGTTTTATAATTATTTTATAATATTTTATAATTATTTTATAATAATTGTATA
>WBNM01007985.1:0-14162 GCA_013399055.1 Ramphastos sulfuratus
TCCAACAGTTCCATGTCCTGTATTTTATTGTACTTAGACTGTGTGGTAGTTTGGGAGTTTTATCCTCCCCCATGAATTCACCAGACTAACTCAGCCATTTGGAAGTTAAGGAATGAAGCTATATTTACAGCATGGCACAAATATACAAGCAGATATACACAATCTATGCAGATATTTACAACTATACACAATTATATACAAGTCAAAAGTAATACAGAGAGACAAAACCCTTCCCAAACAGCAGAACCACGCAGGAGGGCTTTCAAAGCAACTCCCCTCCCTTTCCTCCCTTATATCAGAAGTCCTACATGCAGGGGTGACATTGCCAGATAAGGAGTTAGAAGTAGAATGATTAGTTTGATTTATACAGCTCCAGGCAGAGCAATTAGTGAAGCAAGTGGCAGCCAGACAGAGCCTCACTGACTTTGTTTATGTGTCTTGCTTGTATATCTCTCAGCAGAACCTATGAGTGATAGAGACATCACTATTATTTTATTTTCACAGCAAATGATCTAATTTCTCTCATTAAAATACTCCAATTAGCCTCAAACCAGCACTGACTGCTGATTTGTAATTTCAGTAGCAGTATGTTCTACTAATAATACATAAGAACACTCAGGAGTCTGCTGGCCTTGCTACTAATAAAGTAATTTTTTTTTTCTTTAAGACAATCAATAGAAAAATAGAAAATTAATGAAATAACGTTTGCTTCTTAAGCAAAAAAAAAAAAGGTCTCTTCTAATGAGATTAAAATAATTTTCCAAGATATTTGTAGAATCATAGAATCAGTCAGGGTTAGAAGGGACCACAAGGATCACCCAGTTCCAACCCCCCTGCCATGGGCAGGGACACCCTACCCTAGATCAGGCTGACTGAAGCCTCATCCAGCCTGGCCTTAAACACCTCCAGAGATGGGGCCTCAACCATCTACCTGGGCAACCCATTCCAGGCTCTCACCACTCTCATGCTGAAGAACTTCCTCCTCACAGCCAGGCTGAATCCCCCCAACTCCAGTTTTGCTCCATTCCCCTCAGTCCTGTCACTACCTGATAGCCTAAAAAGTCCCTCCCCAGCTCTTTTGTAGCCCCCTTCAGATACTGGAAGGCCACAAGAAGGTCACCTGGGAGCCTCCTCTTCTCCAGACTGCACAGCCCCAACTCTTTCANTGGGACATGGACCCATTGACAGTCACTCTTTGGGTGTGGCCATCAAGCCAGTTCTTTATCCATCCAGTGGTCCACCCATCAAACCCATGTCTCACTAGCTTGGAGACCAGGATGTGGTGCAAGACAGTGCTGAAGGCTTTGCTCAGGTCCAGGTAAATGCCATCAGTTGCCTGGCCCTCATGTATTCATGTTGTGAACTGTTCATAGAAAGCCATCAGGTTTCTTAGGCAGGATTTGCCCTTGTTGAAGCCATGCTGCTTGTACCAAATCACCTCTTCACTACTCTCCTGTCTCGGTAGTGCCTCTGTGCTTACCAGGCACGGAGGTGAGACTGTCTGGCCTGTTGCTCCCTGGCTCCTCCTTCCTACCCTTTTTGAAAATGGGAGTTATGTTTCCCCTTTTCCAGTCAGTGGGGACTTCACCAGACTGCCATGACTTTTGGGATATAATAGAGAGGGGTTTAGCAACCTCATCTGCCAGTTCTCTATACAACAAATAGAGACACCTGTGTTCTTAACAATGAAAAGTCCTCTCAGGGTAAACAGAATGGTTTAAGACTATATGTATTTATTCAAATGATTCAAGGGGCTAGTTTAGGACTGTTAAGCATTGTACATCTTACATCCCAGGCTGATAGCTTTTAGGTCAATGCCTAGGTGTTCAGTGTGCTGAAAAATAAATTGTCAGTCTTTCAGTTCTGCCTTTGATGAGCATGTTTCCAGACACTGCAGATGCAAGATCATCAGAGGGCAAAGGCTGAATAGGCTGTGTCTGTGAGCTGTCTCTCACTCCTTAACACAAGAACTAGATTCGTTTGGATTAGGTAGTGTTATCCTACCTAGCAATTGCAAGTCTGTTTACTTCACAAAAACATATTTAAAAAAAAAATTACCTTATTTATTTCAAATAACTACATATTTCCTAAAATCTCAGGCATTTTTGAGGTTCTTTATGTAACTGCAAAAACTGAATCAGTGCTTGAGTTACGAATCTAACCTTCTTTATAGATTATCTAAGAGTCTACTGGAATCATTCAATAAATGGGATGTAATTGATTTGATTTAATTAAAAAATTGTCTATTCTTATCCTGTACAATGCTTACCTAAAATTCCCTTGTCAAGTGATAAACTATGAGAGTTGGGGCTCTGCAGCCTGGAGAAGGTTTTGAGGAGACCTTGTAGTGGCCCTCTAGTATCTGGAGGGGGCTACAGGAAGGCTGGGGAAGGACTATTGACAAGGTCTTGCAATGCCAGGATGAGGGGTAATGGGTTTAAGCTGGCAGAGGGGAGATTGAAACTGGATGTTAGGAGGAAGTTCTTTCCAGTAAGGGTGGTGAGACACTGGCACAGGTTGCCCAGGGAGGTTGTGGCTGCTCCCTCCCTGGAAGTGTTCAAGGCCAGGTTGGACAAGGCCTTGAGTGACCTGTACTAGTGGGAGGTGTCCCTGCCTATGACAGGGGGTTGGAACTAGATGATCTTTGAGGTCCCTTCCAACCTTACCATTCCATTACCATTCCATGATTCTGTAATTCTATGATTCTATAAAGAGATTTTTTTTTTTTTTAATCTCCAAGCTCTCTCATCAGTCAAAGCAGATTTTCATTTCCCTTTTACATCAAACTTCCAGTAATTCTGCTCTGAGTAGACATAATGTGACTGGAAAAACACCTTGGTCCCATTTCTGTATTCTTATCGCAGAGCTCTGGAAGATGTGGATTTGTCTCAACATCAGCACAAACCTGTTGCAGCCCTTTCTGGTGGAATGAAAAGGAGGCTTTCAATTGCTATCTCCTTTATTGGGAACTCTAAGACAGTTGTTCTAGATGAGCCCACCAGTGGAGTAGATCCATGCTCCCGCCGTAGCATCTGGGATGTCCTTCTGAAGTACAAAGCTGGTACAAACCTTATGCACATAATTTGCTGCCTATTTTCCTTTACTGAATTGTCTTTCAATATATTTAAACAGTCAGAATGTTGGTATTTGGTAAGTAAATGTATTTGTTTCAGAGACAACCTTTAACTGAGTTTGGGAAGCTTTAAAGCAGTGAAGTGAGAGTACAAGAATCGTTTGCTGTGTCACAGAAAGAAGCCAAACCTAATAGCAGATTGAGCTTAATTTTGAGTGCTGTCCTGAAGTTTCTCTTCTCTTTTTCTTTTTTTTGTTACCTTCTCAAAAGTATTTTGTGTTTTTCAATTCCCATTTGGCATATACTTGCACATATATTCTTCTAATGAAAATAGACTCATCAGACTGGAACATTAATTTTTCAAGTGCCATATGGATGAAAACTGATTGTGGGAAGCACACTCTCCAGCTAGTGAGCACCAAATTAGCTGTAATAATTCACAGTGAATAATTAATTGAAATAGATTCTCTTGTTACATGATTTTTAAGGAATCTCTTAAGCTCTTAAAACAGCTCAAAGTTGTAATGACTCAATTCTGCTTATTATGTATAGTACAAGGCAAAGCAACTTTAGGTCTGAATCTAACTTAGGCTGTAAATCTCAATGCAGGCTTTGTGTCTTGCAGCTATGTTTTGAAAGGACCTGAAACCTGTTCCCTTAAAGTTAAAGGACCTTCCTGAAAGCAAATTGTGTTTCTCTAGAAACAAGATCCTCTAGGCACGTGCCAATCTTTCTGATACAGGTTGTACACTGATCTTTACCACTCATCATCTTGATGAGGCAGAAGTGCTCAGCGATCGCATTGCCATCCTACAGCATGGCCAGCTGAGGTCTGTGGTTCTCCCTCTTACCTGAGGGAAACCTATGGCCAGGGGCACAGTCTAACCCTCACAAAAAAGGTATGCAAAAAATGTGCTGCACAGTATACTTAACTGAGCACAGGGAATAGCTCTGTACCTTCTAAGGGAGCCTTATGATATGTGATAGATTACTAGAGAGCCAGCAAAACAGATTTTTATTAGCTTTCTTGGTGGTTTTGGGTGGATTATTTGTGTTTATTGTTATTATGTAGGAGGACACAATGACATCTTTTAAAATGATGAATTTCAATATTTATCTGAAAAGGGCTTTGTCTCACCATTCCTGGGAAGTAATCTCTGCAGCCCAGGTCTGATGCATTTTCATCAGTGGAAATTTTTCTGCATGAATTCTACTGTCATTTCTATAGTTATGGTAAGATTATTTCTCTTGTGCATGGTTATCTTTCTTTCCTCATAGCCTTCTGTGATTGAAATCCAGGATCCTAAGCATATTACTCACGTCACATCTCTGGTACAGACCCACATCCCAGAAGCCTTCTTGAAAGACAACAGTGGGACTGAGCTGACCTACATGATTTCTGAAAGGGCAGATAAGACCTCTTTTAAAGGGCTTTTTTCAGGCTCTAGATCAAAGTCTGCATCATCTACATATGACTGGCTATGGAATTTCTGACACCACCTTGGAAGAGGTAATTTTAGCTTTTCTGTGTAATGTGGGGTTTTTTTGTTTGTTTGTTTGGGTTGTTGTTGTTGTTAGAGAATGTAGCACTAGCCTCTGACTACTCCTATTTGTACCTTTCATGTTGTACAACATTATCTAGAAAACAAAAAACTAAACAAAAAAAAAATCAGGCAATATACACACTTTACAATTTTGCTGTACTGTTAATTTCAGTACCCACTCTGCTACAACTCATATCTTATTTCAAGAATTTGATGTGAGGACTGAGGACCTCTGTAACACTTACATGTTTGTTTCTACATTTACTTAAAGAAAAATTCATGTGTTATTGATTTAGTGAGAATCGTTGTTGTCTTGCATCTCTAGCACTAGAATGGGCTTCAAACTTGCAAGACTGGATGATCAGTTCAGGTAGCTCTTGGGATGGAAAAAAAAATTGCTGAGAATACTTAGAATGTTCTAAAGCTTGGAACTTAGCAAAACTGTATTGTTAAATCTCTAAAGGGTATTCTGTGTGTGTATCCAGAGAGATGTGCGCACGTGTATATGCATGTATATGTATGTATATCACAGAATCATTGAATGGTAAGGTTGGAAGGAGACCTCAAGGATCATCCAGTTCCAACCCCCTGCCATAGGCAGGGACACCTCCCACTAGCACAGGTCACTCAAGGCCTCCTCCAACCTGGCCTTGAACACCTCCAGGGAGGGAGCANCCTCTAGCAAGTCAACTGTGCCACACAGCTTGGTGCCAGCTGCAAACTAGCTGAGGGTGTATATGTATATGTATGTATACGTATATGTATGCATATGTATGTATATGTACGTATGTATAGAGAGGGGTGTGTGTGTGTATACTTATATATAAGTATATACGTATACATATATATGCACATATATACATAAGTATATATATGTATGTATACATATATACTTATATATAAGTGTAAATATACATATATGTGTGTATATATATATATATGCATATATATATGTATATATATACACACATGAATACATATACACATACAGGGGTGCATACATATAGGCACATGCCCTAAACAGATCAGAGACAGACTCTGTTATGCTTCTTCATCACTTCTGGATAGCCTTATCACTGACAACTCATTTTCCTTGGATTGTTTGTCCTGACTATAACTTTTAAATATCAAGATTATCTAAATTGCCACAGTTCAAGTACTGTATTACAGACTCTTTAGAAAATACATATATATTTTAACTTCTAGTGATAATAAAAGACTAATACCTGCAGTTTTTGAGACATGAAACAGCATTATTTTCGATTGCACAGTTCATTCAGTATCACTTTGTGAAACTGATTTCTCCAGCAATTACCCAGAGTGTTAAATTCAGACAAAGTCGGACTGTTTTCTAACAGAAAATTTAATATAGAATCATAGAATGGTAAGGGTGGAAGGGACGTCAAAGCTCATCTAGTTCCAATCCCCTGCTATAGGTAGGGACACCTCCCACTAGCACAGGTCACTCAAGGCCTCCTCCAACCTGGCCCTGAACACCTCCAGGGAGGGAGCAGCCACAACCTGCCTGGTCAACCTGTGCCAGTGCCTCACCACCCTCACTGTAAAGAACTTCCTCCTAACATCTAGTTTAAATGTCCCCACTGCCAGTTGAAACCCATTGCCCCTTGTCCTGTCATATATATTAGGATGTTAATTTTTCCTGATGTTAGGAAGGGGATACAATTTAAGGCCTGTCAGATATCATATAGTTATTG
Source organism: Ramphastos sulfuratus (assembly GCA_013399055.1). Lineage (NCBI taxonomy): Eukaryota > Metazoa > Chordata > Aves > Piciformes > Ramphastidae > Ramphastos > Ramphastos sulfuratus. The sequence continues at coordinate 6,333 of WBNM01007985.1, forward strand.
CATTTTTGCTGTATGAGCTATAAATATAAGGAAAGATGAGGTCAGATATTTGAAACTGCATCAGCAGATCTGAGTTGTTTTTCTTTTATTTTCAAGTTTAGGATTGATCATCTTATACAATCAGTGGGAAAAAGTATAAATAAAACCTCAAGTAAACCTAAACTGACAATTGTTAATGAGACTTATTGAACCAATATGCCACCATGTATAGTTGCTATAGCCTGAAGTGGTCCACTGGGAGACATCTTTAGGACTACATTGATTTGTCATTTATGCCTTTAGGACTCTGCACAAAGATAGAGGATCTGGTTTTGTGTATATGTGTATATATATATACATAGTTTTTTTTAAAACTAGAATCTTAAGAATGATCTACCAGCCAATATGTGGTTTCCTTTGATAGTAAACTCAATATGACTGAGTTATTTATAAAGAAAAAGTAAAAAAAAAACCACATCTCTTCACTCATGGTACACAAAGTTAGGGTGAGAAGTATTTGCTGTGGAGGGAAAAATGTTCAGTAAGCTTTTTGCATAATTCTATAAAGTAAATTATTTTTCTGTTATACAGTTCCGTGAAAGAAGTCAGTATTTCGACTAGATGTTGGGAGGAAGTTCTTTACAGTGAGGGTGGTGAAAGATTGGCACAGGTTGCCCAGGGAGGTTGTGGCTGCTCCCTTCCTGGAGGGGTTCAAGGCCAGGCTGGATGAGGCCTTGAGTGACCTGTACTAGTGGGAGGTGTCCCTGCCTATGGCAGGAGGTTGGAACTGGATGATCCTTGAGGTCCCTTCCAACCTTACCATTCTATGATTCTATATTGAGAAATTACTTTCTTACAAGTTATGTATGATGATGAACATGCTATAAGAAAGAATACTATTCTCTACAAAACTTTGTATGTTCTCAGTTAAGGTATATATTGAGATCTTTCCAGAACTGGCATCACCCAGCAGAGCCTGGCTCCATCCTCCTATCACTCACCTTGCACATATTTGTAAACATTGATGAGGTCACCTCTCAGTCTCCTCTTCTACAAGCTGAAGAGTTTCAGCTCCCTCGGTCTCTCCTTGTAAGAGAGTTGTTCCATTTGCTTCATTTTAGTTTAAAAATGTATTTTCCAACAACTTGCACTTGGGTGCTTTATAACACTTGCAAACCAAAGAGTGTTGGCAGAACCCAAAGGAGTGTAGAAGGCTTGCTATTTAAGTGTATACTGAATGCTCTGGTGATGTTTCACTCTTTGGCAACTCTGTAGATCTTAAACCTTACTGCTTTCTGGCTTTTCTTTGAGAAGAGAATAAGACTATTGAAGCATCTTTACAAAATAAGGTGTGCCTGTTAACAGAATGCTACTTTAAAATATCTTCCTTGAAATAACCAGAAAGTTTGCCCCAAAGCTGTGTAAATATGAATTACAGTTATTAGTATTATTAAGCAGAGAATATTAATAAACCAACAAAAAATATTTATTAAAATTAAATCTCACCATAAAACTTATTTACAAGGTGTGAATGCATGGTTGTGGTTACTTACACAGGGACCAGGCGATTGAAACAGTTAAGCAAAAGAAGAAATGTGAACATTAACTTAAGCTGGAAAGAGATCCATGGCAGTAGTGCTGCTTGCCCACTAGGGGATGTTGGCTGCTAAGCAGAGCAGCTGACACCTAGAACCTTTAGGAGAGACTTCATGAGGTTAGATCTGCTCTGGCTACTCAGGGCTATGCTGCTTTTATGAGGGACACATCCCCTTGGCGTGTGCAGGCAAGCAGGGGATGCAGGTGGCTGCCGGGCTGCAGCTTGGGGTTTTCTTCTGTGCTCAGGGTGGCTGCAGCTGCACATGGCAAAGCTCACAGGTCTGGAGCACCTCTTGTCCCTGTAGCTGTTTTCATGGCAGCTGTAGGGTTGCTTACTATGAGAGGCTTTTTCAGCTGCAGCCTCGACAGCAGCCCTTCTTGTTTCTCCAGGCAATGCAAGGCCAGGCAAGGTTTAACATTTTGGCCAGTGTTAATGTAACTTTGCTCAGACAATAATGACCAATAGCAGAAGAAAGCTAAAGGGAGAAACTTAATACTTTAACCTATGGAATTGAGTTTGGTTGTTGTGGTGAGAGATCCTGGACAGAGCTATACGCAGACCAATATGATCCAAGCAATGCCCATTTATTGAATCTGAACATGCACTTATCATAGAATCATAGAATGGTAAGGTTGGAAAGAGACTTCAAGGATCATCTAGTTCCAATCCCCTGCCATAGGCAGGGACACCTCCCACTAGTACAGGTCACTCAAGGCTCGTCCAAGCTGGCCTTGAACACCTCCAGGGAGGGAGCAGCCACAACCTTCCTGGGCAACCTGTGCCAGTGTCTCACCACCCTCACTGTAAAGAACTTCCTGCTAACATCCAGTCTAAATCTCCCCTCTGTCAGTTTAAACCCATTGCCCCTTGTCTTGTCATTACAAGACCTTGTCAATAGTCCCTCCCCAGCCTTCCTGGAGCCCCCTTCAGATACTGGAAGGCTACTCTAAGGTCTCCTGGAAGTCTTCTCTTCTCCAGGCTGCAGAGCCCCAACTCTTGTAGCCTGTCCTCATAGCAGAGCTGCTCCAGCCCTCTGATCATCTTCGTGGCCTCCTCTGGACCCACTCCAACAGTTCCATGTCCTTCCTGTGCTATGTTGGTTAGCACTTCAAAATGATTGGTTTTTATTGTCTCTCATATATCTGAAGTAGTTTTTAGAAAATGGATTTTTAATTGTTTTTTCCTATTTCATGAAAGGTCTTTCTGAAGCTACTTCAGGACTCAGAGAAGATGCCCTGTGGCCCACAAGTAGTATGCCTGGACTGTGCAAATGCTGCTGAATCAGCCTGTAAGTAGAAAATTAGGTACCTTTTGAAGTAGCTACCTTCATAAAGATCACAAATGCAAAGATAAACATGCATGAATTTCCCAAAGTAGAGGAATGCATAAACAAATGGAGAATATCATTGCCTGCTACTGTCTGATGATTATTTTTGTCTCTGTGTATGATGTGATCTGCCTTGAGTAGAAGGTTTTTATATGCCTACTGTGATTTACCTTTCTATCAGCTCACAGTCATCTTCCCATCCTTCTACTATATGTACACATGCACACAAGCATTCTCTTACTGCTACCTGCCAGTCCCTGGTGACTAATTACCCTCTGGTGACTCATGCTTAAAATGAATAAATGTTTCTGTGATATACCACTGATCCAGTTTGTAAGGTCTTAGGAAGGTGTATTCATCTCCATTCATGTGCAAAGTAAAAAGAAAGAAAAAAAACCCTGTTGTCTCCCATAGTGGAAGATAATTTGCCCTCTCAAGTGGCATATTATTTCAGGTTACATATTTGTTTAAAAACAAGTTCACTCATGCTTTCTGTTTTCCTGGCCTGCAAGCCTGAGAGGAGTTCTTCAGTAACATTTCTGGTACCATATGTGGTGGTTTTACACCACTTAGAGTTTGGGATTTATCACCCAAAGGTAAATTACCACGCTACTCAGAATTTTGGAAGTAAAAAGAAATTATTATTTACAAATTTGGCTAAATGTAAAAGGTAATAATCATATACAAATACATATATACATGTACAACTAGACAGAAATCCAGCTAGCTCTCCAAAACAAAGCCCAGGGACCACTCTAGACAAACCCAGACTCCTCTGGACAAAAGTCCAGATGGCAGTCACCATGCTCCCAGTCTTATCAATAGCCTAAACAAATGGTTGGAGCAGAGCAGGCAAGGCAAGAAGGGAGAGAGAAACAGTGAGAAAAGCAGGCAAGCAAGAAGAACAAAGGACACTTTGAACCTCAGATTATATAGAAAGTAACAATCCAATGACATAAGATACATTTATCTCTTATGTTCTGTTCAGTCCCCTTTTGGGACATACCCTCAAATTCTCTCAACAATTTTATTTGCAATGTAAAATTAAGACATTACTCTTTAACAGTGTAACACCTTAGGAAAGTCTGTTCTCTTTGAAAACTCTCCTCTTGCAAAGCACAAGGTTCAGGTTCTCTAATGACAGTGCCATCAAGCTTATAAATATTTTATATATTTTTTTCCTGGAATTCTCATGCTTCTGTACTTTTGGTTTTCTTTCTATTTGTTGATTTATATTTAGACTGTAATTTCCACAGAGCACAACCACACATAGGTCCTGGTCCATGACTGAGGACCTTCATTGTTACAGTAAATGGAATAATAATTTCAAACCAAGCTTTCTTAAGATAAATTCAATCTGATCTGCCAATAAGGAGTAATCAGTGCTGACAATAGTGGCCTAAGATGAGGCTTTTTCTCATAAAGTGCAAGTTTGATTTGATGACTTTTCCCAGATGATCTTTTTTTTTTTTTCCCCTGAACTATTTAAATCTCTGTTGAATCAGTGAATATGTAATTATAATACCAAAACTCTCTCACCTACTTCAGTAAGTCATGAGAACAAGACTTCCATGTAAAATACAGCTTTGAATATCCCCTTATTTTATATCAACCAGTTGTGTATATCTTCAAGGCTCACCTAAGATATCCAAACCAATTTCAAATCATAGAATCATAGAATTGTTTTGGTTAGAAAAGACCTCTAAGATCATCAAGTCAAACTGTTCACCTGACCCCACTATGGCCATTAAACCATGTACCAAGGTGACATATTGATATGATATTAACAATCTGTTATGAATTATTATTATTAATTTCTGTAAAAATATTATTTCTTATTAATATTAAATTTTTTTTTTTAATTCCCTGAGATTCTTTGGATTTTTGGTTGACAGGAAGTAGTTGCACAAAGGATATTTATGAACATAGAATTAAACAGTTTAAACAATCAGAACTTGGAAAATAGGAAGGTGAAAACAGGACAAATTCTAACTATGCTTACAGAGCCTTAGCATTAACTCCAGCAGATGTACTCAGGACACCTTGGTCCCTGAGTAAGTTTCCTGTACAAGGACACTTCCAAAACTCACCATAATGATCCTGTGGTAAAATACAAAATATTCCAGGTAGAGGGAAGGAGAGAAGAGCTAAGCTGCTGCTAAGCCTCAGTGCAAGCTGCAAACACATGGCTGCAATGATTCCCAGTTAATGAGCTGCTAAGGGGGTACTGCTCCCTGCAGAGGGTCAGTGCAGAAAGGCAGTCGAGGTAGAAAGGCAGTTTCTAAATCACTCCCCATTAAATACATCATTTCGAAGCTGAAATTGGCCAATAGGCACTGGCATCATTGTTCTGCCCAATGAATCCAATGCTTCATGTCCCGTGTGACCACCCAGGCACATTGAGGGGCAGCACCAGACGCAGTGCTAAGCTCCTAGCTCCATTGTTTGCTCAAACTGCTATGACTCCTGGACCTGCAACAAGAGGAGGAGAGGAAGGGTTAAACCAGCCTGGCAGGATTTATGCCCTACCAGGACACATCTACACGTTTCTATCTACATGGTGACTCCACTACCTCCCTGGGTAACCTATTCCAATGTCTGACCACTATTTCCATAAAGAAAATTTTCCTAGCGTCCAACCTAAATCTCCCCTGGCACAATTTCAGGCCATTTCGTTTCATCCTATTACCTGATAAAAGAGAGAAGAGATCAACTACCACCTCACTACGACCTCTTTTCAGGTAGTTGTAGGGAGTGTGAGGTCTCCTCCCAGCCTTAGCACGGGTGAAGTCACGCGAAAGCTACGCTGCTTTAGGCAAAGACTTGGGCTGAGAGCCGCAGTGTCTGCGACCCTCTTCTGCTTTATGAAGCAAAAGGATGTTTTTAAGGCCGGGCTGGATGTGTCTCTGGGCAACCTGATCTAGCGGAAAGTGTCCGTGCCCACGGCCGGGGGACTAAAACTAGATGAGCCTCGAGGTCCCTTCCAACCCCGTAAAATAAGTTAAAGGTGATTGGGATTCCAACAGGTAACGTGTTACGTAACGAGCACTAATGGATCAAACTTTACGCGAGGGCGGTGCAGAGGCAGAGCTGAGGACGCCGCTCTCCCCCCGCATACACACACACACGCCGCGGGAGGATGCCGGCACAGTGCTGCTCCCCGACTCCTGGAAGCTGCAAACGCTCCCTCGTCCCTGGGCGCCCGCCCGCCCCTTTCCCCGCACGGAGCAGCAGTCGCGGAAGGGCAGCAGGCAGGCTGCGCGCGCCCGCCCCGCTCCTGCCCGGTGGCTACATCCCGGACAGGCACCGCTGCAAGGCCGCTCCGTCCCTCCGGTCGCCCGGTGGGTAGGAAGCGGAGATCGGCCGCGCCAGCCGCTTCCGCGCCGGCGGCCAGAAAGGCGAGAAGCCGCCGGCGCTGGCCGAACCGGGCGCCGCCCGTTCGCCGAGCCCCGCGGCGGAAGCGGCCCGGGAAGCGGAACCCGCGGCGCTCAGAGCCCACACTCACCTCGGCTCTCCGCGGTCCTGCGGGGCGGCCGGCGGATGAGGGGCGTCTGGCCGCTGCGAAGAGCCAACAGGAGCCACCAGCCCCACCGCAGCTGCGGCCGTGGCTGTCACCAGGCGCACGAGGAGAGCCTCGCAGGGTAACTCCTTCGGGAGGCGGCAGGCACGCGGAGTGTTAGTTAGGTCCCTCCTAACTAAACAATCCCTGTTTGCTCTGCCATTCCTCTTAACACTTGTTCTCTATACCCTTCACCAGCTTTGTTGCCCTTCTCTGGACAAGCTCCAGCAACTCAATGTGTTTCTTGTGGCGAGAGGCCCAAAAGTGAACACAGCACATGAAGTGTGGCTTCACCTGTGCCAAGTACAGGGACACAATCGCTTCCCTACTCCTGGTGGTCACACTGTTCCTGATCCAAACCAGAATGCTGCTGGCCTGCTTGTGCACTTGAGCACATTGTGGCTCATGTTCAGATGACTGTCAACCAACAGCCCCAGGCGCTTTTCTGCCAGGCAGTTTTCCAGCCACTCTGCCCCAAGCCTGTAGCGCTGCAGGGGTTGGTGTGACCTTGATACAGGACCTGGCACTTGGCTTTGTTAAACCTCATATAGTTGACCTCAGTCTATCAATCCAGCCTGTCTAGATCACTTTGCAGAGTCTTTCTACCCTCAAGCAGATCAACACTCTCACCCAATTTAGTGTCATCTTCAAACTCACTGAGGTTGCTCTCAATTCCCTTATTCAGATAATTGATAAAGATATTAAACAGAGAAAAAAAACCACCTTAACAGTCTGTCTGCTCCACTTTGCAGTTTCATCAAAATTCACAGTTCCTGAACTAATGGAAGGAGACCATACTGTTCCTAACAACTTGATATCTTTTACCATCTGGATTTCAAAACACACAACTTAGTATTTGCTCAAATTATTACATTACTAAAGAATCTAATAATCATAGAGTCTGTATTTTCAGCCTGGCAAATTATAGACAGAAAATGTCATGGTAATGCCATTCCTTTGGGTATGTGAGTACTGGAAAATTACCATTCATTGCAGGTGACTGTCGTTCATCATTAAGGACAGTTGGGAAGCATAGGCATAAAGGATCTGGAAAATGGTCATGAAAGGTATCCATCATTGTCAAAGATAACTAGAATACTCCATGGGCAATAGCTTGACCTGTATAATTTTGCCTTTGAAAGCAGATTCAAAGGCAGTCAAACTTTATGTTGTCAAAGTAGTCAAAGCCCCTAGAGCAAACATCTGGGTTATTGAGATCACAGGATGCTGCAATTTGATTTGTAAAAGAATTTGGACTTGAGAGCTGCTTTGACAAGGCATGGATCTGAGCAGAAGCAGGGCTACTGGCTATCCTTTACTGGTACTGAGCTCTTGAAGCCACAAGAGGGCCAGGAGGCTGCTCAGAGG
>WBNM01007986.1:1511-14205 GCA_013399055.1 Ramphastos sulfuratus
CCTCTTGTTCTGGTGCTGGTTGCCTGAGAGAAGAAAGCAACCTCCTGCTGGCCACAACCACCCTTCAGGTAGTTGTAGACAGCAATAAGGTCTCCCCTGAGCCTCCTCTTCAGCAGGCTAAACAATCCCAGCTCCCTCAGCCTCTCCTCATAGGGCTTGTGCTCGAGGCCTCTCACCAGCCTCATTGCCCTTCTCTGGACACGTTCAAGTACCTCAATGTCCTTCTTAAATTGAGGGGCCCAGAACTGGACACAATACTCAAGGTGTGGCCTAACCAGTGTAGAGTACAGGGGGGAGAATGACCTCCCTGCTCCTGCTGGCCACACTATTCCTGATGCAGGCCAGGATGCCATTGGCCTTCTTGGCCACCTGATTGGAAGTCAATCAGACAACCTATTCAAGTCCTTGCCACTTAAAGGATTCTGCCATGAATTCAATTTTACTGTATAGGAAATTAAAAATATAATTGCCATAAAAGTGATACAACCCATAGTTAAAATGCAAACAGCAATTTTTAATCAAAGCAAAACATCTTCCGTTTAAATGATAATGAAAAGATGACTTCACAATAAACTGATTACTCAAAATAGTTAAGCACTTTAAGTGAATGTATTCCATTTAAAAAAAAACAGACGTGTTGGTCGTTGAGAAGCTCAAGGTGACACTTAAGCATAAGGAAAAACTTCTTTACTGTGGTGGATTTGAAAAATTACCCCCCAAATAAAATTTACCAGTCCAGCTCAGATGGCTTGGAAGTAAGATAAAAATGTATTTTACAGAAAGCTAAATTTACAAGCATATATACCAAATATATTTACATGTATTTACTATCATATACAATTATTTACAATTTAGAAATAATGTAGAAATCAAATCCTCCTGCCTTGGACAAAGAAAGCCCAGGAGGGGCCAATGCTACCTTCTTCTGTCCCCCCAGAAAACCAGCAAGATCTCACCTGGTATCTGGTCAGTCAAGGTTAGTATTCAGTCATGCACAGAGGAGTGGAGAAGGTGGAAGACAGAAGATAACGGGAACAAAGAGTGAGAAATTGTTTATGCATTGCCATTTTATCCCTCTTAGCAAACCAATGAATTGTATAAACTTTATTGTTAATTTATTTTACAACCAATGCTCTACTCATTCATTCTATATTCAAAATAATGTCCAGAAAGTTCCTCTCTCTCATTTTATAATTTAGAATCAAAATAGAGCACTAGCTCTTAAACTGCTACATTTACTTTGAGGGTGGTGGAGCACTGCAAGAGGCTACCCAGAGAGGTCTTCTCTGGAGACTCAAAATATCAACCTGGATGTGTTCCCATGCAACCTACTCAAGGCAAACCTGGATTAGCAGGGGGATTGGACCAGATGTCTCCAGAGGCCATTTCCAACCCCTGCCATTCTGTGATTCTGTGATAATCTGGTAATGTGCACACACAGCCCAGAAAGCTAGTTGTTTCTTGGGCTGCATTAAAAAAACCCATGTAGCCAGTAGATTAAGGGAGGCAGTTGTCCCTTGCTCTGGTGAGATTCCACCCAGCTGCACCCAGCTCTGGGGGTTCCAAAAATAAGAGGCACACAGACTTGTTATAGAATCAGAGAATTATTAAGATTGGAGGTGATCTCTGAGATTATCAAGTCCAACCTTCTAGCCAACACCTCCATGGTGTTGGCCACTGGACCATGTCCCAAAGTGTAGCATCTTCTCATTTTTTTAATACTTCCAGGGTGGTGACTCATCTGCCTCTCTAGGCAGCCTCTTGCAATGCCTGACCACTCTTTCTGTAAATAAATAATTTCTCATATCCAGTCTAAACTTCCCCTGGTGCAGTCTGAGGTCATTTCCTCTTGTCCTGTCATTAGCTACTTGTTCAGGAGCTCCTTGAAGGTTCAAGGGTGTTTTTTGAGGTCTGTATTCCTTAAAATGGTTAGATGATATATTATTGTTCAAGTTCCTGTTTCTCACAGACCTACAGAGTCATGGCTACAAAAATGGAGACTTCCTTTCTATAAGGAGTCCTATGGAAATGATGAGGAGTAATGGGTACAAGTTAGCCCTGGGGAGATTCTAATTTGACACAAAGAAACTTTTTCACAGTAACAATCAGGCACTGTAATCATCTCCCCAAGGAAGTGATGGAGTCCCAGCATTGGACACTTCCAAGATTAAGTTGGACAGCATGTTGGGCCAGCTTGTCTAGATAGTGCTTTTCCAAAGAAGATTGGACCAGATAATTCTTGAGCTCACTTCCAACCTGGGATTCTATGATTCTGTGACTGAAATTCTGATGGAGCCAGTCCAGAAGAGAATCATAGAATCATAGAATGGTAGGGTTGGAAGGGACCTCACGGATCATCTAGTTCCAACCCCCTGCCATAGGCAGGGACACCTCCCACTAGTACAGCTCACTCAAGGCCTTGTCCAACCTGGCCTTGAACACCTCCAGGGAGGGAGCATCCACAAGAGGGTGATGAAAACAGAGTCCTGTAGACAGGATGAGAGAGCTGGAGTTGAGCCTAGAGAAGAGAAGGCTTCAGGAAGATCATACAGCTTTTCAGCACCTAAACAGAGCCTACTGGAAAGCCAAAGAAGGAGTTTTTATAAGGGCATGTGGTGATAAGACAAGATGCTTTAAACCAAAAGAGGGGAGATTAAGATTGAATGTAAGGAGAAAGTTCTTCACTGTGAGGTCGGTGAGGTGCTGGAACACATTGCCCAGAGAAGCTGCAAATGCCCCCTCACTGGAAATGTTAAGGTCCACATTGAATGGAGCTGTGAGCAACTTAATCTAGTGGAAAGTGTTCCTGCCTGTGGCTAGGGGTTTGGAACTAGTGGTGCTTTAGGAATGGAATGACAGATAGGTTAGTCTTCACTCAGCTAACAGAACAACAAGAATCATGTTTTGCTTCCATGTTTGGTAATGTCTTATAGGTTGGTCCTGGCACATCTATTGTTGTGATTTTGTGATTATTTCCCATTATATTTACAACAAACCATTTTTTTTCCTAGTTTTGAAAAGTCATGGTTATGGAAATACAATTCATTATTTTTGTTCTGAGCAAACATTTCAACAGATAATCCTTGGCTCCTCTTCCCCTTGAGTATAGCTCTTTTGACATTTTCAGTGGTGGTTTTTTTTCAGTCACACACACACACACAGTATAGCAAGGTTGGAAGAGACCTCAAAGATCATCAAGTCCAACCCATTACCACAGACTAATTAATTGGTTTTGATCTTTTGAAAATAACTAGCAGAAACAACGTTTCACTATCAGTTCCAGTAAAAGAAGGAGCAAGGCCTCAGTACCTGCATGATTCCATAGACATAAGAAAAATTTGCTTTAATTTTTTAAAAAATATTTGAAGTTCAGAATCTAATGAATGTCCATGTAATTTCTGAAAGCATTTGTCCCTTCAAGTTACTTTGTACTACATACAGAGAACAGAACAGAAAAACTAGAACTGTGACTTTAACCATTTTCTACAAGTACTGTTATTTAATTCCTTGCAAAGATGCTATTTCTAGCACCACAGACATTCTTTTTCCCACAAAAAGTGTTACAGACAGGAAATGTTTTGGATAGCATAACAACATTTCCTGATAAACATTTTATCACAGCCTGATAACCATTTCCTGTTGGTAGGATTTGTTTTAACTATTGTCATTTTATTGTCTTTCTTGCTATAATTAACACATGTATGTGATCTGGCTAAGTATGCTCATCCTGTCAAACCAAGATCTCAGCAAGTCAGACATTCAGTTATAATGTGATGCAAGTTTCTGTAATGTTCATTGCCCTTAATTTAATCTTTATGTGGGGCAATAAATGAAACAGCAATAGATATGCAGCATTCTGAGAACCGTGAATTCCCAGAAGGGTGGAAGTTCCTCAATATTTCAAATAGAGCATTGTCTACTGTGGTCTCAATAATTTTGGTAAGCTTCTAAAATACCTTTAGAGGAGAAGGTGAACTTAGAATCATACAATCATAGAACAGTAAGGTTGGAAGGGACCTCAAGGATCATCTAGTTCCAATCCCCTGCCATAGGCAGGGACACCTCCTACTAGTACAGGTCACTCAAGGACTCCTCCAACATGGCCTTCAACATCTCCAGGGAGGGAGCAGCCACAACCTCGCTGGGCAACCTGTGCCAGTGCCTCAGCACCCTCACTGCAAAGAACTTCCTCCTAACATCCAGTCTAAATCTCCCCTCTGCCACTTTAAACTCATTGCCCATTGTCCTGTCATTACAAGACCTTGTAAATAGTCCCTCCCCAGCCTTCCTGTAGGCCCCTTTCAGATACTGGAAGGCTACTCTAAGGTCTCCTCAAAACCTTCTCTTTTCCAGGCTGAAGAGCCCCAACTCTTGTAGCCTGTCCTCATAGGAGAGCTTCTCCAGCCCTCTGATCATCTTCGTGGCCCTCCTCTGGACCCACTCCAACACTTCCATGTCCTTCCTGTGCGGGAGGCTCCAGAACTGTACACAGTACTCTTGCAGCAGTGTTGTCCATAGAACCCGCTGTGAACAGCACTTTATCCCGGAACTGTGGTGGTTGACACAGGCCAAGCCTGCCAGGAAATGAGATAAGGATGTTTAGGGGTCAAGTGTTCAGGCCGTTTTAACCCAGTTATAATGGGTTACGGAGTCACACTTAAGCTTTGCCTTAAGCTTTACTCCTACTGCAAAGGCATGAGGAAAGAATGTGGAGGTCAAGGCTTTAAGCAAAGGTACATATGTAGAGTTGAATTTGAAAAAAAAAAATACATTATTGGTGTATTGCAGGTAGGTATATTTTGCATGCTCATCCTGAAGTTATCTTCAGAAAAATATCCAAAGAAGCAGAATCTGAAAAAGAATGAAAGTTGAGTTTTTTAGATTAGATTGGAAAAGACTGAATAAAGAGCTCTTGCAAAGAGCTGATCCAAGTCATGCAGCTCAGCACTGAGTGCTGTTCAGGCATCTGAAAGAAGGTGACATTGATGCAATCATCTGGGCCTCTCAATGATGATGTGTATAGAAATTTTAAGTGTTTGTGGAATAGGAAAACAAATTTGTATCCTTGATTTATAATTCCAAACCAAACCAAAATTGGTTAGACTGAATCCAGTAATGGCCAGGATAAAGTAGATTGGTTTTCCATTATCAGACTCTAGCAATAAATAATAAGTAGGGCAGTGTGAAAACTTTATGTGTATAATTTATCATATCCATTATCATCATCTGCATTCTGTAGAGCAGACATCTTAGAAACACTTCCTTTTACCTAATGAATAAAGCAGTTTTAAAGTTCTATATTAAAACTGTAAAAGTTATGATGCCATATATATGTGGTGAGGTATAAAATTTTCACCAAATTGCCTATAGTTCTGTAACTGTGTGATTAAAAGACAAAGTAATTGCTGATTTAAAACTAATACTTTAGCACTGCCCTTTATACACTAACCTGATATTACATAACGACATTGATAGCTCAGGATTTGTGGGATTTATAATACTTGACACAAAAATCTTCAAAACAGTATGGATTTTTTTTTCCCAATGGCACTCAGTGGGCTGTTGAAAAGCTAAACAAAAGCCAGAAACTGTTTTATGAATACATGCTAAAAAGAACAATATAGATGACAGGAACATTCCATTTTATCAGAGAGCAGGAGCAATATTATCTTATTTCTGATTGCTATCAAAATGTGAACTTGTAAAACTGTCAGAAGACTTCTATTTTTTTATACTCTACACTACTTGTAAGAGTTCAAACAAAAAGATTTTTTCCTTTTGCAATTCAACCCGGAGAGCTTCCTGTTATAAGTTTCTGTGACTGCTGAAAGTTTACATGAACAAGTCAAGGGACAGCAGTCAACTGAGACTGCTGAACAGTGTCTTCGGTTCAGGAAGTCTGTGAGCTACAAATGTTCGAAGGCTAAGATAATAATTAAAGGAAGTTTCATATTTACTTACCTCATTCTTTTCTAATACTCTCTGCCAAAGAACAGATTTTGCTAGTGCCGGAGAGAATGCACTCACTTTGGTAAAACTTTGGCCTGACCCCTAATAACTTTTTTTTCGCTCTGTGTCCTTATGTAGAGGATGTTTAATTATGTGTCTAGCTTTGAGATAACACTGATATGCCCTTTACACTTCCTGTGAGGAAATGCTCAATGCTTTCTGAGATTGTGTGTGTGTGTTGTGTTTTGTTTTTAATGGAAGTATCATTGCTGTTCGTTGATGTGAGGACTATTCTCTATTAAGGTCAGAGGGGCTGAAGACTTTGTACTAATCTAGGAAGTGTGATGCAAGACTAGCTGGGCAGCCAGACATGCCCAAACCAATAACACTGAACTTGTTTTATATATGCTATACTAAAATGTATAGAAATGACTAGCTTAATGAAGTAGGTTTCGGAGTTACCCACCCCCCACACTTTGTAAAATGACCCAGGCTAGAACTCAGTCGGCTGGAAGTTTAGATGAAGCTCTATTTACAGCTCAGCACAGTATACAAGCAGAGATATACACAATAGACAGGAATAGTTACAGAAATATACAAGTTAAAGGTAATACAGAAACACAACACCCCTCCCAGAAATCAGAGACCCCAGGAGGGGCTCCCAACCACCCTTCCACCTTCTCCCCACCCCTACACCTTATCCCAAGGTTTTGAGGATCAGCCAGAGGAGGAATTAGAAGAAAAAGTGGTTAATGAAATTAATCAGCAGAGAGGAGAAGTTCAGAAGCTGCTAGACAGCCCCAGGCGCTGTGCCCGACAGACACCGACAAGCCCAAGTGGCTTATCTTTTGTTTTGAGTTCTTTGTTAAACATCACAGCAAGCCTATGAGTGAAGTAGACATCACCATTGTTTCCTTTTCACAGCCTATGATATAATTTTCTCTATTAAAATATTCCAATTAGCCTTAAACCAGCACACTTAACAAAGGAAGCATTATCTTGTATTCTCTATAAATATAAATTACTATATTGCCATTAGAAACGTTATAGTATTATACTATACACACATTATAGAGGATGTGCTCCACATACAGATGTTGATATGCTTCAAATGCTGTGCTAATCTGTGATATCTCAGATCTAAAGATGGCACAAAGTGCCATGCATGCAAGAAATAGATGGTCATATTTATTAAACAGCACAGTCAAAAAAATAAAGCGAGATTTTGAAATGAAGGTGAATCCACTAAGAAAAACAACTGAGTCTACTTGAGGAAGTGAACATCCCTAAAGCATCTGTAGTTATTTATTATTTTCCAGCTTCTTCCTAGCCTTATTAACCTGCTTCTGAGAACAAGTGAAGAGCAAAAGAAGACTTAGCTGACCTATTACCTTTTTAATTCTGACTACATTTCTAATTCTGTTTACTTTAAGCATGTGCCTTGCTTTTAACATTCTGTTTATGCTTCAGGATCTTAATATATCCTGTTACATTAAAATCTTTTAATCCTTTCCATCAATGAGTTTAAAATACATAGTTAATTAAAATACTCCTATGTCAGCAGATGGCTTTCTCTATACTGTATTTAGCAGTCTTTGGAGGAAATGTGATATAGAAATAGAATTTATTATTTGCTCTTAAACACGTATTATGTTTTCCCCAAAGCAATGTGTAACTGTTAGTTCTCACAACACATGGGGAAAGAGAAATCAAGAAATTGCTTGAAGGAAATAGCTAGAGCTATAAAGCTGGAGTTCCTTGGACCAGCCACAAACAATTGGAGTTCTCAGCTTAGTTTGAAATATTCTTGTAAGCCTCAATCTTTTCCAGTGACAAGGGTCTCTGGACCACTTCAATGTTTTCAATGTTCTGTTTTTGTAGACTGGGAAATAGCTCACACTGCACTTCATAGTTTTTTCCTGTGCTTTGATAACTGCAAGTCACAGAGTGTGATGGTTCATCAATCACCCTGTCAGTTTCTCTTCCAATGGAAAGAGGAAGATGACTGTAAAAGGTGTGATGGAAGCTGTGCCATTCAGGGAAGCGATCAGGAGAGAAGTTGGGATAATAAAGGAGCCTTGCCAAAATCCTAATTTTATCCTAATTCTAATGTCAAGGCCATCTAATTTAAGTAAAATTTATTTATTTGAGTTACAGATACAAATTGTGCTTTACAGTTTAGCACTGGAACAAAATATTTCATCTAACATTCTAGGTTTGCATCTCATTAATGTCTCCATGTGCAAAGAGGTCTGGTTTCTCAAGACATTAACTGTATCTTACAACCTGCATCCAAATGCTGTTTCTGGATCACCAGTATGCCCGTGGGTCAAATGGCTCTGAGTCCACATAATAGGGAATGTAGATAGAACACACTTGAAAAATTAGATTGGATTAAACAATTAGGCACAATATATTTATGATACTTAAATTTCAAGATTAAGGGGTGCACAAACCAAACTACAAGTTCTTAAAGCCTTACAAAAATGATGAAGATCTCTTAAGCTTCTGCTGCAATCCTGAAGCTTAAAGCATTTCTGTAATGTCTCCCTGAACATTCATATCTCTCCTATCCCAGTTTAAGGTTGCTTATTCTTCCCATGTGCCCTGGCTCAAAGCAGGGCCAGTGTTGCTCCAGGAAAAGACCTTGAACTGGTTTGTCTCTTGGCCATGTGATCTAAGATGGTTTGGAGAGGTCAATCACAATGAGACTGCTTCATAGGGCTGATAAACACTTGAGAAACTGTTTATCAACGCTTCAAAGGTATGGATTCCGTTGGACATACAATTTAGGCTGTCTCTAAAGACCTCCATGGCTTATTACAAACAGGTAGTAAATCCAGCATTGAGTTTGGTTTAAGTTTGCACCTGCAGAGCAGTGCTGACTAATAAGTAGGATGCAGCTCCTCTCACTATTTTGACCATGCTTACACTGGACTCTAAATTGTCCTTCTACTTCTGTCTCTCTGGATCCATTATGTTAAACAGAGATTGTGAGGCTGCATGTAGATGCAATTTCATAAGTAGGTGCACAGTTGCATAAGTGGAGTGAACTGGGAATGCAAGCAACATAACAGGGAAGAAAGAGACTGTACTGCACTTGAATACTGAAGCATTGTTTGATACTTTGAATTTCAGGCCATGAACACGATTCTATACTGTGATTTCCAGATGATTTAATGACCAAGGAAGTCCTCCAAGACTTCCACTATGTGGTCACAGGACCACCCTACTTCCTGCATGAGTGTGACATACAGGGTGGCCATGCTGTTGCTGTTGTTTCAGTGCAGCATCCTACACATTAAACACTGACATTGTGGAAAGGCTGCAGCCAGCTGAGCAGAAGAACAGTGCTAAATATGGCTCAGTCTTACCTAAGCACCTTCCTTATCATCCTGACCAGCTAGAGCCAGTCAGGATGCTTCAACCATGGAAAAAAGCAATAACCATTAGAAGAAACTGAAAAGCCAGAACTTGTCATAAGCATGGCACTCTGAATAAAGAAAGAAAACTTCATCTTTACACCAAATGTGTTGGCTTTTTCTTGTCTCTTCCACAACCTATTCATTAGGCCTTCTTCTAAGTATCTCTGCAAAGGCAATTAAAAAAAACCCAAAAACAAGCCAACAAACCAAACAAACAACATTGGGCCAGTGGAGCCATGTACAGTTTTTCATAAAGGCACAAAAGAATCATAGAAGCATAGAATGGTAAGGTTGGAAGGGGCCTCAAGGATTATCTAGTTCCAACTCCCTGCCATAGGCAGGGACACCTCCNAGCAGTCTCTTCAGCACTGTAACAACAGCAAGTCAACTGTAGAGGTTAGTCCACATATCTCAGTTGCTGGTAATCCTTCTTGGTAACCACCGTTTTTTTTTTTTTNAGCCAACAAACCAAACAAACAACATTGGGCCAGTGGAGCCATGTACAGTTTTTCATAAAGGCACAAAAGAATCATAGAAGCATAGAATGNGTAGTTTCTATCCTTTCCTTTACGAAAAATGTTCAGAGAGAAGAAAGTCTGCCCTCTGGTTCAGTGCCTTGCTGTTGCCAGGACACAAGTCTATGCAAACAGACGTTAAGCTCTTTAGGGCTAAGCAGTAGTTTGCCAGCTGACTGGTTGACTTGCTGCCAGGGGACTGAAGCAAGGCTTGCGACTTGTAACAGTATTGCCTGACAAGTGACAGAACATGCAACAAGGATAAGGGTGCTGATTAGCATGATGCAGTGAAGAGAAAAACAAGCAAAGTTGAGCCAAATGAGGTGTGGTCAAAATAGATATTTGTTAATCTGGAAGCCATCTGAACTATTGTGTGCAAGCTTCATATTGCAAATGCTGCAATGGAACTATTTGAAATTTCAAGAAGGGTTTCTCCTGGCTCCAGTTTGCCAAAAGCATTTCCTTTGTGTGTTTTTGTCCCTTTCAGTGGCTTCACATATAGAGATTTGCTTTTCAGAAGCTCCTTCTTTGGCTTTTATTCATTCTTAGTGAAATTTCTTTCTGAAGAGCTATGGTTACAATCCTGTTTAATCCAGTTCTCTTCTATCCTCTACTCAGCCTCAGAAAAGAAAAATTTAATCTTTCTTTATTTCTTCCTCCTGATTCTTTGAATCTAAAAGGCTAATCAGACCTGTAAATTAACTGGAGAAAAATGTTACATTTATCATTAACACAGTGAAGCAAATATCTGAAGGAATGCTGATTTACCCTTGGAGAAAATAAATTAGGGATTCAGCTGAACCTCAGTATTACAGCCTAAATTATAGTAGCCTTCCAATATCTGAAGGGGGCCTACAGGAAGGCTGGGGAGGGACTATTTACAAGGTCTTGTAATGACAGGACAAGGGGCAATGGATTTACACTGGCAGAGGGAAGATTTAGACTGGATGTCAGGAGGAAGTCCTTTCCAGTGAGGGTGGTGAGGCACTGGCACAGGTTTCCCAGGGAGGTTGTGGCTGCTCCCTCCCTGGACGTGTTCAAGGCCAGGTTGGACGAGGCCTTGAGTGAGCTGTGCTAGTGGGAGGTGTCCCTGCCTATGGCAGGGGGTTGGAACTAGATGATCCTTGTGGTCTCCTTCCAACCTTACCATTCTATGATTCTATGATTCTATGAAATTAAGGAAGTTTTAAATTACAGTTAAAGCTGTTTTTGTTGCTCTTCTTGATCAACAAGAAATTTAATAAGATTAAATTTAATAAGATTAATTTAATAAGTGCTAAGCTGTAACTAGATTCAGCTAGCTGGAAGTTAAGGACTGAAGCTCTATTTACAGCTTAGCACAATGTACAGGCAGATATATACACAATAGACAGGAATATTTACAGAACTATACAAGTTAAAGGTAATACAGAAACACAACAGCCATCCCAGAAATCAGAGTCCACAGGAGGGGCTCCCAACCACCCTTCCACCTTCTTCCCACCCCTAACTTGTAACTCTGTTCACTTGTATGTGGTGGGATATGTTAGAAATGGGACTGTGCTGGTTTGAGGTTAGTTGGAATATTTTAATGGAGAAAATTATATTATAGGCTGTGAAAAGAAAACAATGGTGATGCCTGCTTCACTCACAGGATTGCTGAGATGTATAAAAACAAGAACACAAAACTAGATAAGACACTCTCATGGAGAGTCTCGAGCTCTCTAGCTTTTTTTTGCCTTCTCCTCTCTGCTGAATAATCTCACTAACCACTCTACTTCTAACCCCCCTGGCTGATCCTCCAAACTCACCTTGCACATAAGGCAAACCTTGGGGTAAGGTATAGGGGTGGGGAGAAGGTGGAAGGGTGGTTGGAAGCCCCTCCTGGGGTCTCTGATTTCTGGGAGGGGAGTTGTGTTTCTGTATTACCTTTAACCTGTATATTTCTGTAACTATTCCTGTCTATTGTGTATATCTCTGCTTGTACATTGTGCTAAGCTGTAAATAGAGCTTCAGTCCTTAACTTCCAGCTGGCTGAGCCTAGTCTGGGGGATTTTACAAAGTGTGGGGGGGCAGGGAACTCCCAAACCATCACAGGGACCAAAATCATCCTTAAGTATCTTCTATTCCATTGAAACTTCATCAGAATAGCTATGCTAATCAGAATGGCTGTTTTCCTAAAACAACTTTAGTAACTCAAAGTTTTAACTCAAATGTTCACGCTCAAGTTTGTAAACCACTGCAGCAACTAACTGCCTCAGTAGTGAGAGAATGGTGCTGTATGCAATTCATGCCAAAGAAAGTGATACTTATGTAATTATATTCTATAGATAATGCTTCCACCTATGAATGTGTATGTTTTGGATATGCTGTGATGTGTCTTTTCCCTCCAGAGCTGCAGGAAAAGGGTAAAATGAGAGAGGTTTCCTCAGCAGCAGGTCTGGCCAAAGGCATTTTTCTGTGAGGTGCTGCTGCAGGCTGAATTTTTCTATGGCTCCTTGGAAAGCTTCCTTTGAAGCTGCTGAACACCACTTTTAAGAGATGTGCTCTACATCCTTTCCAGAATCAGCCTATACTTGAATTAGGGTGCTTGTCTGTAACCTCTTTTTCAGCCAGACACAAGGAATATCTGAGTTGCCTTTAACACATGTGCAGAACAAGGGGAAAAGCAGCTCCCAAAGACACTTCTAAGGAAAAAACAGAATCCAGACATGACAGAGGTATTATTTCTCCTAAAAAACCCTGTTCACTTCAGATATATTTTAATTATTTAATACCCTTCCTAAATATACAGGGTATTTTATATATTATATCACAGTATCACAG
>WBNM01007989.1:0-56827 GCA_013399055.1 Ramphastos sulfuratus
TGAATAACCCCAACTCTGTCAGCCCGTCTTCACAGCAGAGGTGTTGCAACTCCCTGATTATTTCCGTGGCCCTCTTCTGGACCTGCACCATCTTTGCCACCTCCTTAGAGCGAATGTATGTACACACCTTTACAAAGCAAACTTTTGTTCTGAAACACAATCTAAACCTTTAGAGACTGAGGGAAACACCCTGGAAAATTAAGAGTAGATGGAGTAACATAAGACAGAGCATGCACTGATAAAGAAAGTGTTGCAGAAGCTCCTAATTTACTAGGGAATGGATCTGAGGGGAAGGAGAAAATGCACACTGGAAGTTAATAATGACAGCCAGAGACAACCCAATTCTAGCTGCATGGAGAACAACTGTGTATCAACTCAGTGTGCACGACCTCTAGAAGCTGAGAGATGTGGAAATCTCAGGAACAAAAAGCATGGCAATGAAAAACTCTTGCAAAACTCACTGAAAAACTGAAGGGGGTAGGAAAACGTCCAAGAAAGCAATCAGAGCAGGGGAAAACAATGCCATAGAAAGAGGAAAGAAAAAAAAAAAAAAAAAAAAAAAAGGTAAAGGAAGACGTAATGATTGAAGCAGAAACGGTAGTAAACCCAATGATTGAAGNGAAACTGTAGTAGACCTAATGATTGAAGCAGAAACTGTAGTAAAGTGTCTGCCAAGTGACAGCCTCCAAAAGAAGAAATGGGCCAATAGAAAGTAAAGATGGAAAATATCCTCAGATTGAGGTAGAGCAACACAGAAAAAAAAAAAAAAAGCTAAAGGCACAGGACTTTCAGAGTTAGTTCCACCTTAAGACAACATCCAGTGAAATACGGGAACTTAGCCAAGGTATCATAAATACCACTCCCATAGAAATACTGACAGGAATTGAGAAGATAAAAAACAATAGAGCAACAGTCAAAAGAGTCCTAGCAGTAACACTATATGACATCCACCACTTAAAAGAAACCATAGCAGAGCTTGGCAGCAGTGCCTGAAAAAGAAAAAAGATTCTGCCAGCACACTGGGAAAAAAACATTGTGACGAAATGCCCCAAAGTATGATTGTAGGAACCACGGTGTCTGGAAGTGAGTTCTAGTCTTCATTTAATCTAAAATGTTCTCTGCAAGTGCTGCACCCCGCTGGGTAAAAGGAGCAATGGGTGAGAAGTTTTGGGAACACTCTGGATATAGGCTTAGCCCTGTATAGACCAAATACAGGCACTTAGGATATTGTAGATGCATGCTAAACAAATCGTTGGCTTTCAAAAATCCCAGAATAGCTTGAAGAAATATTTGCTATGCAGTGTCTTTTGGTTCTAGAGAAGCCGTAGCAACAATAAGGAAGAGGAAAATTAAATGCTCATGGAAGAGCTTATATCAGAAGGGACCTCAGGGATCATTAACTCCAACCTCCCTGTGATTGTCAGGAATGCCTCTCAACTGGACTCAGCTGCTCAAGGCCTCACCCAGCCTGGCCTCGCTGTATCAAAGAAGGAATAAACATGAACACTCTCACAAAATGTGAATAGATTTCTCTTCCATTGATATTAGGACTTGCCATGGATGGACCATGAAAGAGTGTACTGAGAATACAAATGTTAGTGAGCGTGCATTGGCAGTGGTTGCTGAGACAACTGAGACTTCATCGCTGACATGCTCGAGGGAGCGATTAATAAAAGTGGAATACCTGGAGGTGGTGGGGAGGGGGGAAGTGAAGCAAAGCTCAGATTCAATTGTGCCAAAAAGATTCTGTTATCTCAGCAGATATCATCAAGAAGATAATTTTTTTACTGGAGTAGTATGTATTATGAACAGAAACGACAATAAATATGTGAAATTAAACATGGGAAAGATATCTGCAGTATTCACTCACCTTAAGCAGTCTCCCAGAGCCACAAGGAAAGGTGGGTATGCAGGGGAAACCTTTAAGAAGAGGAAGACATATACTTGATCTCGTTTTGAGAAGAGATAGAATCAGTAGTCAGGGAGAAACAAAGCTAAAGTGTTAAGCTCCTACACTGATCACTAATCACACAAGGAGGCACTGCTTCTGCACTTTTGATAGCACAAATGTCCCCAGATACAACTCATTGTTACGATGTGTCACAGTTCTCAGGAATTCTCAGAAAAGGGAAAGAAAAAAAAAAAGGCTAGATATTGGCTGCTTAGATTACATGTACCCCACATATATTGCTCTTTGGAAGATACAAAAGCAATCATACTAAAATTTCAAGCCTTTCTGTCCAGGCAATGTGAGACAGTTGTTATGTCATGGCTATGACCTGTGAGCATGTGATTTTATGTCCATAAACCCCCTAACGCTTCCCTGAAGGGTGTAAACCGCTGTGTGGCCTCAAGCTGACTGCACTGCAGGTGTGCAGAACTAAGCTCCTTTGACAGACCTCTGAAAAAACCTGAAGGCAGACCATCACCAATAGAAAACTTAACTCTTGCTGTCTTCTCTGTGCACCTGACAGCAGGCTGGATGCATTTATCTCATGACAGCAGCATGCTCCATGTTGCTAGCTTTGTGAGGAGTTCTATAATATCTCCTTAATTCACATGATAGACTCATTTTCTTGTTATAAAGTATTACCAGATCAAAATGAAACTTAAATTGCACCTAGTGTTAATTGACTGTGCTAACTCTGTTGCAATAGAGTCACCCAGAAGTCAGCTGCTTCTCCTGGAGGACAGTGTCATAAACACACACTCTTGACTGTTTCACCATAAGCAATTGACATGTGAGCTGCCATACCTTCATGGTGGCTCTTCAACCTCTCCTTCACTGCCTCTAAGGTAGCCTAAAGTACAGAGCACTATTGGCATGGAGTCACTCCTTTTGTATCCAGCCCACTCCTTTACCCATTCATTTTGCATGGTGGTACTTCTGAGTGAACTTTTGGTAATTCCTCAGAGCAAACCTGGGATATAAGGCTCAGCACAATCACTGCTAGCCATTCAATACACCAGGCTAGTAAAATATTTATCAATACACTGGCACAAGTAACAAGGTATTTATGTTGTGGAGAGGTTATCTCAACCCTTCTGCTGGTGCTGTTTACCACTGGAGGTCTAAGTCAGCAGCAGGTTGAGATTCTTGCAGAGTTTGCAGAGTTTGACTCAAAGATGCAAGATTCCACTGCCTCCTCCAGTATAGAGTGAAAACATTTACAGATGTTCCCAGCAGAGTCTTCAAAGGGTGAGGCAGGAAAACACGTGGTGAACAGGAGGAGTGGAGGGTTATTCTGCTTTCTTCGGTCAGCTTGTTGTGGTACTGACAGCAGATCTGGAGACAATAGTGTGGCCATGCATAGGTGCACACAGGAATACTTGCATTGCAACCATTTGCACTGCTGACAGCTGTAAGCCACAGATTGGATTTAGAGGGACAAACATGGCATAAGGAAAGAAGAAAAAGTTTTCTAATGAACATTTCCCTGACTTTGAGTTTTGTCACTTTGTGGAAGCTTATGCAGCAAAGCCCTTGCTTTGCTTCACTGCTTTTTGTCGAGGCCTAATTATCTGTTGTACGTTGCAGTTGTATAACTGATTGTCCCAAAGTCAGTTAAATCCTTGCAATCCTTAGAACACCAAACAGTTGGGTTGCCATATTTAACCATTATATTTAACCAGTCAGTAGCAGAACAAAAGTCTTGTTTAGGACAGAATATGCTCTGAATTGCTTAGCCTCTCCTTGTGTCTTCCAATACTCACTTTTTTAAAGGAAAAACCCCTTTGAGTTTGCAAGAAGGCATGTAAAGATAACTTCTGCTTGTCTTTTATACAAGCAGCACCACAAGGCTCCACACTCTATCTACCGCTCATGAGTTTACACCTAACATAATGTGTACACGGAATTAGTTTATGTCTCTGGCTCATCTTGTACTTGAAGAAGCAATTTGCTCCTTTCTTTCTTCCTTGATTTTCATCTCAAAGAGCAAGGCTTTGCCTACTGCATGCATGCAGAACCGTTTCTCATGTGCTGACACAACCTCGGCTCACAGTTTCACAAGGAAACTTTGTGCCTTTACTGGTTTGAAACAGGTTTCCAAGATAGCAGGAAAATGTGAAAACTGCCCAAAGTGCATTTGCAAAATTTTTTATGCCCAGTCAAAAACTGCAAAGGTTAGGAAGAGGCTGCCAGCATGAGTTGTTGTACCCCAGCAGAGTGCTGTGTGTTCTTCTTTATGGCATGTGTCATTTCCTCCCAGCAAAGAAGCCATCCTTTTTTCTTCCTTTCATCAGCTAAGAAGGATAGTGTTTTAAAGGACATGTCAGCCAAAATTGTTTCAGTATTCTCAGAAGTAAGAAACGGAAAACAAGCCCATTTTTTTTCATGCACAAAAAAGTTAAAAGTCTGTCTCTCTGGTTATTGTTTTTCTCAATGATGCACTCACTTTGGTATGAATCTGATTGATTTCATGAGCAAAGCAACAAAATGTTGGCTAGTGCACACTACTATTGTGCAGCAAAGGAGAGAAAATAACTGTAGATGGCTTCTCCCCAGTTACCCAGGGTGGTTCTTGAGTGCTAGCTAGAATGTAAGCCAGTTTAAAAAAAAATAAAAAAATTGTGCTGCTAAGCATCGAGACATGACACTTAAGTTCAGACCAGGAGCAGAACTAGAAGAAGTAGAGGTGAAATATTTTTCACGCTCCACAGTAAATGCATACTCCAAGCAAAGACAGAATGAGTTAATCTCTTGACTCTGGTTCCTTGGTAGAGGATGAGGTGTCTCATAGGAACTGTAATATTTTGCAGCTGGTCAACAATGTTTCTGAATAAAAATGAAGTAAATGAGGGAAGCTAAGAGATGCCTGACAAAAAGCACAGAGCAGAGAGCCTCATGCCACACAGAAGGGTTATGAGTAAGAGTGAGCTGTATGCCTTCATCACTGAATTACGAGCAGGTCAGAGGTAACAAGTGTGACAAATCACAGCTCCACAAGTGCTTTTCATGCCATTTAACATCCTGCTGCTGCATAGTTCAGTGAGGACATGGAGCAATTGCACAACAGGTGAATGCAGCAGGTTTCCCTCTGACTTAAGCAGAGATTTATGTACAGCCTGGAGTAATCCGCAGCCTCAACACATTGGAGTTGTATTTGAAAAGGCTACAAAGCACCCAGGCACTTAATGGATCCTTCAAATCCGTGGAATTCAGTTAGGCATGGTACATACAAATCCTTCCTTGTCTGGCTCTTCTATAAGGCTAATTCGGTTGCAAGCATGAATAGCTCCTACCTCATGGAAACAACTGCCCTCACCATCTTCATACCCTCATCTTGAAGTTACTCAAAGTTATGGAAAACCCTGGGAGAATTCCATATTTTCAGCATAGTATGTATCTCCTTTGAGAACCTTTAATTTCTTCTCCCTGTTGGAAGCCATACTCCTTCTTTACTTCCCTGGGTTCTCTTCTTTCAAAATTAATTTAAAGTCTTGAAGAGCTTGAGGTGTGCTAGGATCATGTAATTGCGGCTTCTAACAAGTGTTTCAGATAGGGAGTGCTGAGAAAACTCTTAGAATGAAAATAAAAGCTTCACTGATATACCCACCCAGAATCTAAAACAAAGCAGCTTCACGTTTAATACATTATAGAATCTTTCTTCGCTCCCCATTTAGCCCTACAGATTTATAGCTACATAGTTTACAGTCACATCAACTGTTTTGGGGGTTGTTTTGCAAAAAATCCTTTTTAAAAAATGGGGATTTTTTTATCTCCAGTAAATAAAAATCTGTTGTATTGAAGTTCTCTTGCCCTGTACATATGGCACAAATCTTTCTGACAGATATAGCCTCTACAAAACCAAGTTCTTTGGACTAGTCTGGACTCAAGTGGATACTGTACACAAACTATCAGAAGAACTTTTGCTTGGACTGGAAATACAGCCTCTACATCCTAGTCTTTAGGTGGAATTTTTCCCTCATTACTAAAGAAATATTGCTCTGAAAATCAAACTCACAATCCCCATGCAGTCAAGAGGAGAATAGTTTTCAACAGAGGGAAAACAAACAAACAAACAAAACCCCAAAAAACAAACAGTTGTGCTAAATAAAGGCATTAGTTAAGGAAAATGGCTCAGTTTCATGATCCTGATGTTGACAAGGTGATAAAATTCACACATTTTGCTGGTATGAAACAGTGAGAGAAAACAAAGGCTTCAGGAAGTAGAAAGTCTGGGGTTTTAACCTGCTGTGCCGCATGATTAAAAAATCGCATTCATAGAGCTGTTGAGAGTATTCAAATCCAATAGAAGTTAAGATCTTTGCATGTTTGATACCAGTGGTTTCAAGAAAGATCTCATTATGCTCTTGCAGTCACTCTACTATGGAGAAGTTGGGAAAGAAGTACAGAAGAAATGCAAAACTTGCATCAAAACTTTTGGGTCGGAATGAAAGGCTGTATGAAAAGTAGTATGCCAGAATCTGTGGCCTGGCCAGACTTCCCTCTGTTAAAAGATAAGATTGCCATTAATCTCTACTCATACAAACCATAAAGATGCATGATGAATCTCTAAGCATTCCCATCCTCTAGTATACCTGTAGCTTTCAACACATATCAGTTTCCCTTTTCACTTACAAAGAAACCCAAAGTTGGCTTTCAAGAGAGGGGCATGCAACAGAGTTAGCAACATGCTAACCATGTCTTAGCTAAATGTAAAGGTAAGGTGACCTTTTACAGCCACAGATTGGCAGAAAGACAACTGAAAATATTTTGCTCTGCAAATTGCATGCAGATACATCATAACCATCTTAATCATGTTTGCTTTGGAGCGGGACAACAGCTTTGGGAAAGGTAAGGCAAATACTGGAGCCAGAATTTTGCCCTTTTTTTTTTTTTTCCCCATTATGAAGCTGGGTAGAATTTTCATGCAGTTCATGAAGGGCAAGCTTTGTCTTTGTGAAGTAAGGCACCACTGAGGCACAGCCTCTGCAGTTTGAAAGTACTGTTTGAAGTTTGACGAAAAGGTAATCAAATCCNTCTAAAGGAGCTATGTAGGAACTTATTTATCAAGGGTACACACTGCATCTGTGAGGTACTCCACAGCAACCCATGCACATTAGACATGTTTTCAAAAAGATGATTTTGCCACTTTGTCTGTTTTCCCGTTCCTGGATCCCTCATGGCATATAGTTCATTCTTGGACATAAATATACCATTCTGGATGCTGCCACAACTTGAACTTGTGGCTTTCTTAGAACCTTCTTCTTCTTAGAACCTTCTTTAAGATTTTGTAACTCAAATTCAAACCTATGATACAAAGAAGCAATCTACTCTAAATGTATCTTGAGAAGTAGTGAACAAAATTAATTTGGGAGAGTACTTTCTCTTCTATAGGTCACTTTTTTCTCTCAGCCCAATCTCTTAACCTAGGAGTTTGCCATGCCATGATATCCTTCTTATTCTCCTTCTGCTTTCAAGTACCTGGACTAACCCTAGACTTAGACTTACCTCAGTGATATCTAGTGGAATTTGTATTTTTATCTCTTGGAAACTAAAACCTGCTGTTGAGCTCAATGCTTGCTCCTCATTGCTGACATAGCTCTTTAGATCCCACTCTACTGGACAAAGAAAACCAATTGCAAGGTCAGCATTGCATAGGTTGAAGTGGTACTCCACAGAATGAAGTTTCTAGGTGTCCTACTTGAAGGACCTTTAGGCCAGACATCAGTGCTTACTGTGGCCTACAGTCTGTGGAACGCTGTCCTAATTTTGTTGCTAGGAAGTCCTGTAGCTATTGTCCCTTCAGTAAACTAATCTACAGTCTATTTTACCCTGCAAATATTTGTCAAGCATGAACTAAAACCCTCCACACCTTTTTTTTTTTTTTTTTTAGGCTCAGATTTTTCTCAGAGATACCATAATATGACGTTCCCCATTTTATCATCAACAAAACAAGCAGCTGTTCACACAAACTTCCTCAGGGCATCTCAGAATGCCACAGTGAGTACAACCCCTTGCTTCAGCTCCATTGCATATAACCCTTCCTTTAACCTTCATGCTGAGTATAACCCTTCTCTTAACTTTCTTTCGTATTCATGCACAAAAAACTGAGAGAAGTTTCTCAGAAACTCTAGGAAAGAAATCTACTGTCATACATTTTTGGGGGGATGGGGTGTAGGGACATCTCAAAATGTCACTTCTGCTGTTTGTCTTCTAACTTTTCCTTTAAGAAACAAGTTTTCTCACCTCATCCTTCCTAGTTACCTGAATAACTCCTAGTATAATTTCTAAGGATGTCCTTCTACCATGGAAAAATACCTCTACTGATTTCTCATTGGTTTTCCATTTATGTTCAGTAGATTTTAATATAGAGAAAAGTTAAACCTAAGCTAGGATAAGATATGAATTTAGGGAATATGCTACAAGCTCAGGTCAGTGGTTCACCTAACCCAGTTTTTGCTCTGGAGCAGCAGCGTAAGTGGGGAAAACATGCAAGCCTAGCCCCACTTCATAGTCTGTCCCCATTGTACTACTCCCCCAGCATATCCTCTTGTGTTGAGGATACTCAAGAGCATTTCCCTATGCCCCATAGAGCCTGCTGACAGACCTATCACCTGTGAATTCGCCCCAATCCCTTTATGAAACTTTTCTGTTGCTCTCATTTAAGGACTCTTTCTATTTTTAAAACATTAATGTTTACCTTTTGAAAGCTCCTTAACTTCTATCGACTGTGACCCATATATGAAGAGTTTGGTTTGCTTTCTTTTATTTTTGAGCTTTGGCACAGAATTTATTTTGACTTCTAAGGCAATACTTTTTAAAAGCTCCCTGGCTTCTTGCAGGCTTATTATTTTTGTTCTGCCTTAGATGTTTTTGTTTACTTTACAGTTTGCTTCATTTTCTGCTGTGCCTTCCTTGAAATAGAGCAGCTTCATGCTACATTTATTTGGCACAATCCTTTCTGCTGTGACATTAGACATAATGTTGAATCTTCCAAATGGAGTTCCTGCCATAGTTCCTAATTTTGTCACTGTTACTCCTCTGAGCTTATTCTGTGCAGTCTCCTGGCTGGCATGCCAATGGCTGCTTTCTGAACTCTGTTCCTGAATTTATGCTTTTTTTAGATCCAGAGAACAAAATTTCTAAGTTTTCCATTGAAGAATCTAGTAGCTGCTCCCACAAACCTAGTGTGAATCTGCTTCACAGTGCCATGCTTATTGTTGCTTTACAGCCCCCACCATTGCAAGCTGCTATCTAATCTTAATTCCAGACATACACTAAGTAATGACACCCTTATTATTTCCCTGACAAACCTTGTCCCAGAAATACTCTGTGATTCATTTCTAAAGAATTGATTTTCAGAGATATTTACTGAAAAAGATAATTGGGCAACACAACAGAATTAATACAGTTACTGGATATTGATAGTTAATAGGAAAAATAGACAGGAAAGATAATTTTATATATGCTGGGAAAGAAATCTTAGTAATTCAGTTGCTGTAGCTTTTAAGCATTAAGAAACATCACTGGTCTTTTTACAGCTGTATTTTACCATTCTGCTGAAAGGAAATAGGAGTCTTAGTGTACCTGCTGGTGAGAAGCTCAGCATGCAGTGAGCCTGAAGGCACAAGAATTTTTTTCCAGATGATAAATGTCTTTTCATTGTCTAATGACTATTATTCATTTGTGTTATCACAGTGCTTGTGCTTAATTTGTTACTTTTAAAAAAATATTATTATTATTATTATTCTAGGAAAGATGGATCTATGTTTAGCCCAGTTTTTGTATTTTGTACTTATCCTCACCACTATCATCTTGTTCTGTGGTCAGTCGTAGCTTGGTAGCTTCTCTTGTCTCCCTGTCTCCAAGTCTCAGCTTCCTGAGCACTAGCTGCATGCTCTGTGGAACAATAACCCCCCATTTTCTCCCCAGGAAACCTCATGGATATGGTATTCAGTACACCTGAGGTCTATTCAGTTGCAGTCTAGTTCTCACTGTTCTAGTTCTGCCTTACTAAGCTGTAGACATACGGCTTTATCCATAGTGCTGTTCTTGAGGAGATAACAGGAGGAACAGGTTTGCCAGAAGTTTCTTGTTAAAATCTTTAGGGATAAGTATGCCTGAAACTATATTGGGGTTTGCTTTCCAGTTGCCTCCTTGCTTTGATCCAGACCCACTGTACTTTGGTGGTGTTGTTCTCCATGTTGGTGCCTGTTCCCACAGTGACTCTCACTTCTTTGCATTTCCATCCACCTGAGCTGAATGTTTTTTCTCCTACACTCTTGGGAGAACCTACATTGATGCACTGAGGCTTAAGCCACTTTCCTGTGATTACACAGAAAATTTATGCCAGCACAAATAATTGTACCCTGTCCTCTAGATCTAGGTGCCACCTGTCCCAGGCAAATGAACTCCTTTGACTGACTTCCAGGGACAGCTGGAAGAAGCGACCTTGGTAGTACCGTGCCTTGTAGCTTCATGCCAGGCATGGAGGAAGGACCCTAAATGAGCTGCTTCTCCACATAATTTTCTTGCTCGTTATCCAGTGCTCTCCTTTGACAATCTACCCACTAACTGCTGCAGAAGCATGTTTTTCAGTCAGCTACCTGCACCCAGTGAAATGTCATAATGAGAACTGCAAAGGTATCTCTCGGGCTGAAGTGGTTGTTGCTTCATTTGATGGTCTTACTTGGTACCAGATCACTATGGCTAAAATTAGCACTTTTAAGTAGTGAAAACTTGAAGTGAATTGTCTTTGGGTGTTTTGGGTTTTTTTAGGAGTGGTTGTTGTTCAGTTAGCATATCAATTTAACTGTCTGAGAACATTATCTCGACTGCAGCATTACCTATATGCCAAAGAGGAAAATGTATGCAGCCCCAGTTATCTTTTCCTGTTTGACATTCAGCACTCTGGGCTCAGAGAGGCAAGTATCTGCTCCACTCTGTGCTGTGCCAACTAATGGTTAGAAAGTGCATGAGCTAACAAACCCTTGACACCTCTGTTGACTTTTCCAGTAGCACTTTGGTAAGGTAAATTTACCTATAGGTGAAATGAAAGTAAATCAGTATTCCCAGGATGCAAATCCTCTGGCACCACTGCTATACTTAAATGCTGTCTGCTGAATGGGGTTACTGGGAGTGGGCTAGGACCCCTCAGCTCTACTGGTCAAGTCACACCATTCCAGGGAACATAAGTATGTTCCTGAAAGGAGTACATTCACAATCTCCACATTCAAATAAAACAAAACAAAAGCATAACCAATGCTTACAATGGAACCTCCTAAAGCATTACAGCTCTGAGCTAGGAAGTGATGTCACAAGTCAAAGAGTATTTTGTTGCTTTTTCCCCCTAGTGATATGACTAAGTTCTGAAGCTAAGTAAACTGCAGCTATTCGCATATGTATCCCTGTAAGTCTTTATGAGGCAAGATTTCCCATAAAGCTGACCTGTCTGGAGCGCTGTGACCTCTCTCACCACAGGAGCTGAGTGCTTTTAGGACTGTAATGTCACTCATCTCACAAACTCTCATGCACCAAAGCAGTACCACTGTCCCTTTCACACAGGCAAAAGCATGAGTGCTGAGGGGTAAAAACCCTGCATGAAATTCCATGATGTTCCTGAGTGCACTGCTCCTTCACAGTCCATGCGTCACCTTCCCTAGGTACCATATGAAGACTCTAGACCACTGGAACAAAATACAGCCACAGAGCATGCATCAAGCAAAGTCCCATATGGTCTAACTCCAGAGTGAGTTTTCAGATTGAGCCTCCTTCTTCCTAAAGCTCTAGATTCCTTCAATGTCCTGTTTGGAGCACCCAGAGTTTACTTAGGAAACAAAGGGCTTAGCCTCTAACAAGCAAGCCACATCATATTTACATAGCCATATGCAACGGCCATGACTGAAAGGATGGAAACCCCTACAGTGTAAGGACCTGACTGGTACTTTCAACACACCATTTAAAAACAATCTTAGTTGGTTTTGTCGCTTTTGGTGACATAGACAAAACACAGACTGTTAAGGAAAAAAAAAAAATCTGAAAAATGTCTGGTAGTCTTTAGGCTCCTTCCCTTCCATGCCTTACTCCTGAATAATAGGACAAACTCACAAAGTATTTGGTATCTTTGATGCTCTGGACACCAAGAGCTTTTCTAATGCCAAACTGTCTCTTGGGATTTCTCTAGGCCTATTCTGCTAGTGCTGCAAGCCTGATTTGGTCAAAATTGGGATCTTCCTCTTAATCCTACTAATTTGCTTTTTACTGCTCATTTTGACATTGGTGTACCTACAAACCTGCAGGTTTGCACTAGTAGAGCCACTTTCCTCAATATATAATTTCTTTGGCCACATGAAATGTGATTATCATTTCATCTGTGTCCCTCAGCATAACAAATGCTGCCCAATTCCCATGGCAACCCTACGTGAAAAAGAAAAATGTAATAACTAACAAACCAGCTAGCTAGCTCACCTCTCATATGATCCAAGAAAAGTATCAGATGAAAAGCAGTTTATGTGCTGTTTTTTGAAATAAAGAGTTGTAGACGCCTAGCCCAGCAGCTGTCTTCCACTTGGTGGTGGAAAGCCATAAATCCATTTACACAGCCAGGAAAAAACAAAACAAAACAAAACAAAAACACGAAAGCAGGGAGGTCATTCTCTCCCTGNGCACAAAACCATTCTGTATTTTTTGTTTGTTTCACCTGGTGTTATTTGGTAAGTCCCATATCATGGCATTTTGGGGGGTTTTATGCTGTAAGGTGTTTCAATGAGCTGTTGTTCCACAGAACTGTCCTTTCAGATTATACTCTTGTACATAGCTCTCAGAAATAGTGGAAAGCTAGCTAAAATTAAAATCATGTGTCATTCCAATTGTAGCTGGTTAATGAGGATAAAGGCACTCCTGAATCCCGTTAGAGGATCCCTGTGGTATTTCAAACGTTGTGAGGTTGCTGTCATCAAGCCTGTCCCTACTAAAGATCACTCCAGCATCTCACCCTTACAACTGTCATTACAACGATGCTAGTTGTCCTGGGATGTAGGTGGTCACAACAAAAGTGAGTGCTCTTTCTTGCTCCAACCCTGCAGACGCATCCTACAAAATAGATAGATATCCTGTGCTGGAAGATTCCTAGAGGCAGACAGGCAGTCCATGGGCGTAGGAGCCACACCTTTAAGGGTGGAGGCTTCTATGGACTCAGAGTTGTGTTTAGAAGAGAGACCAGAGAGTGTGTGAAATATATCATCATGGACAGAGATGTAAGGGGAGTAAGCAGCAGAACTCAATTGTAAATTGCTGACAGACCAGTGTGGCATCTAATGTGAGCCAGGGGAAAAGGTGTGCATAGGATATTAAGCATATATAGCCTGTTGTATTAATAGTCACCACAAGGGAAAGGAAATAAGGTTCTGATAGAGGCAGATAGAGATACATAGTGTCATGCAGCTCTCTCCTGTAGCCACATACCATGAATTTTGTACATTTTCTCAGGCTCTGTAAGCTATTTTGAGTCTCCAAATGTGCTAGCATCATCTGGTAAATCACCTGCCATGTCATTTGCTTACCAACACTAGAGAACATAAATGGCTTTCATTTTCAAAATTAAGTGTGACCAAGCAATTGCTTATGGTTATTGCAAGGCCACTGTGGGCTTCCCACACACAAAGCATGAGACTTGCACCACACAATGCAGCTTTGTGCCTCTGTGCTCTCGAGGGCTCAAGTCAGGTTCATTATCGGTTCCTCTATTATTGTTGCTTCTGTGGTCCCTTCTCTCAGGGCAGGTACACTTCTGGCTGCAACCTCCTGCCCTTGCTCTTAGCTGTTCAGACTGATAGAGTCAAGTAGGCAAAGTGTTCCATACCCTCACCACTGACTGCATGACATGATGGGAAGGGAAGCAGTGTCTCTGGTGAAAATGGACACTGCAGCTCCTGAGACCTGTGAGTCATGGGTAAGAATGGAGAGTGTGTCATGTGAGGAGCAATGCATTCCCTCTCTGCAGAGCCCATTCCAAAAGGCAGCTATCCCCAGAGCAGAACAGTCTGCAGAACAGTTCAGAAGAGGCAGTGCTGTACCCCACTGGCAATTAAGCTTGTTGGAAACAAGCTTCAGGCTCTGGAAACACAACCAAAAGACAGTTTATGTCCCAGTCTGCCTTCCAAGGTGTCTGGTTGAACCATAATTCCCTTCTTCACACATGAGGGTAATGACTACTGCTGATGCTCAGTGACTGTCCGTGTGTGTATGCAAGCAATGAAAGGCTATTGTAAATATGAAGAAAGAAGAGTTTTTATTGAAGGATGTGATGCTTCCTCCCCATTTTCCCCAAAGAATTCAGTGTATATTCAGGAACAGATAAAAAAATGTTTCTTTCCTTCAGATTTTAGACACTAATCTGCATTTTAGTGTTGGGGGTTTTCTCTTCTTCCTGGCTGAAGGCGTATTCTTGCTTTGGCTGCTAAAAGCATGCAGCTAATGATTATCTCATTAGCCACCACTACCGCAGCTAAATGGATGCAGTTAAGACTTTCACCAAATTAAAGCTACAAAGCAAAAGCATTGGTTAGTCATTCATCCCATATTTTGCTGAGCTTAAACAAGAGGGTGCTCTTGTAAAACGAGTCCTGCAAGGCTGAGATCACAGGAAAGGTAAAAGCAAGGGCCACAGGGACTCTAGATTACACATGATATTAAGACAGCAACTGATTTCATTACTGTTATTATTATATTTAGAAATATAAATTACTTATAGAATTATGGTTTTGGAGGGAACGCTTACATGTTACACACTCCCCTTCATGAATATTTTTCAACCAGATTATAGCAGAAATGTCCTTCAGTGAAGAGGGTGAGAGAATTAGATACCTTATGAGGATCTGGGGCCTTTCTTAAGCCATCAGCTTATCCTGGGAGTTATGAAGTATGTCTTCTGTTGGGCTTTTTTATCTTTCTGCTGCAAGGCTGACAGAGTCACCAGCAGTAGGCAGGAGATAGTAGCAGATACATAGGAAGAAGATCCTGTAGGGAAAAGAGAGGAAAAGGAGAGGTTTCAATATACAACTCACTCTCAAACTAGAATTTATCATGTGATTTTAACTTAAATTTCTTGGAGGGGGGAGGGGGGAAGGGGGGAGAGGGGTGTTGTTTGCATGAAAATGTTTATGCTCCCTTGCACAGACACTATTTTCCAAAATATAATTCCTTCTTAATTTCCTGAGTCTTGCTGTGATCCATATGCTACAGGTACCATAGCCCTCAAAGGCAGCTTTGAACAGTATGCCTATCCAGACCATAAAATGGCACTAAATTTAAGAAATAAGTATTACATTAAACATAATGAGAAGTATGCTTTAAAAAATGGATTTTCACATCTCTGGAAGCAAGAAACTGTACCACCGAGAGAGTCCAGAATGACAGGGGAGAAGTTCAGACTTGGACCACAATTAACCCAAAGATGTTCGAATGCAGAATTTTCTATTAGAGCATTACTGTTGCAATGAATTTTGAATTTAGCTCTATATGCAGTGATGAACTCTCTCATATCTCCTTTGGATGCAAAATCCAAAAGTCCAGCAAAACCCAAGTACATCAGATTTGGCCTTGGTGAGCCTCGTGTTGATTTCTGCCCTCTACTGCAAATGGACCTGCTGAGACAGATACAGCAACAGAAAACTGCAAATGCAGTTGCTGCCTGAAAGATATTTCCTTGCACACACACATGGGTGACATCACTTATTTTATGCTTTTGTGACTGCCACCTGTAAAGCCATTGTTTTGGGTGGCAATGCAGGAACTGAAATAGTCTGTGAAAATGTAAGTGTGAAACACTCTTGCAAATACAGTGAAAACTTCAAGACTTTGGAAAAGGAAGAAAAAACCCTGACATGGGTTGGGAACTTCCACCCCTCCTCCACCATTGCAATTTAGCTCAGACAGTTTGGAAGTAAGATGAAGCTATATTTGCAGCACGGCAAAATGTACAAGCATATATATATATATATACACACAATATATTTACAAGTATTTACAATTATATACAGATTAGAAATAACACAGAAATCCAAACTTCCTCTCAGACAAAGAAACTGCTCAGAAGAGGCTCAAAGCTGTCCATTCTTTCTCCCTCTACTTTCCCAGACAGACAAACAAGACAAGCAGCAAAGCTTACATTGTATCCTGTTAGCCAAGATGAGTGGAAAGGTATTAGAGTGGAGTTAAGAGGAAGCAAATAGATGCAGGGTCCCAGGCCAGAGTGGAAGAGATTGTTTACATTTTGGCTTTTTATCCCTTTCAACAAACCAGTGAACGATACAGACTTCATGATTATTTTCTTTTCACAACCAATGACCTAGTTTCTCTCATTAAAATATTCCAATTAGCCTCAAACCAGCACAAGCCCGTTGCACCTTGCCATTTTCCTATTCTGTGATCCAGTCTAAATTTGTTTCCTCTGTTTCCAGAGGTGTAGCAGTCACATATCAGTCACTGACCCCCTTTCCTACTGGGATGGTACTCAGATGAGTGTTTTCTTCTAAATTATGATTATCATTACACAAGTATACTGGCATACAGATATGTTGGCCTGCTTGTGAATGGGAGATACTGGTTCGTTTGAGAGCTTTGAGAAAACAAGAAGTGAATCTGTCCAGGAAAAAATAGTCATGAGAGAACAGATGAAATTATGAATCATAGAATCATAGAATGTCAGGGGCTGGAGGGGACCTCAAAAGATCATCTGGTCCAGCACCCCTGCCAGAGCAGGAGTGTTTCACACTGAAACACATCCAGATGGTTCTTGAATATCTCCAGAAAGGAAGACTCCACAATCTCCATGGGCAGCTGATTCCAGTGCTCTATCACCCTCACAGTGAAAAAAATTCTGCCTAAGGTTCACATGGAACCTCCTATGCCTCAACGTCCACCCGCTGCCCCTTGTCCTGTCACTGGGCATCACTGAGAAGAAGTTGGCTCCATCCTCCTGGCACTCACCCCTTACATATTTATAAACATTAATTAGGTCACCCCTTAGTCTCCTCCTCTCCAAGCTATATAGTATTTATGCATGATACTATGAAGTTAACAACATGAGTGAATGGAGTGTTTCAAAGAGAAGAAACTTCTAGAAAAGTCCTTCAGGGGCACCACAAACCCGGGGTTGGAAGATCATCTAATGCTGCAAAGCTGTAGATGTTGGGAGCTGTTTGCAACTCTCTCTTTTGCCTTGTCCTGTTTGAGATTTCTTTCCCACTGCCATTCACATTGAGGCACTCAAACAGAACTGGGCACAGGAATATTGAAGCAGGTGAAATGAGCTACTATAATGCCATGACACTGGTAGGTAGCTCATTTTAGGGTATTAAAAGCTGCAGTACAGGATGTTCTGAGGGATGTTCTTTAACAAAGGACAGGAAAGTATTGTATGGTGCAATATATCCTGGTAGTCTATTCAACAGCAGCAAGAATCTTAATTCTTTTCAAGATAATAATCACGGTTCCCCCTCTTCTTTGATGAGGAAAGCATTTTGTATTTACAGCTTCATATTTACAGTTCATAATCTTCTTCTCTCCTTTTTTGTAGGTATTGTCCACATCAAGAGCTATGCCAGTATTGCTTAAAGGGTGTTTTTGAGTAACTTCAGTTGATCTAGGTCATTTGTGAATGCCTAAATAAGAAGGATGAAGAGCCATTGACTTATAAGCTTTCTAATTCTCCCTCCAGAGCTTAGAATGTTCCCAAAGGGAGAGACAGAGTAAATCCCAGCACTTCTAGACTTGTTTGACTCCTTCTCATACTCTCTTCTTTGGCTTTCTTCTTGTGTCATTCTAAGCCACCACAGCTTTAGAAAGCATCAGAGACTCAAAGCAAGAGTGCATAATCAAAAAGAATTATTTACTGAGTAGGAAACTGTCCCAATCTATGAGACAGTTGTATGAGCAAACAGGTGTACTACACTTTCCTGTTTAGCTTCAAATCAACATTATGGCTATTTATGTACATGATAAAGTTTATCCTGACAAGGATGTAGCGTGCTGCCAAACAGAAGAGAATGGTATGGTTTCTCATCTAAAAGTCTGTGATATTTTTGGGGGGAGTCTCTAGAGCCTCAGGGATTTCCTGTTAGTTATTGTATCCTGCCTTGCACAAACTACAGGTTTTCCCTGTTTTCCCAGAACCACAGAATGACAGTATGTTAGAAGTTAGAAGGGACCTCCAGAGATCATCAAGTCCACCCCCCTTGCCAAAAGCAGGATCCCCTAGGATGGTCCACACAGGAATGGATCCAGGCAGGTTTTGAAAGTCTCCAGAGAAGGAGATTCCACAACCTCTCTGAGCAGCCTGTTCCAGTGCTGTGTCACCCTCATTGTAAAGAAGTTTCTACTCATGTTGAGGTGAAACCGTCTGTGTTCAAGTTTGTATCCATCGCTCCTTGTCTTATTGCTGTGCAGCACTGAAAAGAGATGGGCCCCATCCACTTGATACCCACCCCTCAGATATTTATAGACATTGATGAGATCTCCCCTCAGTCTTCTCCAGACTAAACAGTGCCTGGTCTCTCAGTCTCTCTTGATAGAGGAGATGCTCAAGTCCCCTAATCATAGAATCATAGAATCATAGAATCATAGAATCATAGAATGGTAGGGTTGGAAGGGACCTCAAGGATCCTCCAGTTCCAACCCCCTGCCATAGGCAGGGACACCTCCCACTAGCACAGGTCACTCAAGGCCTCATCCAACCTGGCCTTGAACACCTCCAGGGAGGGAGCAGCCACGACCTCCCTGGGCAACCTGTTCCAGTGCCTCACCACCCTCACTGTAAAGAACTTCCTCTTAACATCCAGTCTAAATCTGCCCTCTGCCAGTTTAAACCCATTGCCCCTTGTCCTGTCATTGCAAGACCTTATAAATAGTCCCTCCCCAGCCTTCCTGTAGGCCCCCTTCAGATATTGGAAGGCTACTATAAGGTCTCCTCAAAGCCTTCTCTTCATCATTGTGTTTTGTTCAGAAAGAAACTTCACTCAGTTTGCTTTTCTTTTTTTCTGGCTCCTCACACTTCTTTCTATTTGGTTTTGCAAAATCTAATTCTCTTGCAGAGTGAATCAAGAATTTCAAAGCAATTTAGAGGTGAGTGGTCAATCTTCATGAAGTTTCATGACTGGTGTCTCTTAGCATTACTCTAAACAGCTTCAGCATAATCAGGACAGTGCCTCTGGCTGTCTGGTTTGACTTCTGCTGCTGATAGGTTTAAAATCTTTGTTGGAAGTTTTAGGTTTCCTGAGAGCCCACAGCAGAATACATGTGCAAAATGATGTCTGAAATGGACCAGAAGTAGGTATCAGACAGGCTGAGATAACTTGTGGAAAAACTTTAAGTCCAATAGAAACCCACAGCATGCTTTCCAAAAGCAAAACCTCAACAAGACCTCACTAGCTTTGCAGCCTGACCCCTCTTCTTCTACAACCATCATGAAGTGCAGGGGAGAAAATCACTCTGTCTACCACTGCCTGCAGAGCTGTCCTGCAGCTCTAGTAGTGGTGAAGGGGAGAAGATGTGTCTGAGTCACAGTCTGAGTTGTTTGTAGTGTCACAGAATCACAGAATGNATCAAGCCGTGGTTCAGGAGGAGCCTTGTGCATCACATCTACATTTCAAGCGGCATGCTCTGATCATCTGCACTTGTGATAAAAATGCTTTGTAAGAGTTGCCCTTTTTGCCTTGTTCCCAGTGAGACTGGAAAGTGACTGCACTACTACACACAGACACAGATTCACCCCTTCTAATGAATGCAAATGAGGGGTCAGCCACAGCCTGCGTGAAACACCAGGGCAATTGCTCTCTGTCTCCCAGTTTTAGGGTACTGGGACCACTTGCATGTTCCACAGACCTGTCCCCAAATGGTTGGTCATTCCCCTCCTCCCCAAACTGATCAACATTCCTAGCTTATGCTTCTGCTACTTCAACTGCTGCTCCACCAGTCCAGTGTTGACCCAAGTATCAGCTTATCCCTAAAGAGGTGACACAGCCTTGCTAAACTTCAGCTTATTTCACTTTATGTTGAAGAAGCATTTTCCTTGCCAGATTTTTTATTTTCCTCTCTCCACTCTTCACTCTGTCCCAAAAAGGACTGGAGAAGGATTAATTTCCAGCTGGAAAGGAAAGGAAAGAGCCAAATTTCATCTGAAAGGTATTGCATTAACTAAGCTGTAGATGCAGATAAAATGCTACTCTTTTACTAAGGAATGGGGAATGGAAAATCTTATCTCTGTCAGCATGAGCAAAGATAGTTGCAATATCATGAATTTACAGCATTTTGTATTATAGTATGGAGAGCACTTATCCCAAGATCCAGACGACAAAGGGGCTGAAGCAGGAGGAAACTGCCCCCACTTAACAAAGACCAGTTCATTCTGGATGGACTCCTGGGCAAGAGCTTTCCTTTGCATTGCAGTTAGAAGTCCAGTCTTACACAGATAGGTTTCACACAACAATGACCAAGGAAACAGCAGTGTCACGACAGAAGGGAACTAGTGGAAAGGTGTGTGCTGTTCATTAACAAGATGTAAGAAATACTGGGGGGCAATGATATGTGCTTCTAGTTGTAATTTTGCCCCAAACAAATGTAGAGATTATTTAATTCCGATTCATATTGAGCTCTGCCTGACCAGTTCATTTTTCTCTTTGTCCAAGTTTTAAACTGTGACAGCATCAAGGAAATAAGAGCACAACCAGCCTTCATTTCAAACAGGTCTTTTTCCACACTTCTTGGTTAGGACCTACCTAGGAGACATGGTGCTTGGCCCAGAGTTTACATGCCAAGTGGGAGTGTGACTACCACTTGAAGCTTAGTTCCTAATTTGTGGTTCAAGGCAATCTGCAGAACTTGGAGCAATATCATTTCAGTCAAAGGCTTCCCTTCCTGCCCCTAAATTGGGACTGGCATTTCTTACCTTCTTGCATTTTCCTAGGCTCATCCTATTGCTCCAGATGCTTTGCAGAAGCCTCCATACTGCTGAGGTATGGAGACATCTCTGTAATCCTAATGCAAGAGATACTTACCATCTTTTTGTGTAGGAGTCAGTGTGGAAATGCAGGCAGACACAAGTGGCTGTGACTTGGCTGAATGTATGAGAGCCAGTGAATGGCTGTACCACACCAGCTCTGAAGACCACCCTGACTTTGGACGGGAACGCCTCCCGCCTATGGGGCCAGATCTGCATCTGTCTGCTTCCAGACCAGCTTCCACGCCTGTAAGGCAGCATCGGTTCCCAGAAAACCGCACGTGGCTGTGGCTGAAACACCAAGAGTGAGATTCTGTCTCAGGGATTTGCTGCCTTCACGCTGCGCTCCAGCTGTGCTTTCATGGCAGATGACATCAGCAGCACTCCTCAAGCCCAGCTTATAATATTCTTAAGGCAATACAGAAACTAATTAATTCCAAGTGTGCCCATAATTTCCTGACACAGTTTGTATCTGCCTTAACTTTTGCACATGCATGAACCAAGCCTCCTTCTTTCTCCTCATCCTAAAGTGGTTTTAAAGTAAGCAACATTAAATAAACATGCAAGGTTGTATATATTCCCTACAGACTGCACAGGCTTTTGGCAGTGTGGATCTCATTAAGATCAAATGGGCTAAAGAAATAGGAAACCTGGCATTGAATAATAAAATAATCATGATGGTCCTTGTATAAGCCAACACTTTCATAGGAATTTACCACCAAGTTCAATATTTCAAAATTGTCCTTTAATTTTGCATGTGTTACTAGAGAATTTCATCAGTTTCACACCCTGAGTGTTTCATGCCAAATACAAACTAATAGGGACACAAGAAGTCAGGAGATGTCAGTTCCCAGATCACATCCCAAAAAAAGAGAATCCCAACCAGGACTACATCTTTTTCAGGACTTATTTTAGAACCAAAACAATTTGAACCACTCTTAAGGATAGTTAAATATTCTGTGAAGGTATTATACCTGTTTAAACACAATCAGAAATAGATTTGATTAATTGATGTAATTTCACTAGAAGTACAATGTAGTATTATGACCCTGGGCTGACTGCTCATCATCACAAAAAGCATGTTTGCCACCTTTTCTGGTGCATGGCACTCAGCTATCAGCCCCTCTCTGCCCATGAAATTATTTCTTGAACTCCACAAGTTGTGTTAGTTGCCGTAGGGCAATTACAAGTTGTTGTAGTCCAAGACCATGTATTGCTGCTGCCATTGTAGACTTCACTTTTGTGGTGAGCAAAAGTGGTTCACAAATTTGCTGCAATTTCAGGCTGATAATGGAAAGTGAAATACCAGTTGGACATTCATGCTGAGGTTTTCTTTCTGTGTTTGTTTTTGTGTCTAGTAGTTGCAATTCTCTTGCTCCTTCTGTATCTCATGTAGCTGTTTGAGGTTCCACTGAATGAACGAACGTGAATGAAGCTCCAGGAAATGCATTTTTCTAACATTTATCCCATTTACAGTGGGGGGGGGGAAAAAAAAAAAGGAAGAGCCTAAAGACATAAGTAAAGCGATAGCTACAGAGTTGGCAACTGCAAAATGAAGAGAAGGGAAGCCACTATGTGGTACCCAAAGCTGTTTGTGAGGGTATTCTGAGCTGAGTACAACCATCCTGGCACTGTG
This sequence comes from Ramphastos sulfuratus, assembly GCA_013399055.1. Classification (NCBI taxonomy): domain Eukaryota; kingdom Metazoa; phylum Chordata; class Aves; order Piciformes; family Ramphastidae; genus Ramphastos; species Ramphastos sulfuratus. Next base: position 22,579 of record WBNM01007989.1, read on the forward strand.
ACTCAGGATTTTGAGTGCAGCACATTCCTGTACACAATATGCATTATGTAGGGTTAGTCTGAAAAGATACTTTAATTTAGATCACCCAGCCTGAAGCCTGGATTATTTTCTGCAATCTCGAGGGGTTCCTGATGCCATGATCTGGAGTCATTATGTACCATTAAGCCTCAGTGCAGCCTTCTGCATAAATCATGCTGTTCAGGATGCCTTTGCAGCTTTTTGGCTTCAAACACAAATCTTCCAGCCTCTACAATCACAACATCTCCAGGTCAGCTGTGAATTAGGTGAAATTACCTCAAGCTATTAGCTGTAGCACATCTTCTTCCAAGTGATTAACAGGGAGGAGGGCAGAGATATTTTTCAGACAGTGAAGTAAGAGTTGGCTCCATTTGTTTTCAGTGCATGTGAGGTGCAGGGTCATGGCCAAGGACAGTTGGCCAAGGACAACTGGTCTTGGCCTGTTGCACAATTTACCCCATGGCACTTGAGTACTAGTGCAAGAAAGCCAGGAGGCTGTGAGCCTGAGACCATGCACTGCTACCAGAAAAGGAAGCTTTCGTTGTTGGCAGCCAGTGGGTTTTTTAGGTGTAAATTATGTGATTGACAACCCCACCACCCAGCTCTGGGCTCTAGTGAGGAGACATCAGCTTCTAGGAAGATGTTGCATGTCTTAATTGCAGTTCCTTTTTTAGATAAGACATCTTGATGTCTCTCAAGGGAAGACTTAGTATTATCACTAGTGTTCTGCCATTGTGCAGAGCACAGCTGCAACATCAAGTGCCCAAGGGATCTTCTGTGGTGGGATATGCCATAGAGTTGAGACTAGTCCAAAGATTTTCCTCTCATTAGCATATGCAGATGCTGCTGGCATAGATATTTTAGATCAACAAAGATAGTCTCCATGTTTTCTTCAAAGGAAGAAGCATGCTGCAAGGCATGGGAGACAATATAGCTTACATCAGTGAGCCTGGAAGACACTTTCAATGGTTTCATTGGGCATTACTCATGTCCAGTCTCCCATTGATACTGAAAATATTCATTCAGTAGTAACACATAAGTCCCATGTCCAGCTCTTTGACCACTGTCTCTAACAACCCACTTCTGACTGTAGGCATTTTGCAAACTCTTATCCTTCGCTTTGATACCATTGTCTGTAGTTTCGTGATCTGTTGCAGGGAAACTATGGACAGACTCCAACAATACTAAAAAGCTATTTCATCTAGCAGTGACAGTAATTCATATGATTCATATGACAGTAATTCATTTATAGAGTGATGTAAAACTGTGCAATTTAGGTAAGTAAAAAATGTTTCAGGGAAAACCAGAGATGATACAAAAATACCCTGACTTTGGGCTGCCACTGAATCTAAAACTGATGAGTGGCCATCAGATCGAGGGAGGTTCTCCACTTCCTCTACTCTGCCCTGGTGAGACCTCACCTGGAATATTGCTTTCAGTTTTGGGCTCCCCAGTTCAAGAGGGACAGGGATCTACTCAAACGAGTCCAGCAGAGGGCTACAAGGCTGAGGGACCTGGGATTTTTTGGTCTGGTGAAGGGAAGACTTAGAGGGGATCTAATAAATGTTTATAAATATCTGAGGGCTGAGTGTCAAGAGGGAAGGGACAGGCTCTTCTCACTTGGACCCTCTGATAGGACAAGGGGTAATGGATATAAACTACATCACAGGAAGTTCCATCTCAACATGAGGAAGAACTTCTTTACTCTAAGAGTCACGTAGCACTGGAACAGGCTCCTCAGGAAGGTTGTGGAGTCTCCTTCTCTGAAGACTTTCAAGACCTGTCTGGATGCATTCCTGTGCGACCTGCACTAAATCCTATGGCCCTGCCCTGGCAAGGGGGTTGGACTCAATGATCTTCAGAGTTTCCTTCCAGCCCCTAACATCCTGTGATCCTGTGAATGTTTTTGCTGAAGTTCAGAAGAAGGATCTAACCTGGGTCAAACACAGGCTCTTTTTGAAGCATAAGCTCTTGCTTGCATTGATATTAATAAATAATACATACATACATACATACATAAATAGTAGGTGTGGCTTGGTCTCTGCAAAGCTTGCCCGTAGGATTTGGTGCTTGTCTAAAGCTGAACTTGAGGGGAAGCTCATCAGAAGCATGACCAGGTAGGAGTCACAATGCAGAAACAGCTGCTGATTGCAACTTGCTGAAGTTGCCAAGGATGGAGGATATGGAAAATGTTAGTAACATTCAGTTCAATTATAATTCTACATCACTGAAAGCTTTGTCTCAGAGTTTCCTGGGATTTCTGAATCAATGTCATAACAGTAAGGACATCACGGATAATAAAGCAGAATTTTAAATAAATCCACACACTAGTTGTGGTTCTTCATTAAAAAATAGGATTGTTTGTAAGGTCATGAAGTAAACAGGTAGAAAAAAAAATCGGAGGTCGCTATAGTGAGCTACTGATTGAAGGGATCTGTTACTTTCATAGAATGCCTGGAAGGATGCAATTCATCAGTGGCTCAAAAATGGACAATTTTATGGTTTATACAGTGGGCAAGCTCAAGCATTTCATGGTGCTAACAACAACATTTTGGCCTCAAAACCTGGCAAGCACTGATTCTCCAGTTCTGAGACAGTCTACAGGTTCCTAGTCCAGACTCCACCCAATGTTCAAGAGCTGCTTGGGCCTCACTGTGCTCCCATATCTACAGGAAAGACAATATTGGCCGCTTCCTCCTCCTGCTTCCCACCTGCAGCTCAGGTTTCTTCCACCCTTGGGTATTTCTCCAATTCCTCTCAGACCCTGGCTCTCCCCTTACCATTTCAAGAAGTTAGGAAAAGCCCAACTGGTTGCACCTGCACTCTGGCCTTTCTGTCATCCTCTGCAAGCCTCAAAAAGTCACTGCAGGAAATTACCACAGCAACATTGCAGTTCCTTTGCTGCAAAGCAATGAAACCTCATCTTTTCACAAAGTGGAGAGGCCAATGCATGTTCCTCCTGAGCTCCAAGTGGGAAATTTGAGGAATATGTCATCATCGTCTTCTTTCTCTTCTTCTTCTTCCTCCTCTTCTTCTTCCTATTTCCTCCACTTCTTCCTCTTCCTCCACTTCTTCCTCTCCTTCCTCCTCTTCCTCCATTTCCTCCTCTCCTTCTCCTTCTCCTTCTCCTTCTCCTTCTCCTTCTCCTTCTCCTTCTCCTTCTCCTTCTCCTTCTCCATTATTATTATNCAGCTGCCTAGAAGGGAAAAAAAAATATTAAAAACTAAATTTAAAAGGCAGTACTGTTAATGCCAAATGCAAGGTAAATACTGCTGGCAAAGTCATTCCTGTCTCTAAAAGAACGTCTCCTCTGACTGCAAAAATCTAACTTCCATGACCTCTTCCTTCTGTCCTTTTTTGTAGGCGAGCAGATGGATCCAATTATCCTGCAGGAATGCCCTCCCTAAGCTGTGCAGAAGTGAGCATGTCACATGAAACCTACAGCCTACATGAAGAAGGGAAAGGAGTATTCTGCAAAGATCATTGAATAATGATTACTAATGGTCCATTTCCTACCTACACGGTCTATCCGGAGACATTTTCTGATTGGCTTGTGTTTTTTCAGCTTCCCTTTTAATCAAATGTGGTTTAGAGCACAGAAGCCACTGGACTGGCCCAGGGAAAACGTGTGTTGCACCATTTCTGTTCTTAAATCTGTATTACAATTATCAACAAAATACAGTTTCCCTCACTTTTCACTTAAGAAAAGACTATCTAGAAGCAAAAGCTAATTTCTTCTCTTTCTGTGGTTTCCTCCCAGGTAGTAAGAGTCTCCTAACATTGCTGGCATTGTCCCATGCCACAGATGCAAATTGTATTTAATGATGGAAATGGGATGTTTAAATTCATTTCCATGTGCATTTAGCTTCCAATCTGCTGTTCCTCTTTCAGACATACTGAAAGACTTTGTGCCTGTCACTTGATCTGATTTCTGCTCAGTACTGGATTGATTTGTCTAACAAAGGGGAACATTTCTCCCAGTAAGCCTTGCATTGTTAATTATCAGCAAAGTCATGCTGAGATAACGCATACAGCAGTGGATCCAAGCACACATGATTCTGTGAAAGACAGCCAACCAGATGGACATGCCACACATATGTTTAATACATATGGGAATGCATTGAACTGCCAAAAGGAAGAACATTAATTTCCTTTTGTCTCACATATGAAAATGAAAATCCCTCAGATAGAAGATGCAGACTTTATGCATGGCTAGCTTGAATTTTACACTGGGGAGAGAAAGTAGAGGATGGGAGAATCTCTTTTTCACAACGGAATTTTTAAAGTTCCCTTAAATATTGTTTTCAAAATGGGAAAACTTAATATCTGGTTTATCTCTACATGTTCATTTTTTCCTGTATTATTTTCCACGTTCGAAAAAAGGTAGTTTTTCAGAACAGAAGTATTCATACCAATTTTAATTGCCCACAGGCATGAAACCTGCCAAGTCTGAGAGGGAAAAAGAAAAGTAGCACAGGAGTTAAAATGAAAAACAAACAAACAAACATACAATAAAAAAAAAAAAAGGCAGGAGATTTTGCAAGATAAGAAAAATACAAAAAAGGAAGTTTTCTGCCCTTGCATGTGTTAAATAACCTAAAGATGGTAAATAAGCTAAAGAACAACTAAGAAACAACAATCCTTCCTTCCTTCCATTTTCTCAAACCTGTGATATTTACCCCACTGAAAGCTCCAGGTGCCTTGGGAGTCTCCTGATAGCCTCCCCAAACACGGATTAATCAGGCTCAAGCATCTAAACGTGGCAAATATGCTCACTACCAGCTCTCTATTGTAAGAGAACTGAGCAGGAAACCAGAGATCACATACAAGCTCAATAACGGGCAGACATATTTTATGCATTATCATTACTCTGCAGCTTCAGTATGCCTGGCCTGGAAAGTCATGATGAATCTCCCCAAACAGCATTTTGTCTCTCTGTAATAAACCATCCAACTGAGAGAAGTGTAAACTGGCTCTAAGAGAGGTCTGCAGTTCAACAATTTGGTCTCAGTGGGTTTCCCAGGGGCTACCATTGACTGCTTTGTGAAAGAAGTTATGGGGAACAGACCCTCTCATCAGAGCATTTGATTTCTATTTTGAGCTGTGGCACTTTGTCAGCTGCCCAAGAATTCATGCAATGTCAGACAAATGCTATCCAAACAACTGATGATCAGCCTTTTTCCAGACCAGTTTGGGAGAAGACCCCTAAACTTTATAACCATTCTTAGAATAACCTTCTGGTAACCAAAGGACAAACTTCAGACAAAACCATTTTCTTTCCAATCTTCTCCCCAAAAGGCTCTGTTTTCACCTGGGGTGGTTGTCCATGACCAGTGTTTGAACCTAAGAGAATGGCTGTATCTTTGAGCCCTACTGAGTGAGTGATGTCCAGATTCATAACAGTAATAAAGAGTTGTTCTCTTTCAGACTCTCCACATTGTCAATAGCAAAATACTTGACATAAAATCATAGAATCAACCAGGTTGGAAAAGACCTCCAAAATTATCCAGTCCAACCTATCACACAGCCCTGTCCAATAAACTAGACCATGGCACTAAGCGCCCCATCCAGTCTTTTCGTGAACACCTCCAGGGATGGTGACTCCACCACCTCCCTGGGCAGCCCATTCCCATGGCAAATCACTCTCTCTGTGAAGAACTTCCTCCTAATATTCAGCCTATACCTCCCCTGGCACAACCTGAGACTGTGTCCTCTTGTTCTGTTATCTGATCGTTCTCCTGATCCTCTTAACAGAAGTTTCACTACCACTGTCTGTGACAGCAAATTATGCCTGAAAATGTGCATGTTTCAGATACATCTAGACATAGAGGATTTATCCCTAAGCTTAAAGACAGACAATTCTGCAGTGGCATGGAGGTCATTACCTCAGACAACAAATTCACAACCAACCAAAATAATAAATGAAACAAACAAATACGTGTTACATTTTCTTCTTGTAACACATTTCCTCTTCCTAGCAGAAGGTTGGATCATCTTCCCATGGACATCAATAGCATGTTTGCTGTCATTTCAAGATGAAACAGCAAAAAAAAAAATGTTTGTGTGAGTAAGAGTATGCATGCATGTGCATGCCCCAAACAAACAAACAAAAAATTATTTGATAGTAAAACATCCATGCACAGGTGTTCTGCTTTGCCAAGGTATTTTAGCTATCTTCATGAGACTGCTTTAGTCTCTCATGAGGTGAGAGTATCTTTTCCCCAATAATATTGTAGTTCCATATACAGACTTCCAGTAAAAAACACAGGAAACATAAGGCAACCTGCAAAACCACTCCTAGGAAAGGTTATACCCATTGCATAACTCTCTGAATACTTACACACTGGGGTCACTAGTTGTTCTTAATATCCGTGAGATATTCCACGGGGACATTTAAGGTCTTATGTATTTCCATGCTGAGAAGCCAATCCTATTATCAGATTTCTAAGAAATACACAAGCACTTCCTCCAGGCTCCTCCATTCTTAGAAAACAAGTTATTGTTATCCATTATTTGGCAGCAGGGGAAGATGACCCCTGTCATAGCTACTGGAGATAAGGAAAAGCTTCTTTTGTGAGAAAGAATAGCTGTTGGATGGTCCATCCAACAAGAGGGAATTCTAAATCTCAGGCAAGCCCAGTTTAGCAGAACAGGAACTAGGCAGCAGCAGTAAGGAGTGTGTGATTCCCCCGAAGTCACACAGGACCGTGAGGAGCGGTCTGCCTGATGAACCAGGAGAATAGCAGGGATATCACAGGCATGCAGTGATATCAACCAGCTGCTTGGTCCTCCCTCCAAAACCTCTCAGGGAGAGATAGAAACAAGGGTCAGCCAGCCCTGGCAGAGGCTTTTTCCCACAGACCTCTTCAGCAAAGAAAAGCTGTGAAATAAATATCAAGGAGAAAATTAAATGCCTAGTGTTATCTCTCTAGCCCCAGCTGTCCAAATAATAAAGGAATATTAGAGATATCGCTGAAAATGCTGACTCGAGCTGACCACAAACATTGCAAGCAGAGCTGCAGTACCTGAAACAAACTTCTTAAGACCAAAACCCAGCGCTAATAAGGTACACAAAGTGTCTCGGAGTTTGCAGACAGAGCTAACATACTCACCTTACAAAAGAGCAAATATATACCTAACAAAGTGAAGGCCAAAAAATAATAATGCTAATTAAAAGAGAGTTCAAAGCAGACTGCTACTCCACTGCGCAGGCTGAAATGCCTGCTCAATGGCAGCTTCACCTTGCTAGCAGGAACACCAGCCCATGTTCCTCTGGCAGGGGTGAAGCTTAACTGTTGGTGTGGTTGATGCTGTTTTACCTGGGTATCCAAGAATGCCAATGAAGGGATTTCCAAGCACATTTCATATCCAAGCTAGGCCTTCAGCTTTCCTGCAGCTGAATTCCTCACTGAAATTATGCAAACATCCTCTCAAATTTCAGATGAATTCTGCCTGCAGTGATGATCTGGCCCAGGTTCATGTGAAACAACCAGGTCCGACGCTCCAGAACATGCTTGTGATGAAGACCTTGTCAGTGTACTTCCTTGCTGGTCCAAGCAGCTAGGGTGTAGTGCCATGGAAAAGAATAAAATCACTTGCAACCTGCCCTGTTTCTAGTTGGCATTCCTCTTCTGGTTGTTCTGCAGATGGGACTGTCATTAGCCAAGCAAAAGAGAAGATGCTTGAGTACTATGCAATAGGCACACATCTGACACCTCAAAGGCTCTGAACTGCTGCTCTTTGAAGTCAATTTGTGACATTGTTGACAGTCAGCACAGAGGCTGTACAGAACAGTTCAGAGCAAGTCAGACCGAGAGTTTCACTGCCTGCCCTCACCCTATCCTAGGTGGGAAAACAAGCACCAGTTCTGCTGCCCAGACCAAATGTTACCACCATACCTCTGGTCTTGCAGTCTCTTGGTGCAGGATGAGAGCAAATCATAGTGCAAAGCTAAAGCTTTTCTATTAAAGCTAAAGCTAAAGCAGGGCAAGGGAGGTGATTCTGCCCCTTTACTCTGCTCTCATCAGACCCCATCTGGAGTACTGTGTACAGTTCTGGAGCCCCCAGCNTTTAAGTTTTTCTATTTGATTAACAAAGAAGGCTAGTGGGGTTTGCCATTGCCTTGAGGTTGTTCTTCCACCATAAAATGAATTCTCCTCAGTGTGGCTCGAGACAACCTCTGAATTGCATCATTTGTCCCCTTCTGCTCTCTACAAGGCACTTTTCTACTCTCCTAGCAGCACTCACAGTCAAATTGCCTGGCTTTGCTCTGTACTGTCAGGGGATTGTCATGGTTTAAACTTTTGCTTTTTAACAGAAATATTCCAACAACATCCTTTTTGCAAGCTGACTTTTCCTGGCTTTCCTTTATGATCATCCTGCCTTGGGGAATACCTTACCCCACACCCTTTTTCATCCCGCTGAACCTGAAATGTTTTTCCCAAAAGACAGCCAGAGGCCTGAGCTCAGGAAGGATGCCACAGTTCATGGAAAGGCAGAGATGCTGGATGTCCTGAGTCTGAAATCCTGGGTGAATGCCAGCAGCTGGTGGTTTTGGGTTCACACTTACCTGCCCTCTGATCCCATGGTTCAGTTCATGTTCAGCCTAGAAGGTGAAAGGGGAAGCACTCCTGGACAGAACCAATATTCTGGATAAAATGGAGTTGTCTTTCCACATGCGGCTTAGATGGAAGAGAAGGGAGCTAAGAGTGTTAAGAATCATCTGCTTCTGTTGGAAATTAAATGCCACTTTGAAGGATAGTACTTCAATATATCACAGAAGTGCCACAGGATACTGACTTCATTTTTATTACTTGGTTACACAGGTTTGGGAATGGAAGGAATGGGTTTAATCGTGTTGGTTGTTTGGATTCTGTTTGTCTTTTTGTTTGGTGGGGTGGTTTTTTTTTTTTTTTTTTTCTTCTCCCATGAATGGACCTTTAAAAAACTTCATTGTGATGGCAGGAAAATCCTAGTTTTGGCAATGCTCAGTGGTTTGACAGGACATCACACGTGACCTAATTTTACAGACAGCTTTGTGTCTCTTATTTAAGGGCTTGTAAATGAATGCACACGAAGAAAAACAGTATCCAGTGGAGTATGAGTAATCCACCCGGGAATGTGGTTTGTTACAGGGATGCAAAGAGTGCCTGCTCACAGTGTGCAACACCCATGGTAGCAGCCAACAGCATGGGACTCCTCTGCCAAGGGGGAATGCAAGCTGGCAGTCACATGGGGCACAATGGTGGACACACTGGTTTTGTTGGATGGGAATGGGAGAAAGGAGCACAGAACAATCCCCTGTTTCCAGGTCCTACTCCTTTCTCTCAGCTCTTTCATCTCTTCCTGAGACACACCTTATGTGTTTGAGTTGTTTTTTTTCTCCCACGAGGACTTAGAGACTTTTTTCCAAGCTTATCAAAGTGACAATGGTTATTTTCCCCATCCTAGTTCTCAGGTATCCACAACCAGACATAATCCTCCTCTTGTTCTACCTGTTATGAAAATAAATCTCACTTTTTTACAACCTTTCTGCACTCAGGGAAGACTCCTTTCACGTCCTAAGTTCTGGCCTTGCCTCTACTGCTCTCTGTGACCATACAAACACATCCTGTCAGACAGCCTTGGTCCTGAAATCCACCCTGTCAATATAATATGGACTAAGCTATTTTAAGAAGCAGGCAAACCCAAACTAAAGAAGAGAAGTGGTGAATAAAGAAATACAAGAAGAGAATAACCAAGAATACTTCAAAACCCCTCTGCAGTGTCTTGGCAGTAGTGGTCCATTAGTACAGACTTTTTTGAGTGCCACACAGAGGACATCAGTAAAGAGAGATATTGCCATATATTTTCACAATGAATCTCTTAGAAGTTAATATCAGACAGAATTATGAGTCTCTGTTACCAAAGACACTGACTAAGTTTCATGCTGTGAGGATGCAACATCAGATAATCCACCAAGGAGCGTGTGCACTGAATTATTTTGATGACAAACATAGGCATGCCTAGGAGCTACTATCAACCATGCTGTTTTTCCACAGAACCCACACAATTCCTGCAGAGGCTCATAGCTCACTATTCAAGATGTGGAGGAACTTTTCTCTGGCCACCAGGAGTTGTCTGTGGGCCCTACACCACTTCTTCATGGTTTTGTGTTTGGTCTTCCAGAGATCAGGCCTTCCTTGAAGGCTTATCCCATGTGTCTTGAAAATGACTATTTTTCTACTGTATTATTTTTTAAATACAAACTAATTTCTCTTAGGTTGCCCAGCAGCTTTGGGATTATTGTCACAGAAATGGTCTGTCATTTAGTATGGTCACAGGAATCCTATAGCCCTTTTTCTTATCTTTCAGCCTTTGTCATGTTGGATAAAAATGAGAGTGATATTTACCACCTCCTTGTGACTGTTTAACTACAGCAAGACACAATGGCCCCCTGATTTTTGGTAAGGTGATTATTTTATTACTGCAATAGGTGGCCTGCCCTGTTGGCTGATGTTCCCAATGCAGCAGGCTGAGGTTTAAGAGCCATCTCAGTATTTGCCCAACTCTTTTCCATCTCTCCTTTATAAAAAGAAGATTTTAGATTGATGTTGGTGTAATGGGGGCTAATTTTTGTGTTACAGTTAAGGTTGGGTCAGTGAGAAATTCGAGCTCTGGTAAGTATTGGATAAAAAAGATTAACCGAGGGTCTTGGACATGCATGGGCTTTGGTACTTAGTTTTATCCAAGCTCCCAGTCATGTCTAAGTGTAGGCTAAGAAATAGATTCTCCTTACTAGAAATATCCAAATTACATTCCCTGTGCAGTATAACAGGTACCATATTTTAAAAACCCAGCAATCTAACAGATGTATGTAGTGCTTTTTTAAATTTTAGAAATTTTAGGTGTTGCTAGAACGTCAAAGAGAGGCAATGAAAGCCTTAGATTAAGGTTCTGATTTTCAGAAGTCATTATGCTGCAAATAGTAATCGTATCCTGGGGACTGATTCTGGTGAGAGTGTTTGCAATACTTTAACCTTTGTGTTCTCTTATGCTGTGAGATCCAGGTATGGGCTAACCGTTCTATTAAGTATGGAGATGTTAAAGAGACTAAGTTCAAGAAATTTGTGACTGATCACAACACAGGTCACAGTATTAGTCTTAAACTGTCATTTATTTGGCAAAGCTGGAAGCTCTAACCAGCATTTGATTTCAAGTGCATTTCTGGTAAGGAGAAATAGGCCAGCAGGCACAGCAGGGTACTTTTCCCAGCATTTGTTTTAATACCTTTTATATATTCAATTCTTTGTTTATGTTAAATTGACTCTGGAGTTGTTCTGCTTATTAAAATACCCTGAAATTAAAAGATGGTAAACGTTCTACAAGGAGAATTTGAGGACTGACGTCCAAATGGCTCTTTGTTATATTTTTAGGTTTAAGATTCCCAGCTGTCCTGAGACTAAAGCTATATCTAGGATCAGTATGAGAGTTATGTGTTGGTTTAGGACTGTGATAAACAAAAATCCTAAGTGTCATCAGTGTCACACCTACAGGCTATTTTATTAAATTAAAACGTCCTTTGGCATTTGCCTTTGGGTCTTTTTACCTTTCTTTAGTGCAGGGCTAGCTAATTTACAGCTAGGGTTAGAAATCAAAGTAAAATCTTAAACTGCAGTTAGAAGCAGATTCATCATTAGGCTGAATTACAGAATAGTGCAAGAGCTGATCCCCCTACTGGAGATACTCAAGGTAAGGCTCAATGGGGCTCTGGGCAACTTGGTCTTGTTGAGAATGTCGCTGCTGACTGTGGCGGGGTTGGACTAGATGACTTCTGGAGGTTCTTTCTAGTCCAGACCATTCTGTGATTCTGTGATTCTATGATTCTATGATTCTATGATTCTACGATTCTATGATTCTATGATTCTATTCTCAGTCCACAAATGCCTCGTATTCAGGAGGCTCATTTGGCATTGGGGCTATGGTTGAGGCCATATGGTTTTGGGAAAGAGTGGAGTGAATCACAAAATGCATGCACTACAGGTTACTACCCACATGGGGCTGTGGTGTAAGGCCAGCTCTCTGACTTGCCAAGAGTGTCCAGGCACAATAGAGAAGACCTAAACTGAGAATTAGGAGGGGCTTATCGTCAAGTCCAATAGAGACTCAGTTCTGCCAGCAGAACTTCAGGACAGCAGAGGCTCATGCCAAGGCATGCTTTGAGCTGCAATTGATTGTGACCCCAGACTCATCCCCAATTTTGGGAGGGCATGTGGCTGCAGTGCAACTCCCATTCCCTTCTCTGGCTCCCATAAGTCCACTTCTCAGCAGACCTCAGGGCTGTGCCTGCCTGTTCCTCTAGTACCAGGAAGGAATTGAGAAAAGCTGTAGTTTGCCAGAAGGGCAGCAAGTACTCAGGACTAGGTTTCAGAGTAGGCAAATACAGCAAGAAAAGCCATTGGGCCAGGTTCAAGCACTGTCCACAAGCTACTTGGCCTTGTCTCTTTGAGTCTTCTGATTTTAGCTTTTGTTGTCCTTCACTTTCTTTCTTTTGTTTTCCTAATAGTCTTGAGGTCTGTGGTAGTGGGTTGGACTTGATGATCTTTGAGGTCTCTTCCAACCTTGCTATACTGTGATACTGTAATAAAGTATCACCAATAATCAAGAGCACAGCTTCTCCCACCCCACAAACCCAAGATCTAAAAATACACTGCAAGCCACTTAAGATCCTAACTTGGGCTACTTAGGCTTTTTTCAGCCTTCCCCTCCCCACTTTTTTTTTTTTTTTTTTTCTCTCCCAGCCTGAACTTCAACCTTAACCACAACCCTTGTTTTAGCAACAGTTTTAGATTTGGTCTGGTGACCTTTGTGAAACTCAAACCTCAACATCATCCTGTGTTGAGGATTTTTAGAAACTGAAACTCTAGTTCAGTGACATTAAAGCAGAACTTAATATTTCCTCCCTGCTTTCTTCCTTCAAATACCATGACACCACTAATTCCAACCCTAGCAATATTCTAAATCTGAACCCTAGGCCATTGATACCTGTGAACCTCAGGTCAAAACAGCTTGGGAATAATGGTAATTCTAACTTTCTATGTATATGGTGACTTATTTTGAACTTCTTCCTCCACCCAATTAGTTACCTGAACCAACATCTAATGCTGTTTTCAATCTAAGACATGTAACACAGATACACAACTTATGAAACTCTGATTTAAAAGTAATTATGGGACCAAGTGCTACTGGTACCTGTCCTAAAGCAAGATGGTATCGCTGTTTGAACCCCCTTTTTTTGCTTGAAGTTTTAGTGTCCCTTTCTCAAGCCTGATCCCCATATACAGAGGAAAGACAAAAAAAGTAACTGAGAGATTACTTTAAGCACTTCTGCCATCGCAGTTCTTCAATTTCTTGAAACTTGAATCCTAATTATAACCCTGGACTTAGCTTATAGACCACTAAAAATGAAAGACCTAAAAGCATCCCTGCAACTGAGACCTATTTCCTCTCAACCCTGTTTGGAAACTTGTCCTGAACAACTTCATCATTTCTAACTGGCTAAACACCATCAAGATGCTTGGTCATTGTCCTGTAACAGCAGTGATTTTCTGAACAAAAAAAAAGTGTACCCAGGCTCATGCCAGCTCTCAGCATAGCACAGCTGATTCTTCCTGAATTCCCATTTTTTCTAACCTTTAGTTTTTTTCCCATGTCCCAAAAGTATCTCCACAGGGACTTGTGGCAATGCAAAACTCAAAATGTTAATGTCCTGTTAGGTCACATTCAAGCAACAGCCCTAAATGCAATCTACTCTCAGGTCCTTCCCTCCTATATCCTGTTCCTATTCCCTCGACTGATCCCTCACCAGGACTACAATGCCTGTTCTAGTTTTAGTCTTAACACAGTGTGCTCTTGTGGCTAGGAGGGTCAATGACATTCTGGGGTGCATTAGGAGGACTGTGGCTAGTAGGTAGAGATAGGTTCTCCTGCCCCTCTACTCTGCCTAGTGAGGCTACATCTGGAGTACTGTGTCCAGTTCTGGGGACTCTGTTCAAGAGGGACACAGAACTGCTTGAGAGAGTTCAGCGCAGAGCCACAAAGATGCTTAAGGGAATGGAACATCTCTCTTATGAGGAGAGATTGAGGGAGCTGAGGCTCTTTAGCTTGAAGAAGAGGAGACTGAGAGGTCACCTCATTCACATTTATAAATATGTGAAATGTGAGCACCAGGAGGATGGAGCCAGGCTCTGGTTGGTGATACTTGATGACAGGGCAAGCGGCAATGGGTGGAAATTGAGGTATAGGAAGTTTTATTTAAACATGAGGAGGATTTTTTTCACTGCAAGGGTGACTGAACACTGGAGCAGGCTGTCCAGGGGGGTTGTGGAGTTTCCCTCTCCAGAGATATTCAAAACCTGCCTGGATGCTTTCTTGTGTGATCTGGTATAGGTGATCCTGCTCTGGCAGGGGGGTTGGACTGGATGATCTTTTGGCATCACTTCCAGTCCCTAACATTCTGTGATTCTGTGATTAATGTTAGCTCTCTGAGCCATGTGAAACTTAATATTCCAAATTTGCACAAATTAAACATAAATAAATCAATAAAGGGCTTCTGTGAAAGTATCGTTGTTTATTTCTTCAGTAGTTTAACACAAGAATTCCAAATTCTACCTTGACATTAGTCATAATCCAATATCAGCTGTAAATACAGGATATGTCTGTTTCTCTGAGGAAGCTGAGTAACTAGGTTCTCAATCCTAGCCTCAGAATCAATCCCATAACACGAGAGCCCAAAATCTGAAAGAGTTCAGCAATGTATTGCTTAGCATAGGAGTGCTTTGTTGTCCCATACTGGTACCTTCAATTCTCATTCAGCACCTCACTTTTCATGCAGCTAAGGCTCTGTATAACCTTTATATTATATGTATATATTTATGATAAAATATACATTTTTAATTTAAAATTGTGTAAGTAATATTCATGTTAGGAATGTAAATTGTTTATGTAAAACATGATTCTCTTGGTAATTGCTTCCTTACACTGCAGGAACTTCCACAAAGTGAAAAAACAAAGAAAGAAGGCTGAAACACCCTATTCATCCAGCTAAAACAAAAGCGTCGGGGAGGCCTTCTAGTAAGAAGTGTGGTAACATGTATTTTCCTTAGGTAGATACCACCACCAAGAGAGGTCCAACACTTATGTCTGCCTTCCTGGCCATAGTCAGCTTTCCCCTGGGAACCTGTGACTCAGAACAAAGGGCTTGACATAATCTAATAGGCCACAGCTCAGGAGGATTGAAAATACAGGGGAAGAGTTATTTTTGCAACACATGACAACTGAAAGTGACACACACTGAGTTGTTAAATAGCTTCTTATCACAGGATAGAAAAGGCATTTTCTTCTCAAAATGTCAACCAAATTCTTGAAGAAGAATGTGTAATTGAATCGTATTAAGGGATTTTTTCAAACACATACACACACACACACACACACACACACCCTGGCAAGAGAAAGATGGGAAACAGTCTGACACTTAAGGAGATGAGGATTGACTTTGAAGCAGTTGTTCCAGTAAGCCATTTTATTTCTTTGAAATGCTGAAATATTTTGACTGTTCTCATCCAGCTCCATGCAATACTCATCTAAAGCTATTATGAATCAGACATGAGCTACCTCATGGGGGAAAGGCAAATAAGTGTTTGCAATGGATGCTAAGAAAAGGTGGTCTTCCAGACTTCAAGATCAGGCACCAGAGAGATGATGTAGTCCAGTCACAGGAAATCTCTTTTAAATGTTCCTTCCCTCAGGACAGAACTGAAATTGCTTCCTTTTCCTATGCCCTTGTCATCCAGAGGTTAGAGAGAAAGTTTAATGAAAGGAAAGGTTTACTTGTATTTGCTACACTTAGCATGCTGATGTTTGGATTTGGGCTATGCAGTACATCCTCTCTGAGCTCTGTGCTAGACAGTTCTCTATGTTGTCTGCAAAATAGCATAAGGTTTTGCTTATCAGACATCTCACTCTGAAGGGTAATGGTACAGAATATTTACACAATTTCACTTCCTTTGTCAGTTAGGTAGAGTTTACTGACCATGATAATGTTGTGGCATTGTCAAATGCTCTTAAAAATATGAGATTTTTTGTTTTTTATATACACACACACACACACACACACACACACACACATATATATATATAATCTGTTTTGCTTTGTTTTTTTAATAGCTACAATCCTCAAAAGAAAATTATCAATGACAACTAAGGTTTTCTTGTCTTTTCTGTTTGGGCACTCTCTTGCAAATCAAGCTCAAGGAAAAAGGCCTCTTTAAATTATGTATTTTGAAAAGATATGGTGAAACTGAAAAGGAGGATTTACCAAGTGTATATTTTTTTTGAGAGCAGATACATAAGAAATTTAATTCTGGATGAGAACTAAGGATTTCCTCTTGTGAGTCTCCACATGGGCTTGTTTGGGAGAGTGAGACAAAGCTTCTCCCATTTCATTTGAGACAAGGATGAGATATCTCATCCGTCCGCTTTGGATGAAAATAGCGTCTCTCGGTGGACGCTGGCACAGCACATAGGGAAATCTGTTTCCATTATTGATAATACTGTAGAAAAAGACTGCTGCTGTCTCACATCTTTCTATGGAATAGAGGTTCAGGTTTCTATGCAGGCCTGCATGAAGCACCCAGTCACGTATGTTCAGCAGTCATCTCCCCTCTAGGTTGGCAGTGAGCCTCCTGCAGGTATGAACTTCTGCATTTAGGTTCATACCCATCACGCAAACCTTGATGTCCTGCTTCTAATGATTTGAACACGAGACAGAGGCAGAAGCACTTTTTGTGTTTTTCTATTTCACTCTTTACTTGAGTTCATACAGATCTAAGTTTTTCCCTTGGGAAATCTTTTATTTTCTGTTCCTAGAATGACACCACTGCGCCTACACAGCCATTCCAGGCAGATGAAGACAGAAGACTGCTCTGATCACAGCACCTCCCTTGTTCACCTTAGTGCATCAGCCTCTGTGCTACAGCAGTGCTGGTTTCAGTTCAGCTGCTCAGATCTCCATGATCTATTTGTAAAAGTCAAACCTGGGTAAAGTCTGGGTTGCAAATAATTCTGCTGTTTGAGTGACTTGTAATATAAAATATTTACCCAAGCCTCATTTCTCTTCTTTTTTCTATGCTGTGTTTATACAAATGTGCTCCAAGGGGTTTCAGATGCCCAGTAACACAAAAGGTTTATTTCAAGATCCATTGGACTTTCCTTCTTCCTCCCTTCTAACATTATGTTTATGCTATCTGATGCAGCCAAGAGATGCACAGTTACTACAAAAAGACGCTGTTCTTCCAGATTTGAAAGGAAATGTAGTCATTGCCAGCTTGGAGAGATGAGCCCATTTGCTAAAAAATAAATCCACCAAGTTCATATATCTTTGTCATTTCAGTTAAGTACTTTAAGAGTCAGACATCTGGCCCTCACTGTATGCCTCTGCATAAACTCTTTGTTCAGTGGGACAAAATGGTCCCACAGCTCTTTATAAAGACTGTGCAGAGCAAGCCTTGTCTTGTCCACTTGAGATGAGAAAAGCATGCATGAGCTGAGGCTCCTTTCCCTAATGTGGTACAGCACAACCCACAGGACATTTCTTTGAGAATTATCTGTACATACCTTTCTTGTTTAGATTACTGTCCTCTCCAAGTACTGTCATAAAAGAAAAAAACAAAAAACAAAAACACCCACCAAAAACCCAACGCAAAACAAAAACAAACAAACAAACAAACAAAAAACAAACAAAAAACAAACAAAAAAACAAACAACAGTAAGAGTTTCATTCAGAAATGGAAGCTTTTTCTTTTTTCCCCAATGATCCCCAGAGTGGATTCAGTGTCGGTGACTTTTCAGTGTTTTTGAGACAGAAACTAACAATGATAAGGGTGACAGATGCACCCCTCTGACTTTACTGAAAGAAGTATTTTGATTCAAAACACTTAGCCTGCATTTATAAACCACTTACTGGGGCTTGATTTCCGTTGCTTTGATGTCAATGTGCGTAGTTTGAAACTCAATGTAAATCAAGTCTCCTTTCAACCCCAGGGAACATAGGGAAGGTGCCAACAGTGGAAAATTTCTTTTTGGGCTCATTGGGAAGAGTGGCTGTGGGACTGGCTCACATAGAGAACCTGTCTTTGCAGCTCTGGGTGGGTGGATGTGATATTGATAAGAGGGTCTCAGAGTGATTCAGCTTTTGGTATTTGAGCCAGGAGCCCTGGAGGTAAGCTGAGGCACCAAAATTTGTCTTTGAGAAGACTGGTCTATCTTGGAAACTGGCCCTTACTTTTCTCAACAAAAAAAGACAGATCCTACCTACAGCCCCAGTCCAGTCACCTAGATGAACTCTTCTCTAGAGTATGCTCAGATTAACTTTATTAACATCTATCATAAATTATCCCCTCACTGACTTCTAATGAGACAGTCTTCCCTGGGATGACAGCAGTGCTGAGGTTGGTAACTCCTTCCTGCCCTCTGCCAGATCAAATAATCTGCCCTCATCCAATTCTTAGCTGTAGCTACCTTTATTCTAAATGACCTTTAAATGCCAGAGTACCGTGACAGCTGGACTGAGTACCAGGATGTTCTTGCCTGGACTGCAGATGTTTCAGCAAAGAACTGTGCATAGAGCACAGGAGCATGTTTGCCTTGAACAACTGCAACAAGCAGCTATTAGACATGCTGACCTACTGTGAACTAGCCAGGACCCCACTTCCCATGGGATGTGAAACATAAGAAGGAAAATGTCTGGCTGTGTAAGACCAGTGTGATGGTTTGAGCTAACTGGAATATTTTAATAGAGAAAATTGTATTATANTTCAGGGATACAACCACACACCTCCAAATGTCAGATGCACTTGTATTTGCTTGGATGCATTAGTGCTGTTTATGCCTTCAACAGGGCTTAAAACCCTTTTCTCCCTCTTGTGTCTCCAAGCCCACAGAGACAGAAACAAAGCTAGCAGTGTCACATTTTTGCTATTAACCTCTACTGCTGGCATGGGAGTACTTCTAATCTTACATTTTTATGGAGAAGCTTAGACCCTAAGACCCTGAACATAATGTTTGCCAGGTTTATCCCCACTGTGGGAGCCCAGGATCATCCATCACATTGCAGCAATCTCCACTCTACCCACAATCCTGATCAAAAGCCCAGGGAAGTGACTGCAGCAGTGACCTCCATGCTTTTAAGTATGAGTTAGTGGCTTTGATGGCCGGGAGATCACCATGGATTTTCAGGACATACCAAATGGCAGCTAAGTGCCTTTCAGCATGTTGAAAGGCTTTGAGAATTAGATACAAAAGCCAGAAATGGGTTCCTCAGGGAACTAAATGAGTTTTCTATTCACCTGTCCTCTTCACAAGCTCCCATGTTTGGGTGTACAATGGATATTCTCACTCCAGACTGTGAGGTGACTCATGACTATGTTCAGTTCAGACATTAAGGAAATGAAAGTTTTTACAAGCATTATATAAATTTATTATTTGCAGATGTTCTTGGGGCATTCACAGATACTGTAACCATGGCAGTTATTTATTAACTATAGATTAAGCATATATTACAGTCTATAAACCATAGGCTGATTACTAACAATTATTTTCAGACTAATATATTAACTATGTCAATAATTATCCGTTATCTATCCATTTCAGTTTAACCCCATATACTGGACACATAACCTCTCAACAAGCCTCGGATTTAGCTTCTTTGAAACCTCGCAGAATCTGCAGCAACTAACACTCTCCCATCACAACCACTAGCAAAATTACAAAGTGACAGAACAGCTCTAACCACAACAAAAAAAAAAAACCCACACCTATGACAAATTAAAAGTCCTACACCTGTATGCACAGATACATTAAAAGCCCCTACAACCCTCCTTCACAAACTGTGCTCCTAAATAATAAGCCAGTTCAAAGCTTGTGTGATTTGGCTGCACTCTCTTTAAACCAGGTGTGGACTCTAATGAAATGCATTCAGCACAGTAACAGTGCTTGATAATTCACACCTCTGATGACTAGTGTGGGTGACCTTATTTTAAAATCTCACTACACTCATTTTCATGTGGAAAGCACCAGCAGCATCTGTGGGTTAAACGCTATGAGGTGGAGTTTCTTAGGTGAAAAGGTTTGACCTCCAGGGGAAGAGGCACAGAGGGACTAAGAATGAGTTTGGCCACTGGTGCCAAAAGCACAGCTTATTATCCTAACCAATGAAGTTTTGCTATCTCATGTTCTCCCCTTGTTTGTGCCCTTTTGTGGCTTCATATCTCTCAAGTCCATGTTTATCTTTTGACCTTGAATTTTGTTATGTGTTTCATCCAGCAGTGCACATGGATCTAGTCCATGAAAGCAACTCTAGGGCACTGACTTCATGCATACATCTCCGACAGCAGCAGAAGACTGACACCTCTGCTTACTGAAAATGCCGCTAAGGTCTCTGGATGCTGCTCCCAGCACAAGTACTAGGATCAGTGAGGATGTCTACAAATTACTGATTGAAAGAAAAAAGATAAAATATAGGTAAATGAATACAATCATAGGACAAACACAGATTTTTGCACCTACACATATATTTTTATACTCCGTCACTATTCCTAAACTGATTTTTTTTTTCCCTTCCAGATTTTCAGACAGTTCCATTGCAGCATTGTGGTGGTAACTCCTGAACAAACTTCTGAAATAGCAATGTGTTTAGGCTTCCAGCATAACTCAGTATTGGCTGAGGAGCTCTGAATTAAAAATAATATTATTTTCTTTTTTCTGACTATGCTGTTTGCCAAACCTGCATTTCCAAACAGGTAGTTAAGTGTACTTCAGCCAGATAAAGAGCCCCAAGAAACACATACTCAGCTTCACTTCCTGACATGCTCTGAATTGCTTTTAGTTCTGTATTTCTGTGCAAACACACCTAGTGGCTAAATTAAAGGATACAAGCTGCAGCAAATTACAGAGCATGTTTAGACTCACAGACCTGCTCCTCATAGTTAGAGGGAGGTTTGTTTTGAAACAGTTCCAGGTTTCCCCTCCTTGGTCTGCATTTTCTTTTTTAAACTCCCCTTTTGCTTTTCTATTTATGCCTCCCTCTTCCCTTTCAGCACCTCAGCAGCCCCTCGTACGTTGCAGGAGGGAGCACAGAACAAATGTTCTACATTTGAAAAAGTAAAATAAGAAGGCATCCAATTGCTTTCCTCGTCTCTCTTCTCCCCATGTTCCCCAACCCTCAGCAGCCAAAAATATTTTTATTGTCATTTTCAGTAGGCTTTGAGTTTGATCTAAATTTGAGTGCTTTTGCATGGCTTCAGCTACGTCAGAATACCAAATGCAGTTAGAGGTGTTTGAAGGCAATTTGCAGTACACTCTCTTTCTAACACTTGGAAGCAGGTACCTAATATCTGACCCAGACACAAGGTTATTTAGAACAGCCCTAAGACAGCTCTAAGTCGCATTTGATTATACTCAAAAAGTTTAAATATGAGAGACAGTCGGAAAATCACTGAATTTTGGCAAGGTCTACTCCTACAATGTTGTATTCTGTCAGCAGAAGCTTTTCTCCATGCCTTGTATCAGGGAGTTGTCAAGCAATTTGCGTGACTCTGTGATTCTGTGGTTTGAGCAGAAAAGACAAGCTCAAACTGGACCTCAGGAGAAAAAAAAACAAACCAACGTTGCTGAGCACCGTTGTCAGTCCAAAGAAAAACACAACTACTGCAAATGACTCTGCAAGTCCACTAACTGAGTGGGAGGATGACAAAAAAGAATCACTGACAGTCAAGCATAAAGCCATGGTCTCGAAAATCAGATGACAGAAATCTAGGAGGAAATAGAGACATAAAATAAGCAGATATGGTCAACGAATGTTAGCGGGGAGGAATGGCTTTTGTCAAAAATGCAAGTCATGGGACTTCTCCAAGCAGTAATTTAGATCTGTCTGCCAGGACCGAAACGAGCAGTGCATCACCAAATGAAGACTACACCTTACAAGATGTGAATGCCACCTTAATATTTTCAAAGAACTAAGGTGTGAAATTAGCAAAGGACTCCGAGAATGGCTACAACAGATGTGCACTCATGCTTGCTAATAACAGGGTTTACATGAGATGAGTACCAAATGGTAGCACTTCACATCTAGTTGCCAGCTTTGCATCCACAAATTGTCCTGCTACACATCTAAGTGCTATCATCTACTGAGCCTCAAACTCACATAGGTCAGCAGGCTGATGTGTAAGTGCTACCATCTGCATCCACCAAGCTATCGCAGGAATGAAACGGTTGAGAAATTAATGATACAAATAATCCAGACACAAGTAATTTATTAACCCTGTATCTGAAACCACAGATCTCCCTTTTGGAAAGTAACCCCTTCCTCAGTAGAGTTGCCTCTGAGGTCCAGAGCTCCCAGGGTGAGGACAGGAAGGTCTGCAAGCACTTGAGGTATAAAGCAATAAAGGAAAATACTGAAAAATCTGAGAAGCTGCCTGACGGTTGCTACATGTGTACATTCTGTACAGGAAAATAAAGCAGAAACGCCTCACAAACTGCTTGATAGATCCTTCTTACAGACCACCTCTTTTTTTTTCTTTTTTTGAGGCCAGGACTTCAGTTCACAGGAGTCTTTGCCAATTTGAACTAATGATATTTTTCCTTTTTTTTTTTTTTTNGGGGTTTCAGGTCTCTTTTTTTTTTTTTTTTTTTCATTTCCTGAGTGCTTTCAAAAATAGCTATCGAATGAAATTACTTGTAATAACATAGCAGGGTCATAAACAGCTCATAATGGTAGTCTGTTATCCACTGCTTTCATAAGCATAGATGTAACTTTGCCATGTCACTGTGCCCTGTTCAAGTACTTCACCCACAGTTGTTTGTACTTGGTTCATTGTCATATGAAAAATGACATTTCATTGCAGTGAATTGGGGGACTTCTGCTAAATCAGACTATCTGGTAACCTTGAACTTTACCATGGCAGGAAACCATTGTAGGTGAAACATGGTTATTTTGCTCCACAGAACATTATATTCTTTCTACAAAATGCCAGACATGAGATTCTGGTAGACTTGTAAGTCCTGAACATGGACATACAATTCAAAACTACTCATTCTTTCCTCACAGAGAGCAAGAACAGACACAGGTTACCCCAGATATGTGCATGATAGAATTTCATAAAACCTGATGGGCTCAGTTCAGGAGCCTTACTCTATCTGGATGAAGAAGAGTGAAAATAGGGCAATAAACAAACTGTGGTTCAGGATCCATTTGGGGAAACAACATCCTCATGTGCCTGTGAGGTCCATGGGGCATTGAAGGCATTGGCATTCCCAGGTCCTTTCTCCAGGAATGATGGAGGGTGTTGGTAAGGGCACTGTGCATCTGCACTGCCTGCTCCCACACATCTGGGCAGGAAGATATAAAGGACCATGAGTTATTTGAAGCCAACTCAAAGTAAAAGCATGTAAGAAGCTGTGCCACTTTTCCCAGGAGAGGATACAGGTTGGAATAAGATGCGGGACAGGGGAAAGCACAAGAAGAAAGAAGGTTTCTCTCTTGACTGCTATCCCTCTCCTTGGTTATCACTGATCTTTCCTCAATTTCTGATAAAGAGCTATTAAACAAGGGGAATGAAAACAAGAACAAAGATGGAAAACAGGTTTTTTTCTTTTTTTCCTTTCCCCCCCCCCCTTTTTTTTTTTATTTTAAGATAAAAAAAGGTTACATTGTCTTTTAGAATATAAAATAAGAAAAAGGAATGCTTTCCTGAATTTGAGTTGCTTTCATAAAACAAAGAGTTTTGGTAAAGCTTCATTTCTCAAACATGCTTTCAGACAAAAAAAACACTTATCAGTTTTAATAGCAATCCGAACTTTCAACACCTACAGCAAACAGCCTTCCCCACGTGAGCTGTGGGAAGAGGGATGAGAGCAGAGGAATTATGAATGAGCTTGAGTCAGAGACAGACCCCTTGGAAAACCTGTTCCTCATTGCACAACGTGTAACAATATGCTTGAATCAGAGAGGATGCTGAGGGAGAGGGATGTTGGTCTGTGGGCTGGGTACTGAGTCTGTTTCTCTGCTGTGTAGTCATGTGGTCAGCCACATGACCTGCCAGCAGCAGCTTCTCTCTGAACTTAGAAGCATGCTTACAGCTCCATCCCCTCCTCTTCGCTGTGGAGGTAGGGTCATCCCATATTTATTTGCTGATGCTTTTTCCAACAGAGAGGAAGTATTAGGTCCTGGTTGTGTCTTTTTCTCTAGTTGTGGATGAAGCCTGCACTCTAGTGGATCGTCCCTATAGGAAGGTGTAATCTATTTATTGATTTGTGGGATATAAAAAGTTGATATCCAGAAATGCTGGGCTCCAGTCTATCTCCACCTCTTCAGGACTGTGAGGGCAGCGAAGTCAAGCAGACAAGTGAGTTGTAGAGTCTTACCCCTACTTCAGTCACAGAAGTTCTGCAGAGAACTTCAGAGATTCTGGCTGTTCCAGTGTACTGAGCTGTGCACTGAGGGAAGATTAGGTGTAGGTAGGGGTCCATATTTACACACAAAACAACAGTTTTCCATTGATTACTCAGCTAAGGAGGCCAAGGAGTGTAATTAATTCTAGCAGAAATCTCACACGTCATAGACTCGTCCTTCAGCTATCCTCTCAAATTCATGGAGTCCATATGATAAAAAGCAGATGAGGGTCAGGTCCACCATGCTCACTGAAACACACCTTCGATGAGATGCAGGCAAATTGCTCATACCAAAATATTTGCCTGACATTTGCAATTTGCTTATTACATAGTTGGAAGTATCCTCCTGGCAAAGTCCCACACTGAAGTAGCAAGGCTTGCTCTTTAAGGCTCTGTTTTGAAACCAAGGATGTCCGTGTAACTCTCTTCTGTTGACTCTGCAAGCTTTTGGAGCAAGTTCTGAACCCTTTCTTCATGAAGGTTCATGGCTATATTTAATGGTAAACACATTAGGTTTAAAAAGCACTTAAGATACTAGGAAGTAAACATAGTCTTTTCATCAGGCTTATCCCTAATTTCTCTGCCAAATTTGGCCTTAAAATATTTACAAATACGATGAGGAGCTGGAGACAGTCAAAGTGAATTTGTTTTAAAATCTGAATGCTTGGAAAACCTTTGTTATACTGCCTCCTTAGCTCTTACTGCTGCCTAAAACCACAAAGCTAGGCATGAATAATGGGGACCAAGAGCTAAATGGTATACAATTATCATAGGAAAAGTTTCGTGTGTGCACTTAATAATTTCCACTAAAAAGTAGGCTGAACAATTCTATTTCCATAGTGTAAAGGGCTTACTGGCAGAGGTAGCCCCAACTACATCTTCTAACATGTAAACCTTGGCACAAGTAAAAGGCGTTCTCAACAATCAGCATCTGTTTGTTTGTTTGTTTGTTTGTGTGCAATCACATACTTTCCCTCTGTGCATGATGGAAACAGACGACTGTTCCTCTCCCTCACAAATTTTAAATCCCATCATCCATCCTTTGCTGAATTAAACAGAGTGTACCTCTCCATTCCTGGAGGTTTGATGAAAGAAAGAGCATCTAGAAACAAACAAACAAAAACTCTACTCCTTCTCTCTTTAAGGAAGAAAGAACAACCCAGTTCGCCACCTTCCCCCCACCCCTTGGAGAGAGGGGAGTCATCAGAGGTCATGTTTTGTTTGTGAAGGGTTCTGTGTCACCTGGAGTCTTGTGTGTCTAACAAGGCTTATGCTTAGATTTAGGCTTCTTTGCAGACAATTCATGCAAAATATCCATCTTACATGTAGATGTTAGCATGTCATACAACATGAGCTGCCTTTTGGCAAACATGCAAACCAAAATTCACTGAAAGGGAGGCTACTGGAGATCAGCTCCAGTGTTTGTGAGCTACTACACATAGAATGTGGGCTCTACACCTGATGAAAGTAGATTAAAATTTGAGACAACTTGGGCATGACTAAAAATACAAATATTAAAAAAGGTCAACAAATGTTGCTGGAGATCATTCCACCATAAAGTGTGCTACTTCACCAACTGGGCTTTCCCTTATGATACTCAGCATCTGGAAACTGTTCTTAACTATTAGTTCTCTGCTGATATTGTAAAATGTGTCAAATTATTCCAAGCACCAAGGGCTGAATGGCTCTCCTTCTTGCTTATGATCTATAAACATCTGGGTCATGGCAGCTCTAATAAATAGGATGCCAGAGATTTTTGTATTGAAATTTGACAGAGCTCTGCCAACAGTGACACTACCAAAACTATAGTATCAGCTGCTGGGGAGGAAAAAAAAAATGTATCAGAAATGTAAACTAAGACAGGATTTAAGAGGAGATGCTGCACTGCTTAGCCATCCTCCAACAAAATAATGCAGCCTGTCTTTCTTAATGATCTGGCTTCTTCCATTTAACAGAATGTGAATGTTCGTTTGTTGTTGTGACCTGACCTCTCCAGTATTAATTTTCTGTTGATTCCGTGTGGCAAGGGAGAACCTCAGAACTGCACTGCTGACAAGCGCTACCGTGGTCACCGTGGGGAGCCAGGAATTCAAGGAGCAAAGTCAATGTAATCTTCTTGTATCTGGCTCTGTGCAATTTCCAGTTGCTTCATGCAAAGCCAGTCATTGTTTGCAATTCATCAACTACAAAAACAGGACTGAGAGGCACAGGCAGGTCAGTATCCCAAAAAAAGACAGACTATGTTTCAAATTAGAGAGGTTGAGCCCACTATCAGCCATGCTCCAGGTTCTCACTCAACTGATAACAGAATCAGCCACCACCACACATTTTCTCAGATTTTGAGTGACTGCCAGCCCCTATCAAGTAAATATAACTGTTTAAGCAAATCACTAAAACCTTTCTTCCCATATTAATGTTTCCTTAAATACTTGGCTCAAAAGAGGTAATTAGAGATAATTTTTCCAAGGTTAGAAATACTGCTTTTCCTCTTCCTTCCATTCCCTGCTGCCAAGCAGCTCCAGCCCATGTTAAATAGCTTGCACATGGCCTGCGTGGGCTCTATAAAATACACTGCCAAGCTGTAGGTAGACTTCACGTATGTGGGCTAACTCACCTTCTATCTTCATTTCTTTAGTATTTTGACATCATTTGATAATGCCATCAACTCTGGGATCTTCCTCTGTGTAATGACTCCCCATCAGAAGCCACCAAGTTTTTTCAGTGTCATTCTCAAGGATCATTCATCTGACCTACGGCATCTTCAAAGAGGAAATCCTCCTCTGAGCCCTCTTGGAGGCTGGATGCCGGCCAGCTTTGGAGATCGGCTATTATTGTTGAGCAGAATAAGCACCAGGGTGCTGGCCCCTGACAACATGAGGCTGGCACATCTCGTGCAGTAATGGACAGCAGATGGGGATACGCTGCGGCAGGCCCTTTGTGGGGCTGTCTGGAAGCTCTGCTCCAGTGCACGGAAAGGTTTGAGTGGGGCAGGGCTGAGCACTTCGTGCTAGGACTGCAAACGCAAGGGCAAGCACTAGAGGAGGGAGGGTATGGCTGGGCTCATATTCCTCCTGTTCACACTACCTCTTCCCTGCAGACAGGCCATTAACTGCCACCAGTGAATACATCACTTGCTGCAGATGGGTGTTTTCCGATGAAATTTTAGAAAGACAAGTTCATCCATAATCCTGAAAGAAACCAAAGCTTTTCACAAATGCTTCTATTTGTAAAAATATTGTGCAACAATTTCCTCCTCTGCTTTCATAAACAACAGAAAAATTTAAAGCCTGACAAGTTTTATTTGCAGTGTAAACTGGTAGTTTCTTTAGCTGAGTATTTCAATTTTACAGCACAGTTTCAGCCATTTGGGGCTTGGGTTGGGATTTTTTGGGTTGTTTGGGGTTTTTTTTGTGATGGTTTTGTTTGTTATTATGGGAGGTTTTGTTTATTTGTTTTGGGAAGTTTGCTGGGGTTTTTTTGTTTGCTTGGGAGTTTTTTGTTTGTTTTTTGTTTTTTTGTTTGTTTTTTTCGGTGGTGTTTTTTTGTTCTGTTTTGATATGGCATTTGGAGGAGGGGTTTTTTGAGTTTTGGGGTTTTTTTGGGGGGGTTGGGGGTTTTTTTTGTTGGTTTTTTTTTTGGTGGAGGGGAGTGTTTGGGCTTTTTTTAAGAAACAAAAGCAGGAAGAATTCCATTTTGTTCAACAGCTGTTTTCTCTCAAGGAAAATCATCAGAAGTTTCCAGCCAGCTTGTGGCAGCAGTGGATGATATTATTTAGAAAACTAAAGATGTGGACTAGAAGTCCTTATTGATACCATTCTTTATAATTCGCTCAAAACTACTGCTGTCAGCATATTATGAGGAGAATTTGCTCATCTCTGACTAAAATATTTTGTCTTGTTTGCATCAAAGGTTTAAATATCACAGCATAGTCTCTTCCCAGCCTTGCAGACACACAGTGAATATCTTATGCTGGCTGAGACTCCAAGTATTTCTATAATATATTGTAAAATGCTGTAATAACACACTTAAGTGCTTTTTCAGCATAGAGAACGCTTCCATCCAGCTGGCAGGGGATGTGCTGCTCCAGTTAGAGGTTAGTCCATGCAATCCCATTAGATAAGGTGGGACTACCCATGAGGAATGTTTCCTGGACCTTGGTCTTGCAATGTGATGGCCAGATACTAATTTCTCTGAAAAGCAAGTTCATGGTCCCAAAGCAGCAGAAGGTCCCAACCCACCAGTGTTCTGACTATAGATCTAGCACTCAAAATGCTTGTCTTAAACACAGTGTTAATTTCTCATTGGTCTTGCTATCTATGGTAGGGTTAAAGTTACCCCCCAAAATAAAATCACCAGGCTAGCTCGGAAGGTTTGGAAGCAAGGTAAAGCTATATATTTACAGCAAGCTAAAAAACAAACAAACAAACAAACAAAAAAACCAACAAAAAACCCAACCTAAAAGTATATAATACAATGCATATGTACAAAATATATTTACATATATTTACAATTGAGAAATAACAGAGTGTTTCCCACCCTGGACAGACCCAGAAGGGGCTAACAGCTACCTTCTCCTCCCCCCACAGACAGAAAACCAGGCCCCCAAGGTTAGTGTAGCCATGCAAGATCAGACAGCGCTGGGACAAGAGGATGAGGCAGGAAGCAGCATAGAGGGAAGAGTTTGTGCAACAGATTATATACTAGTCCAGCAAACAAATGAGATTATATAGATTTATCTTTCATTTTTCTTCTATAACCAATCCTCTATTCTATTTACTTTCTATTAAAAAATGTCCAGAAAGTTCCTCCTTCTCGTTTATAATTTAGAATTCGGCTAGAGTGTTAGCTTTAAGATACTACATTGACTCAGTAAATCTTGCCTCATGCTCAAAGCAAATTATTTCCTTCCTGGTGAGAAAAAAAACTCCTTTCTTAAGAGTTAGCATAAACCATATGCATAAGCACCATGCCAGTTCTGTCTTTAAAAGCAGCTTTTTGTTAGTTGGGACTTAGAGTTGTTCCTGTGGGTCTTCCCAGGTAGCAGTGACTCCTGCAAACATGCAGTGGAGAGCAGGCTGTCTCTGGCGAACTGTGAAGTGGAAACTTCAGAGGTACACATGAGACAATAAAGCAACACTCTAAAACATTAACGAATTTTGAGGACATGATAAAAGCAGCGTTGCCTGATGGTGTGGGGAAGCAAAATCTCTATTCTTTGAGTGAGAAGAGGAGGTGTTCTAAGGGTCAGGGTTGGTCTTCCAAAACAATGCCCATGCTAGTGGCCTGCAGGCAGAGGCTTAAACTCTTGTGGCTCTTAAACAAAGGGGTGGGAGCAGGTGATTAAGGAGATGTCAGTGTTGCTATGACCATACTTCTTTTCTCCTGATGCTGCTGGGTTTTTGTCCAGTAAAAAGTGCCCAGCAAAGCTGCATACATGTTATATACTTAGAAGAATTGTTAATTGGTTACAGTTAGTGCCAACAGCAGCTCCATAAAACAGCCCTTTACTTCCTCTGACTGCTCTCTCTGAGCTGCACACAAGCCATAGTTTGCTGTGGAGGGTGGAGGAGGAGGAAGAGATAATCAGAAGCACATGTAGGCATTAACTGCAGATTTGCTGAACCGTTTTGTATGCAGTGGTTCAGAGAGAGCCTGGCTGGAGGAGATCAACGTGAAAAATAAGTCAGCATTGCTGAAGCTTAAAGACTTGCCCTCTTTCCACACAGATGGCAGCGGGGTAGTGAGGGTAGTTGCGAAACCCAGTACCAGCCCTGGTTTGTGGCTTGGAACAGGACCCTGCTGAGAGAATGTCGTATCATTCATTTTTGGTGAAGAAGGTGGTTTTTTGATTAACAACAGTCCTGCAGAGTACTTTCCCACCCAGCCTCATATGATGTTTAGACTGGATCTACACTTCCCTTTCTGTCACCACCTGTGCAAGTAGGAGAGGGCATTGGATAATTTGTGAGAAATCCAGATGGAGGATGGCAAATCCCTTTGATTTTAATTTTCATTTAGAAGTAAAATCTCTGGACAGGGATTTCTACCATCGTGTGTTGGTACACAGTTTAATACAGCACAACTCGAGTTTCCACTTGTGAAATCCAGTTTATGTTTATGGTGTAGTCAGTGAAAATTTCTCCTTTTACTTCCATAGTCAAGCAAAGGCAAGGAAAGTCTTTCCTCTCCCAGCCCTGGGACATTTGGACAGCCATTGGTGGCTGCCAATGAGAATGCTAAACACATCTTATCCTCTTTCAGGAGAGGTATTTGGTGACTTGGTTCATCAGTAGGTATTTGGATACCATTCTACAAGGTATTTTGATACAGCCCCATCTGTTAAAGGAATACTTCTCCCAATTCCCTTGATTTTTAATGTAGAACATCTGTGTCTTCCTTCCCAAAATAGTTTGTCTTTTTTTTTTCCCCTTAAATTGATTAATGAAATGTCTGCTTTCTTCTTGAGTTTGCTTTGCTGCTGTCCAAAAGCTTTGCAGACACCTCAGCACAAGCAGAGCAAATAATCCTGGGTTCGTACACTCACAAACACACAGGCAGGCCCAAGTGCACACACAGAAAATTACTACGATCCATTCCATCTGAGCAGAGTGTCTCATCTTGGACCTCAGTTTCAACCAAGTGACCTGATGAACTGTAGATTACCTGAGTCAGACAGCTCATCTGACTGACTGCAAATGATTTTCCTGTTACTGAGAATGCCCCTGGGCCTCTGTGTCTTCTCGTGGAATAAAACTGTTTCCATCTGCATGAAAATGTTGATTTTTGACAGATTTCTCCTTTGGACACTATATAAAGATGGGTGAGTATTTCGGTCTTCCTGAATTCCTCATCCAGCAGCAGTGCATTTCCAAAAGAAGTCGAGTTGAAAAGACTTGGCAAAAATCTTTAATTACCACCAAATTATCCCTCTGCTAAAGTGAAGCCTGAGGCCAACATCAATGGTTCAATATAATATAGTCCTCTACCGATCTTTTACAGGCTTTAGGGCATGCTTTGAGCTGTTCTCTTAGCTGGTATTACAGAAAATATGAGATTGCCCATGAAAACAACAAAGAAAACAAGATGGAAATCAGTTGTGTGCTTCTTTTATTCTCCTTCTTGATGGCCTAACTTGGGGAACTACTTTGGAGTGCTCAGGAAATGGAGGGTTAGATCAAATTAACTCATCAGTGCCTTCCTTCCAACTAAATCACAGAATCACAGAATNGGAACTCTCAACCAATACCCTCATGTCCCTCTCCAAGATGCCACTTTCCAGCCTCACATCCCCAAGTCTGTAGCTTACCATGGAGCTGTTGTGACCCAGGNTACTGAAGGGCCAACACTAAACCATGGCCCTAAGCACCGGGTCCACATACCGCTTGAACACTCCCAGGGAAGGTAACTCCACCACTGCCCTGGACCAGTGTCTGATACCTCTCTCTGTGAAGAAATATTTCCTAATATCCAGCCTAAACCCCACCTGGCACAGCTTGAAACTCTAGTCCTGTTGCTTGTCATCAAAGANCACTGAGTCCCCTCAACCAGATCACCGATAAAGATATTAAAGAGGATAAAGAGGACAGTCCCCAGTACTGAACTCTGGGGGATACCACTAATGACTGGACTCCTGACAGATTTAACTCTGCTCATCTCAGTCTTTGGGCCTGGCCATTTTGACAGTTTTTTACCCAGTGCAGAGTGCACTTATCCAGGCCATATGCTGTGAGTTTCTGAAGGAGAATGCTATGTGAGTCAATGTCAAAGGAATGATCCTTCTCACCTCTTCTCAACTCTAACCAATCCATGAGGATAAAGTCCCAGTCACTAAATCAAGAAGTTTCTCTTTATTAGCCTTTGACTTTACCTCAGTGGGCAAGTACTACAAGTACAATTACTCCACAGACTGAAATATCACACCTCCAAGAAACATAAATTTCATATTTTTAAGTCCTGATAAAGAGTACTGTAAGTGAAATTTTAACAAGATAACCAGTGTTTTGTTTTCCATTAATCCTCTGGGATAGCTTTGGAACTGAAAATGCACTACTGCACATCTCATTAATACCATGTGCTTTCCCTCAGTAAAAAGAGCTTCTGTCCTGCAAGCCTTTTGGCACAGAGATGGAAGCTGGGCAGCTGTAGTAAAAGCTGCCTGCAGGTTTCCTTCTATCTGCCCTTGATAGCAAACCTGGATGTCACTGAGAAAAGAGTATTGAAACATCAGGCTGGAGACACCAGGAGACACTTTTGTTTCATGGGTTCATACATAAACACATATTGTCCATCTGAGAAGATAATCATAAACAATTAGAATTAGTTTAATAGTAAAGCCACGTGCTACAAAAGATGGTTCAGGCATTAACAGATTTTGAAGGCTGAACAGAATTACAGTCATTTTAGCTGGCTTTCAACACAACCTGATGGACACTAACAACTGATTAATAATTTGGTTTTGAGAAAAAGAGTATTTTTTAGCATTAGACCTATCCTGAAGACATACAAAAGGCATTGCACCAGTCTTCATTATTCTTGCCTTCATTACACCCCAATAACCAAGTGCTTTATTTCTAGTTTTATTACAAACTTGCCATACTAACTTGTCCCTCCCCCACCTATAGTACACCAGTGTCTATACAGACTGAAAAAAGCAGAGGAAATGTAGGAGGTTCCATAGACACTGACATTAGCAGAAGCATTCAAACTGCTGCACAGAGATAATTATATGGCCCATTTCATAATTTTCTGCACTAGTTTGGAATGGGTCCTGCAGACACACAGCTGGGCTATATTTCAATAATTAAAGGAGCAGGGCACGATTAACCTTTAGTGGCTCAGAAACTGGCTCCTAGAGGCATGAGCAGTTTGTCTCTGAATGCAACAGCTTTGCACACCAGAGTGCTCTAGTCAATGAGGGTATGTGTGTACAATTTGTTTTTCATCCCAGAGGCCAGATGCCCAGCAGGTTTCTCTCAGAAAAGTTGTCTTAAAGTCAACACCACATTTGTTCTTGTAATTATATGTCTATTTTAAAACAGAAAAAAGATCTAGGGCACAATGAATACCTTTGTTTTCTGAACCTAAGCTCCCTAGACTTGTCCACACAGGCTCATTGTTATATAATTAAGATTAACCTAAAGGGAGCATCATATACTGCATAGAAAAATGCTTGCTCCAGCATTATCACAGAATCACAGAATGTTAGAGGTGGAAGTGACCTTGAAAGATCATCTGGTCCAGCCCCCCTGCTAGAGCAGGATCACCTATATCAGATCAAATGGGAATCCATCCAGGCAGGTTCTGACTATCTCCTGAGAAGGAGACTCCACAACACCGCTAGGCAGCCTGTTCCAGTGTTCTGTCACCCTCAGAGTGAAAAAATTCCTACTCACGTTTATAAGGAGCTTCCTGTGCCTCAACTTCCACCCATTGCCCCTTGCCCTGTCAGTGGGCATCACCAAGCAGAGCCTGGCTCCATCTTCTCAGCATCCACCCTTTACATATTTATAAACATGAATGAGGTCACCCTTCAGTCTCCTCTTCTCCAAGCTAAAGAGCCCCAGCTCCCTCAGTCTTTCCTCATAAGGAAGATGTTCCACTCAATTATTTTTGTGGTTCTGCACTGGACTCCTTCAAGCAGTTCTCTGTCCTTGAATGGAGGGTTCCAGAAGTGGACACAATATTCCAGATGTAGCCTCACCAGGGCAGAGTAGAGAGGGAGGAGAACCTCTCTTGACCTACTAAC
>WBNM01007989.1:57450-80343 GCA_013399055.1 Ramphastos sulfuratus
CTGACAACAGTCTTATACTCCTCCCAAGTGCCCAACCCCTTCTTCCATGAGCTGTAGACTGTCTTGATTTTGGACAGCAGTTCTCTACTTAACCATGTGGGTCTCCTGGCTCCCTTTCTCAATATCCTACTCATTGGAATGCACCAATCTTGAGCTTGGAAGAAATGCTCCTTGAATATGAACCAACTATCTTGGGCCCCTTTAGATTCTATGTCAAGTTCTTAGCAACAATCTTACTAATTGCTAAGTATTTTTTGGCAAACTCAAGTAAACAGTAACGTGAGCTTTTGTAAAGTCCAAATTTTAAGCAGAAGTATCCCATAGGCAGGGAATATTTACAAAATACAAGTTGGACAGTGGGGTAGTTCCTTCCAGACATGGTTGTTGAGGCTCAGAAGGAGCTGCCTGCTGAATTCAGTACGGTTTCCTAACGCTTTATATCAGGTTCAAGCACTCTGAACTGCAGGAAAACATTCTTTAGATTTTGCACTTTCAAACATTCTTGTCAGATGCTGCTATTTCTGGCATGCCTTACACAGTTTGTACAGCACAAGAAACAAATACCCAAGGAAGCATCAATGATTTGGCTAGAAATGGTGAATCTTAGCCCACACATGTTTATTTTCCATTTTCCCCCTATTTTTCAATGGCAAAGCCTTGATATTTGTACATCCAAACCTATATAAAGGCAGCATAGTAGGATATTGCTGCTCCCAATTTATTGAAGGGGGAGAAAAAAATTAAACTACTCTAAGGTTAAAAGTTTATACTTGGAAAGCAGAGTAGGTTGCTTGCAACTTGATGCACTTCCACTCTTTCCATCTTTCCTTCCAGCTTGGGAGTTGGTTATAAATCATACATACAGCTGCTTTGTGTATCACATGGTGTCAGGACTAACTGGAACTAAGTGGTATTAATCATGCTTCTGCTTTTGTGAAGAGCATCAGCAGAGATAATTTTCTCATCTAAAACATCTTGATTGTTATAACAAGGAGCTGAAAACTCTGGATTAGAATTTTGAGTGTTTCAAGAGAATAACATCAGGTTCGGTTCCAAGGAGTTAGAAAAGTTATGAAGCAAGTTTATCTACCTCAAGCTCCTAGAAACAAACAAACAAAACCAAACTACACCTTCTTTTTTTTAATTTTTTTTTTCAGAGTAAGATGGAATTCATATATCTAAATATAACCTCTAGGTATTTCTATGGCTGGAAAAAAAATATTCACATACGGGGTCTGAAGTGACAATAAAGCAATCTTGTATATGACTTATGGTAAGTTTATCAAGACCTGACCACCACTGATAAAAGGTTTGCTTATTGCATGTAAATAGAAAAAATACTAAATACGTAGACATCTACAGCCACTGCTACAGGCAGAATGTGTCATGATGGTAATGCTGTGCTTGCTGTCCAGTGCTGTGCCTATTTCTTGCAGTGTCAATCTGTTGGTTTGTGTTTCTAAAGCCTTTGCAAAGGTTGCGCTTTCTTTTTGTTTTCTGACAGCAGAGTCCAACAAAACACTTACATGGAAGCTGAATAAGAAAAACGTGTTATTGGAAAGGCACACTTGCAAATCTTAAGACTGAAGGGAAAATTCCAAACCAGGATCTCATTCCCTGCTGTGTATAGCATAATACACTTTATTGGATATGAATTACATAACCTTGTGTAGATGCAT
The DNA here is from genome assembly GCA_013399055.1 of Ramphastos sulfuratus. NCBI lineage: Eukaryota > Metazoa > Chordata > Aves > Piciformes > Ramphastidae > Ramphastos > Ramphastos sulfuratus. The sequence goes on from WBNM01007989.1 coordinate 59,130, forward strand.
AAAATTCGGCTACTGGTAGTGCTGTTTGTGATTTTGTTCTGCAGTTTTCGTGTTTCTGTTTTAACTTTGATAATGTACAAAATTTAAAGTCAACTGTGCATGCTTTGCACCAGAAAAAGTTTTTAAAAATTTAAAAAAACACCAAAACCCAAGATGGATGAAAACCTAAAGCCTGATATATAGCCCACAGTTCATTTGTAAAGATCAAGAGCTACAGAAGTTTGTTCCCTTACTCAGAAGAAGGGCCTCACTAAGACTGGGCAATGCCTGATGTGGCTTAGACAGGGGAAGTGTGTGCATGCCAAGGACCCTGAAGTCACTGCTTACTTCAAAGCTGTAACTTGAGCTTCCCCAATGACTTCGAAATAAATCAAATAAACCAGGCTCAGAGAGCACAGGAGGCAGGGCAGGCAAATGAAAGAGATGCGGAAAAAGAAAGTGCTATGACAATGAAACGTCCAGGAGACAAAAATGTCCTGTTATGGGTGCCCAGTCAAGAAACACAAAATTATAGCTGCTAGTTTGTAGGGTGTTTGCTTTCTTCCTTCAAAGAATTGAACCATGGCATCCCCAAATACAGATAACACTCACAGAGCTTAAGGGTAATGTGAGCCATGCTGTGTAAACTTCCTCTCACACTATTTCCTTCCAGTCACATAGTCCTGAGAGTTTTATTTGTTTAAATCATGCAGGCAGTTGTCAGACAGACACCATCCAGTAACTTTCTATCCATCCCATACTTCTCAGTGTAGGTCTCTAGAAGCCCAATCACAGAAATTCACAGTAGAAAAGGACACAGGAGAAGGTGGCCAGCTATGTTAAGTTTTAAAAAACATAGACTTTTATTATTTTTAGTCCAAATCTTGGAGCCCTACTCACCTATAAGTGGAGCTTTGGACTTGGATTTATAGGTGACTTCTGTGAAGTAAGACAGGGCACAAACTTAACACTGTGTCTGTAGCTTCATGTTGTCTATCTATGAGAATGCTCTTACCCTTCAACAAGCATGAGAAAATATCTTACCTTTGACTGAAGAAAGCCTAAAGTTACATCACAGAGTAAGAGCAGTTGATCAATGACAGCTGAGGCCAAAACTACTTTGAGGGTTTGGGGTTTTGGGAGGTTTTTTGGTTTGTGGGTTTTTTTGTTGGTTTTTTGTTGTTGGTTTTTGTGGTTTTTTGGTGTGTGTGGTTTGTTTGTTTGTTTTGTTGGGGTTTTGTTTTTTTTGTTGTTGGTTTGTTTTTGTTTTTTTTTTTTATCAAACGTGTTTGAAAGCAATCAAAAACTCCAGGAAACTTCCTTATTTTGTTGTGCTGAATAGACTTTGTTTGAAAGCACATATCAATTATTTAAGGTATTTTGCCTCCCAAAATTCATGTGCAGTTGACAAACAGTATTATCACAATTTTATTCACCAGGGATGACAATGATGTGGAAAGGACAAAGGAATCCTGCATCCACTGAAGTTAAAAGACATTTTTGACCCAAGAAGAAGTTAACAACCTCCTTGAAGCAATGCAGGAAGCTAGAGCGGGAACAGTGATTACAACAACTTTGTTTACAAAGCAGGCTGCTGCCTTCATCATTTTTTCATGTTTTTTTCGTCTCTACCATTATACTTAAAAATATATTTATTTGTGAAATTCATCTCATGACACCACACAGGTTTGGTTTTTTTGTTTTTTTTTTTTCTTCGCACATACAGAAATATAGTGATTTCTACTTGTAAGAGTGTCTGGGCCCTACATTTGTGTGCACACAAGTTCCCATTACTCTCTACTGGCTAAATATCATTCCCATATATACAGAGTTTGTCAACCAGTCGGGAAAGATACTCAGCTCCCTCTCTCTTAGGTAGGCAGTAGCACACATAAAGATGCTTTGCAATAGTTCATATTGTGTGTGACTTATTAAGGGAAGTCATAGGATGGGCAACTGTAGCACTTTTTCTATACATTTTCTTCAAGCAGAGTAAATCCTGGCCTGTACCTCCACACTGCTGTGGCACCCTAAATGTAAGGCTATTACTGACAAAGCTAACCCATGCAAATTCACTTTGTTTTCTGAAAGTTGACCCTGGGACATCATGCAAGGGAATTGCCAGCCCTACAGGCTTGACTGTTCGTTCCAACTGGAAGACATGGCAAGAAAGTTTTAGCAACTTTTACTTGTGTAAAAATTATTAAGGATGTTGGGGGAAGGAAAGATCACAAGTACTTCACTAGTAAGTGTTAGGAAAAATATAAGAGTAATGAGTGGGTAGGCAGTAAATTATTAAGCTATCTTTCAGGAAATCTAGACAGAGGAATTAGGAAGAGAAGGAGAAAATTCCTACAGATTTGTTTTATTGATTATCTCCCAGCTTAGATTATCTTCCAGTACTGTTATAAACCTTGGCAGATCTCCATAGCACAGTGATGATTGAAAAAGACCAGTAGCACCTTATGACTGTCTGAAAACTTGGCTTCACCTGCAGGTGCACAAGGTGATTACTGCTGCTCTAGACAAAAACACTGCAGGCAGCAAGAGATGCAGGATACAAGAGACTTGCAGGAACCATCCCATGTGAAAGAAAGAAAGCAGTACCATCACAGAGAATGACTCCTGCCACCACATGTCCTCTGCTGTTCCCAGCCTTTGGCTAAAACACCCGTTCAAGAAAAATGAAGTTAACTGGATGCAGCCTGTGAGCTGCTGACCCGCCAGATGAGATGCCACTTGTGCTTTTACCAGATGTGTTGCCTTTTAAAGATCAAAGGGATTTTTTATGGACTGGGAGGAGACCTTTTTCACTTCCTGTTAGCAAATGACAGTAGAAATTTCCTCTCTGGACATCAATAGCCTAACCTGGAAGCTGTGTAGAGGAATGACCATGATGCCTTCCCAGCTTTCTTGACTCACTTAGCACAGGTGGCTGAGATACTATTTAGTGAGAAGGAGTCCTAGAGACTCATTTTTCATAACAGTGACACCTCTAAACTTATTCTGATGTATGTTCACTAGCAGAACACAACACCATATTCACCAGTGCTTGTGTGTGCATCACATGAACCCTAACACTGACCTTGCTGGAGCCACACCATCATTCATGTCTGTAAATTCAGCAGTGAGGCTAAACTTCTGGGAACAGACTTGTCCAACTGAGTGCAGAAATCCTGAAACAAGGTTAATGAATCCTGTCAGTCAGGGAAAAAAAAAGCAACCCAAAAAAACAAATAAAAGCTGAGATTCTCAATCAAGAGACTGCTGAGAGTGTCACAGCACAGCTCAACATGAGCATCACAGCAAACCACACTCAAGTCTTGAAGAGGTCACCGCTCCAATCAATGTCTTTTGCATCTTCAATACAGCTTGCAGTCCCCTCACCTCCTTTGCCACCCCACCACGCCAGCAGAAGGAAATTCGAGTTATGCCCTGAGCCTTTTGAGAACAAAATATGGCATAGTAGTGAAAATCCATTTTTATGGGCTTTTAAAAATAAGAGACCAGATTTTGCACTGAATTGGCTGAGACATGCATTCTTTTTTTGCTGAGTGGACACTAAATGCAGTAAGCACTAGCAGAGGAAGGGAGGTTACAGTTCAGGACAGTAACTCTCCACACTTCTGCCCTGGCACTCCTCTGGTGTTATTTTTATTGCCTTTAGGTCTCATATTGGCCTGTTCTCTTTTTTAATTGTTTTCCTAATTTTTTCTTAGGTGAGTGGCATATTGTTTTCTTCTTGTGTGTTCAAATACTTCAAAATGACAATATGATTTAGAAGCTCTTTGAAGTGCCTCTCTGAGGGTGTGTGGAACATTAGCCACTAAACAGCACGCTCATCTTCAAAATTAGTCTGGGACTTTTAAGTCAGTGGTGGTACCCATTTGGAGAGGATTCCATGAGATCATATATGCAAATAAAATAATCTAAGGCTTCTGAAAGGACTTGTGAAGAAGGAAATAACAAGCAACATATGTAATAAGAATGTAGGAACTACTGTTAAAATCAGCATAAGGGAAAGAATATTTGGTGCAATTCCACCATTCATTTCAGGGAATGATTTTTAACCCTCAGCTCAATTCTTTGAAGGTAGTAGCGAGGAGGCCTGACGTGATGTCATGTTGTTCTTAGGTGCCTGACATTTTAATGAGGCCTTTTACATGGTGCAGCTAAGTCTACAAATCACAGTACTGAAATAAAACACAGAAACACACGGAGGGGGGAAAGAAAAAGGCCAAGAAATAGCATTTACTAGCAATCTGAACTTCTTAGGCATTTTTTGCTAGTAGCGTTTCACTGACTCCAGTGTTATTATCCTATACTGCTGCTAGTAGAATTTTCTTTGGCACATCCACTTATTCTCACTGTCCAAAGTTAAGCTATAGTTTGTCCAACTAAAAAATAGCAACAATACGTTTAAAAAGAACCACTGTCTCATGCTGCAAACAAAGTTCACAAATATCTTAAAAACATCTTTTCCCAGAAGGAAAAAGAAAAAAGTTAAGGTTCTTTCTAACATATGGAAGAAGACAAACAATTGAAAACAAACAAACAAACAAACAAACAAAATCACTTTATCTGAATTTTTATTCTAAAGCAAGGAATACGTTTTAAAGCCAACTCCTAGTCAGCTGAATTTAACATACTACATCTGAATCCATGATCTGGCAAATCGAAACAGGAACTCAAGAACCTAAATGCCATTTGCAGAAAAAACATCATCTGTAAGTCTCAAGTGATTTCAGTTTAAACTAGGTACTTGTAAAGGCTTTTCATGGAACCTCACAGGGTTAAGATTCACTGCTCATCAGTGTGGTGGAAACTTTTAATTTCTAAAAAAAAAACAAGGTTCTAAAAGATGAAGTAACCCAAAGACCTCTACTAACTTTCAACTTCAGAGTCTGATTTATGCCCAATGATAGCTAGAATGGTCCCCTTCACTCTCTTTCTTCCTCAGAGAAAACACAGCTATGTGTTTATAGGGCAGCTGATGCTGTGCCATGGTTTACAGGCCAGCACATGAAGGTAAATCAGCATTCATGCAATTCACAGATTCCTAGAATGGGTTGGATCTGAAGGGACCTAAAGATAATCTAACCCCACCACCATGGTCGAGGACACATACTATGTGAGGCTGCTCAAGGCCCTTAAACATGCAGGGAGGGGGCATCCATGATCTCCCTGGGCAATCTGTTCCAGTGTCTCACCACCTTTACTATAAGAATTTGTTCCTAACATCCAGTCTAAATCTGCCCCGCTCAAGCTTCAATCCATTTCCACCTACTTCAGAGCTTCTGTGATGCCAACCATGTGTTTGCACAGGCAGCTAAGCCGCCTCAGCAGTGAGGTGGTGCCTATGGATAGACAACTGGGGCTGGAAATACTGCAACAATCTCAACAAAAATCAGTGCTGTTTACAGATTTGAGACTTCAGGCATGTGTGAAATTTTTTCTCACCTTTTTTGATTTGTGTGGAAAATAAAATACAGCATTTTATCTTAACTGCGGTTCTGAATATGTATAGGCCATGTGTTGTTACATGCAGCTCTAGTATTCAAAATGATAACAGACTTGATATCAGGCACTAACAAAGGCAGAAAACAACCAGTTTGGTTCCGGGTTTTTTTCTGTCTATTTTGTTAACTTACTGCAAAATGAATTAAAGCACCATAGCTACCTCAATGAAAAACGTCCTGTTCAAAACCATTTCTATGGTGAAGCAGGCCCCTTCAAAAGTCTTTCAATGGGAAGTACAAAATTATTCATTCTTACACTGGTCAATGGATTTGCTTGTAATCTTTGTCCTGTTGTCTCCCTAGTAGGGTGGAGAGTGGTGTCACAAGCATTCAGAACAACTTCTGTGCTGTTTTCTGGTTTGGCGATTGGGGTTTCCCCTTCCCTTCTCACTTTCCCTATCTCCAGATTACTTTCAAAAGAACAGATCTTGAGAGTGACTTTTTACACAAAAATATTACTTCTAATTAAACAGTGGACACATGCTAGTAGACTCATTCACCAATGCCGGCTTAGAACTGTCATTTGATGATGACTGTCCTCCACAAGGTCCCAGGAGCCTGAACCACTTGCCTGGAGTGTGTTGTGGTCTCTTCTTCACCTGGTCTGCCCTAGGCATGGAAGTCCGCCTCCACTGTGCAAATAATTACTTCTGGTGTGGTTGAGTGAAGAGGAAATTCAATATTTGAAGATGAAACTAACCACAAACCATGGTTCAAAACACGTGTGTCAGCTTTGGTTGGAGTCCAGTAGACTCCATGTCTAGAAAAGTTTTCATGTCTAAAAAAGAGCATGAATCACAGAGCAATAAAAATCAGAAAAGTCTTGACATGAAGTACTAGAATTGGTCCAGGACTGCTTGTTACTATATTGTCCTCATAAATAAGGGCTCCTGTGCCATAAAAGGAAGTTCATGCCATCAACGGAACTTCCATATCATGCATCAGGTTGCTCGTTTCATAATCCCAAGGAAGAGATTGAGTCTCACCATATTTTAGCCTGCTGTAAGCATTTAGATGCTCAGAGCCATATAGATATTGCCACTACATAAAAATAAATAATCCCAGCAGGCTGCCCTAGCTGTTGGTGATGGACAAGGCCTTCACCGTAATGATCTGCCTGAATTGTGTTGTCAGTTAAAAGAAGATCCAACTGGATCTTTTTTCTGTATCTTTTCATTCTCTTCTCACAATGTTAGCTTACTCCATGCTACTCAACAACCTCTATTGCAGTGCTAGTCTTTCTCCTGGCTTGCTTAGCTCTTTCTCCAGCAGTGACAAGATTTCCACACCTTTAATGCTGTCTTTCTCTCCCTCTGTTTCAGAATCTTGACTATCCTGCTCTTCCCCCCACTCAAAAACTAAAAAAAAACCAAAATAAAAACCCTAAAACAAAAACACCCAAACCCAAACAATAACCAAACACAACCAAACTCCAAAGCCTCCAAATCCACACACAGCTTCAGTGCAATTTCACTTTTCTTTTAACAGATTTTTTTACTTCAGGACTTTTTCCTGGTTTTAGCACATTCTTTGAAGCATAAAGGGCTGCATAGGCTTTAGGAAACAACAGATCAAAGCCACCTCTTTCGACTCCATGCCTGTGTGACTAATGGAATAGAAAAAAATCAGCTTATGTTCACGCCTAGGATTAATTTGGAGAACTTGAATTTAGGGCAGAAAAGGTTTTTCAGTGATAAATGAAGCAGACGTTGCATGGAATCGGAGATATGCAATAAATCTGGCATTTTAAACCAGCATTTATGTGATGTTCCATCTTGGCTTTTAAGTTTGGCTTTACAAAATGCTTCAGCAGTCTTAACAAATATTGTGAATATCTAACATGCATAGAATAATTAATCACATCTTTTTCCCATTTCTTTTTTCATCTCCCAAGATGTTAAAAAAGTCTTGCTCTAAGATGCCATCTAGCAGTTTCTAATATCTTCATACCACCTTTTCTCTACAAATAAATACAGAGGTTCCCTAATCACCTGCTGGAGCTATGACTGACTTCAGATTCGAGTTTCTTCTTTTCAGAAGAAACAGGCCACTCTCTCACACACCTTTCTGCAGGCACCCATCACATGCCTGCCATTAAGCCCTGCAGCTTCAGGCATGTGGGTCAGTCTCATCAATGCCTTCGTGACTTTCATGCCACTCTTGCTCATATATACTTCCCTGCCATCTCTGATGAAATTGTCAGTGTATCTCTAGCATACCTGGGTGGCAAAAGGGACTTGCAAAGTTGGGGCTTGGGCTGTTGTACTTGCCCAAGCTGTCCTCGTCTTTAAGACAAATCCAGTGTGCACGGGACAGTTCAGGGAGAGAAATGGCTTCTTAATGCACAGGTAGAAAGCCAATCCAGAATACTCATCAGTTGTAGTCCTTGCTGCAGCTTCGTTTTATATTGCTCCGTGAGATGTCCAAAACACAATAAATGTGTATGTATATACATATATACACACATGTGTACACATAAATTCATATACAGTACAGGTGTATAAAGGTAAAACTGAATATCTAGTATTATACATAAAATCAAACCTAGGAGTCTTTTTCAAAATTAAGTAATCTAAAGCTAATGGAACCTTGGGGAAAATGTATAGGACTGTTCCATGCTGGCATACAGATTAATTAAGAGTAAGAGTGAGTTGTATTTGGCCAATTGGAGAGTAAAACCTACTTTTGTGATGAGTTTGGTTTTACAAAAACATGGGTAGGATATTGCAGCCCTGCAAACTCTTTTATTGGGAGATGGTAGACCTCTGTATGAAGGTGTTAACCTCAAACCTATGCAGCATTGTTGTTGTTTAAAGAGAGGACAGATATCATTTTACTCCCCCATAAGAGTAAAATCACAGAATCACAAAAACATTCAGGTTGGAAAAGACTCTCAGGATCATGGAGTCCAACTGATATCCCTACTCTATGAGGTGCACCCTAAGCCACATCCCCAAGCACCGCGTCCAAACGATTTGTAAACACATCCAGAGTTGCTGACTCAACCACCTCCCTGGGCAGCCCATTCCAATGCACTCCACAATGTCCTTTCAGCAGCTGTAGACAGCTCTTGTTGAATTGGAAAGAAACACAGAATTATATTCAGAAAGACACAGAAAAATACAGAGCACATGAATCCTTAACATGTAATACGTAGACAGGAATCATGAAAACCCCCTTAAACCTTCCCCCAACCTGACTAAACCACAAGCTCCAGGGCTACTCTTTTCCCCCCTAGCACCCCCCACCATTGCCTCTGCTGCCATTAGTCTGAACAGGTCAAACTTGTGTAGGCTAAACCAGTCAGGCCTCTGCACACCACAAACAGGCCTAGAAGCAGCTCCCACTGGAGAGAGCAGACAAGAGGCAGAAGAGGAGACCAGGCTGGCCTTGCTGATAGCTTACAAAGTGATAGCACAAGTATGGGATTGAATAACAACATTATAATTTCCTGGGTACACCTCCTGGACTGTCTAGCTCCTGGAGGACTTTTCAAGTCTATGGTTCTTAAACCTACAGCAGCCCTCTGAGCCAGGCTGTAAGCGTTGACAGTGCCCCAGCTGTGATGCTGTGGCTGACATGACAGCCTCACGCCTTGGCAGAAATGTTTCCTTGGCATGACTCTGCAGTCTGCATGTCATGCATCTGCTAATGCATTGTAACAGACTGTCATTGTCATTGTGCTATGTTCTCCAAGGAGGGAAATACCACTAAAGAGATTAATCCACTGTTCAGGCATTCTGGGCTGTACTTGTTTAATTCACAAAGGTATTCATCAAAGACTGTCTCTTTCTGGTCTGTGGGGAGAGACAGATCTTTCAGAAGAGCAGTCAAAACCTGGACTGAAAAATAAGTCACCCAAGAAGCATTCTCTGTAGTGAAATATATTCTCATTCAGCAGACAAAACCCAGAGCTATGATGTCTACTAGGCTGAAATTTGCCTTTAGAAGCACTCCAAGGAATTCAGACTTCTCATCCCTGGAGGCAATTGTGTCCTGAAAATTATAGTACTTCCAAGCCAGAGGACTATGGAAGACAGAAAGTTTCATTTTCATGGATGTGTAACTAATTAATTTATGACACTGTTATCTAAGAGTGTTTTTCTAGCCAGAGTTGAGTAGGCATAGTTCCTAATTAGACAAGATGTAATATATCTTTGTTTGAAATGTTGCCTTCACTAGGTGCTCAGAAACATACACCTGCTATTGTAGCCTAACCATCTCTATACAAGCAAACTCATTTCACATCACCTCAATGATAAACTAAAACTTAGGCTTGGCCCATCCCACTGTAAATAGGGCAAGCAGATGCTCATTTAGTGTAGATGCTTACCTAAATGAGCACCTGAGTCACATCTGGCTCCCTCTGTGGTAAGCGGAAAGAGACAGGAATCTCCAGAGGTTCACAGAATCACAGAATAATTAAGGTTGTAAAAGACATCCAAGATCACCAAGTTCAACCACCAACCTAATACTGCCAAGACCATCATTAAACCATGTCCCTAAGTGTGGTAGTCAGGGCCTGGCGGCCGGAAGATATCGTGTTGTACGGAAAGATAGGGTCCCTCCTCTAATAGCCTTTGGCCAATAACAGTCAGTTATGATGCAAGCAGACGGAACTGACGTAGCAAACTTTGACTATATAATGCTGTGCTGCTTATCAATAAACGCCATTTGCCATCCACCACATTGGTGTCTGTGAGCTGATGGACCGAGTGGCCGAGGTCGGCCGTCGTACCGTTCCTGAACCAGGTCGCCGTGCCTTCAACCAAAGGCAACACCTAAGCACCACACGAATTTTTTTTTTTTTTTTTAAACTTACAGGGATGGTGACTCCACCACCTCCCTGAGCAGCCTGATCACTCCCTCATCACTCCCTGATCACTCTTTCAGTCAATAAATTTTTCATAATATCCAATCTAAACCTCCCCTGGCACAACTTCAGGCTATTTCATCTCATCCTGTCACTTGTTACCTCAGAGAAGAGACCAACACCCACTTTGCTACAACCTTTTTTCAGGTAGTTGTAGAGAGCACTGAGGTCTCGCCTCAATCTCCTCTTCTCCAGACTAAACAATCCCAGTTCCCTCAGCTACTCCTCATAAGACTTGTTCTCTGAACACCTCACCAGCTTTGTTACCCTTCTTTGGACACACTCCAGCAATCCAATGTCCTTCCTGTGGTGAGGGGCTCAAAACTGAACATAGCATTTGAGGTACAGCCTCACCAGTGGCAAGTGCAGGAATATAATCACAAGTTGATCTTGCTGGTCACACTGTTTCTGATACAGGCCATGATGCTGTTGGCTTTCTTGATCACATGGGCACACTGCTGGCTCATGGTCAGCTAGTCAGTCATCACCCCCAGGTTCTGTTAGGCAGCATTCCAGCCACTCTCCCCAAGGCCAGGTTGATCAGTCCACCTAGGGCTTACAGTAGCACAGAATTACAGAATGTCAGGGGTGGAAGGGACTAGGGATGATATAGTACAGCCACCCTGCTAGATCTGGATCACCTATTGTAAATCACACAAGAACATGTCCAGGTGGGTTTTTAATGCCTCCAGAGATGGACACTCCATAACTTCTCAGGCCAGCCTGTAGACTTGAACTACCTCTGGAGCTGTCTGTCTCTGAAATTACAGAAAGAGAGTTTTAACTACCTGCAGAAGATGCATTTTGATTCATTGGTTAAGTGGTGAAATGATACTCAACATTAAGACACTGAGACAGCGTTCACCTTTGGCAACACCAGGCATCAAGAACGGAAGAGCTATGTATCTGTAGCCTAGTGACATCAGCAGGGAAATTTAGGGAACAAATTAGATTTCTGAGATACCAGTGAGATAAGCTCATTGTAGCCATGGAAGTGTCTAAGAAGAGGGTCTTAGACCTAAAGCATGTATTAGACTGATCTTCAATAATATTGTTTGCTTGCAGGTATTTCAGGAAATACCTCAAATTTCTTTTCCTGAGCTGCAGGTCAGGACAGAAACACTTTCAAATCATGGCCAGAACTACAGTGCATAGAAGACTCAGGACAAATAGCTGTACAGGTAAGATGTACTTTTAGAAGAAGCCGTTTTGTATAATTACTGTAAAGGGAGGCTGGCTGTACAATAAGAGCCCATATGATGGACATAAACACAGGTGAATTATCACATACCCTCTTGATGATGCAGAGAAGGCAAAATTTCATACACCCCTTTGGAGCTGCTAGGTAGCTCTTCCTCTCTGCTTAGTTTGAGGTCAGCTGGGACTATTGATCCTCCCTCTAAATCCCTGGTGATGTAATGCAGAGGGGTTAAAGACATCCCATGACACATATATCTTCTTTTTGGCCAGCTCCTGCAGTTTAGATAGCAATGCTGGCTATTCCGTGGAGACCTTACAGAAGCCTTCCAGTATCTGAAAGGGGGCCTATAGGAAGGCTGGGGAGGGACTATTTACAAGGTCTTGTAATGACAAGACAAGGGGCAATAGGTTTAAACTGGTAGAGGGGAGATTTAGACTGGATGTTAGAAGGACGTTCTTTACAGTGAGGGTGGTGAGGCACTGGCACAGGTTGCCCAGGGAGGTTGTGGCTGCTCCCTCTCTGGAGGTGTTCAAGGCCAGGTTGGACGAGGCCTTGAGTGACCTGTACTAGTGGGAGGTGCCCCTGCCTATGGCAGGGGGTTGGAACTGGATGATCCTTGAGGTCCCTTCCANAGGACTCCATGACATAAGCTTGAACTGGAAGAGTCTGTGCTTTCACAAGTGCCTATCTTCACACAGAGAGAGACAAAATATCGGCAAAGAAATGGTGTGCCATCCACAGGTCTACAGCTGCCACAGAAAACTCACTGCTGGAAAAGCACAGACATGAGCACTACAAGTGTTACTTCTGACTGAGGGAGGACAGTGCGTTTAGGAGGAAAACACATTCAGGGAAATTCTTTGTTTTGCTGAAGAGTTCTCACTTTGAGAGCTGATAACTTGAAATTTTATGAGGCTGTTTTTAATGAAGTGGTAAGTGACAAAAGCCTATGAAAATGAGAAGCAACTGTTAATGTTTTTGGTTGTAGACCATGATGTTTTGGGTCTGGAGCCAGGAAAGTTTCCAGAAGTGCTGTGTTTCATAATTAATTTTAAAACAATGTGCACTCTTTAGGATACTTAAAGATATTACAGCCATAATTTTCCAATGCTAAGGCTTTATTGTTTGATATTATATTTCAGCTCAACATAGAATCACAGAATCATAGAATGGTTTGTGTTAGAAGGGACCTTAGAGAACATGTAATTCCCAACCCCCTACCACAGACAGGCACACCATCTACTACAGCTGGTTGCTCAAAGTCCCATCCAACCTGGCCTTAAACACTTTCAGTGAGGTGGCACTCACAGCATCTCCAGGCAACCTGTTCCAGCGCCTCACCATTCTCAGTGAAGAACTTCTTACTTACATCTCATCTAAATCTACCCTTTTTCAGTTTAAAGCCACTACTACTCCTTGTCCTATCACTACATGCCCTCGTAAAAAGTCACTTTCCAGCTTTCTTGTACACCCCCTTTAAGCACTGCAAGGCTGCTACAAGGTGTCCCCAGGACTTTCTTTTCTCCAGGCTCTCACCAACTTTTCTCTCAACTCTCTCACCCTTTCTCATCATCTTCATGGCCCTCCTCCAGACTTGCTCCGACTTGTTCCTTTTGATCCACGTCCTTCATGTGCTGGGGGCCCAAGAGCTGAACACAGGTACTCAAAGTGGAGTCTCACGACAGTGGGGTAGAGGGGGACAATCACCTGCTTTGACTTGCTGGTCGCAATTCTTTTGATGCAGTCCAGGATACAGTTGGCTTTCTGGGCTGCAAGCCCATGTTGGTGGCTCATATTGAGCATCTCATCAACCAACACCCACAAGTCCTTCTCCTGAGGGCTGCTCACAATTCACTCTCTGCCCACCCTGTGTTTAAGCTTGGGATTGCCCTGACCCACGTGCAGGACCTTGCACTTGGTCTTGTTAAACTTCATGAAATTTGTACTGGCCCACCTCTAAAGCCTGTTGAAGTCCCTCTGGATGACATACCTCCCCTCCAGCATCTCAACCACACCACACAGCTTGGTGTTCTCAGTAAACTTGCTGAAGGTGCACTCAACCCCACTGTTCATGTGGCCAACAGACAGCTCTAATCCCAGTACTGATCTCTGAGGATCACTGCTCATCCCCATAATCAATACAAGATGTGATTGTTACAGCATGAAAATCCCATAAAGTGAAGACAAATGGGCAAAATGACATGACAAATGGTAAAGTTATTACTAATGTAATGTGCTATTAATATTTATAATATGCATCAATGAGCCTTCAATAAATTATTATATTGTAGTGAATGATGCAATTTAAATTCTAGCATACACTGCATCTTCTTTTTTTTGTTCTGATAGACAGTACTAAATATCAAGTGGGATATCTAGTCATGCCTGGAGAAGGAAAAAAAACTTTAAAAGAAGAAAATAGAATGAAAATATATAAAAGGAAATTTCAGTGGAAGAACAGGAGAATCTTTCTTAAAGAAAAGTCTTAGATCAAGAGTCCGCTAAAGAATATGTTGATCCATCAGCTTCAAATTATCGAACTGGTAAAATAAATTGATAAAACAAACAACTTTTCTAGGTATTCAGTAGCTTAAGGTAACAGTAACGCACATAAGAACTTGCATTCTTATAGAGGGTCTGATGTTTGTTCCTGAAGTTTTACTTTCCTTTAAGATCACTTTCCTTTGAAAAGGTGGAAATCACTCCCATTTCACCATTTTCCTTATAAGCCTCTGAAATTCACACTTTGAGTTGAGTTGAGTTGAGTCAGCTCTAGTGTTTACTCATTCTTTAGTAATATTTTTAATTAGAAAACTGAAATGTGACAGAAAAAATGTGATGCTTTGCTTAAGACTAGGTAATGATTTCAGAAGACATTATGCCATATGACATAAGTTCACAGATGACACCAAGTTAGGTGTCAGTGTTGATCATCATGAGCATAGGGAGGCTTTACAGAGGGACTTGGATAGATTGGATTGACGGGCCAATGTCAATGGCATGAGCTTCAACACGGCCAAGTGCCAGGTCCTGCACTCGGGAAGTGTGTCTGGAAAGCTGCCTGGCTGAAAGGGAGCCAGAGGTTGTAGTAGACAAGCAACTCAATATGAGCAAACAGTACTCTGGTGACCAAGAAAGCCAATGGCATCCTGGCTTGTATCAGGAATGGTGTGGCCAGCAGGGATAGGGAGGTGACTGTCCCCTTGTACTCTGCTCTGGTGAGGCCACACGTCGCGAGTATTGTGTTCAGTTTTGGGCACCTCATTACAAGAGAGAGGTGCTGGAGCAAGTACAGAGGAGGGCAACAAAGCAGAGGAAGGGCTTGGAGAATAAATCTTATGAGAAGCAACTGAGGGAGCTCTGGATGGTTAGTGTGAAAGGAGGAGTCTGAGGAGAGACCTCATCACTGTCTGAACTACCTGAAATGATGTTGCAGAGAGGTTGGTGCTAGTCTCTTCTCACAGGCAACCAGTGACAGAACAAGAGGGAATGCCCTCAATCTGTGACTGAGTAGGTTTAGACTAGGTATTAGAAAACAAATTTCACAGCAAGAGTGGTCAGGCATTGGAATGTGCTGACCAGAGAGGTGGTTGAGTCACCAATCCTGGATGTGTTTAAAAGTCGTTTGGATGTGGTGCTTGGGGATATGGTTTGGAGTGCACCTTGTAGAGTAGGGATATTGGTTGGACTTGGTGATCCTGAGGGTCTTTTGCAACCTGAACGTTTCTGTGATTAAGACATTGGAATGACACTGAAACAAGTTCATGTAATTGCTCTCTATCCATCAGTATCCATTCATTAGAACACATGATGTTAAACTCTCAGTCATTATTTTCAGTCACAAGCATACATCTATTTTTCACTAATAATCACCACTACTCAGTTATATCCAGATAGAAATGATAATCCAGGTTTACTCACTAGGAGGCATTTCCATTGAAAAAAAACAAAACAAAAAAAAAAAAGGCAGATGGGGGGCACACAGTTGGTCATGTCTCTCCCCTCTTTTGTACAGCAATGATGGTTACTAGAGACACTGAGATTCTGCTACTTTTACATACCTTGAGTACTGCATCTAGTTCTGGAGCCCCTATTACAGGAAAGATATGGACGTGCTGGAGCATGTCCAGAGAAGGGCCACAAGGATGATCAGAGGGCTGGAGCACCTCTTCTATGGAGACAGACTGAGACAGTTGGGATTATTCAGTCTGGAGAGGAGAAGGCTCCAAGGAGAATTTACAATGGCCTTCCAGTGTCTGATGGGGGCCTACAGGAAAGCTGAGGAGGGACTTTTTAGGATGTCAGGTAGTGATAGGACTAGGGGGAATGGAACAAAACTGGAAATAAATAGATTCAGATTGGATGTTAGGAAGTTCTTCATCATGAGGGTGGTGGGGTACTGGAACGGGCTGCCTAAGAAGGTGGTGGAGGCCCCATCCCTGCAGGTTTTTAAGGCCAGGCTGGATGTGGCTCTGAGCAACCTGATCTAGTATGAGGTGTCTCTGCCCATGACAAGGGCATTAGAACTGGATGACCTTTGAGGTCCCTTCTGGCCCTGACAATTCTGTGATAATTATTATTGCTATGAGTAAGGCAAGTATAAGAATGCTGCTGTCTTGTTCTTTCTTTTAGCTATTCTAGTATTTCACTGGCAACATAGTTAAAGAGGGACTCAAACATCAGAGAAATGATACAATAAAAGGGTTATCTAGGGATGCAAATACTCATACTAAATATCACTTGCACAAAGTGCATATGCTAACCAGAAACAGGGCACAACATGCTTCCTGTCAATAATGCACAATGGGAAGTGATAACTTCCCATTTGAATTGTGCATTCAACATCACTGCAAGGTGCTGGGTAACTTCACTAAGTTCTACAATGCAGCTGCTTGGTGATACACTACCATCCCTTTTCTCGTCTAACAACTTCTGGTCACAGGCTGTGAACCCAGTATGAATGTAAGGTCTCCTGCATGAGAGGCCGAAACCTCTGCCTCAGGAGCTTCAAGTAGGCAAACAAACACCCAGCCAACGGGAAAGCACATGACTGGCTGCTGGCAGGGTTACCTATTGAGTAGAGGATCCTTGTTGGCAGTGCAGCTATACATGAGATTCAAAATGAGCTGTGTGGAGGGTGATGGAATTACTCATTGATGTCCTACATGGTACAGCTTTCTTCTTCAGAGCAAACAAGGGCCTCCAGAGCATCCCACAGACAAAGTACCTCTTGTCTTCTTTTGTGTTACCCTTCCCCACCTTGGTCTCCTGCAGTCACTCCCCCCCTTTCCTTCCCTCCACTCCCTCCCCCATTTTTGTTGCTGAGCACAAGATTTATAAGCCCTTTGAAACATGTTGTTTCCAGATGCAAGCTCCAAGTGCCCCATCAATGGCTTCCTGTCTGTCTCCAAACTCCAAGCAAAGGGAGGCACACACACTTCATCCACGAGCTAGCCCTATATCACGTACTGAAATGCTCCAGAATCTGCTCTTCCTGCTAGAAACTGTTCTCCATCCCTTTGCTTAACACAGTGAATTACCAGCTCACTCAGGCTGGTAGATGATGTCCAGGATCTGCATTTCACCTGGACTTCTAACAAGCTGATATTAGTGCTGTGTCTGCACTCCCCACCTGCACCAGCACGTAACACAAGGAAAACCTCGCAGATCCAGACAGAACACCACATTAGGGTGTTAATAAACTGTGTCTTAAGCATCAAAAGACGACAAGGCAATGCTAATTATTTCTGCAGACTAGAACAACTTAAAAGTACAAATGACATCAGCTTATCTCAAGTATCTGTTAGAGTCTTTGAAAGTATGTCAGTCTTCACTAAGCCAGACCAAAACAGAGTAATAAAAGAAAACCAAATAATAGTTGGCCACTGTGAGTTCAAAACCAGAAAACTTTTTTTCTTTTTTTTTTTTTAAAGTGTATTAACCATCAGCTGTAACTACATCACACAAAAGGAAAAGCTTTAGAACATGTTACTTATGTGCAGAAAAAAACACATAAAACAGCTCAGCCCCCTTCTCCCACTGCTTTTCTTTAGTTGCTTAAAAATAAGAATTCCATTACAGCAAGGTTGAAAGGGTAGTCTAGTGAAGAAGTTTCAACTTAGTAGGATTTCAGAACAGCTGTATGACATCCACAAGCCAAATACATTATGTCTAGTTGACGTGTATAGCTGAGCATCCTAATCACCAACAAGGTGCCCTGTGGGGTGCCTAGAGGTCTTTCCAACATCTAAGTTGGGAAGAACAGTCAGACTGAATATCAAATACCCATTCACATAGAGAGTTTTCTGTCAGTGCAACATCAGACAGTGGGGAAAAGGGACCAGAGACTCTATACTCACCACTTTACAGCAGACACTTGCTCCTTTTGGATTGTTCTCCCAGTCCCTAAAAGAGCACATTTCAGATGCATTGAGAATTGAGGATCAACTTGACCCTGCTCAGCAGCTGATGCATGAGAAGGATAGCTGTATTCACTGCAGAGTTAGGATATTGGTAGGCTTTATACTCAGTGCTGTCATCTGGGTTTCTGCTTCCAGACCACTGCCTTTTGGCACCTGGTGTTGAAGGATGGTGGGCTGGGTACACATCCTTTACACTTTGAAGCCCCACAGAGAGAAACCCACTCTTTTTGCATGACATTTATCTCTCCTCCACCTTCCCACTGCCAGTGCAGAGGCTGCAGGCCAGAGTAGCACTACAAGGTGGCTTCACAGGCATGCACGGTCTTTTGCTCAGACGACTTTAACTGACTGGGGAGAACAGGCTTTCTGCATCTTCCTCATGCTGCTCTGTGTGGGAGACTCTGCATGTGGGATGAAAAAGCATCATTTAGTGATTAAAATGAAACGCTGGTAAAAGAAAAACATCATTGTATGTAATCCTATAAATGCTAACAATGAGTCTCTGATATTAATTTCACAGTATTAGCTGACATGCTTTGTCTGTTGATATGCTTAGATGCATAAGCATCACACTCTGTTAGCTGTTAGAATTACTTTATCAAGCATTCTCGATACAAAACCCAACCTACTATGGTCCTTATTCACTGCATAATGTAAAGCAACGATTAAACATCTTCTGTCAGGACAAGGGCAAATGGTTTTGCCAGTGAGCGTGGATATCTGCTCACACCCACCATTTAAGAGAAATGGCAGGTCACTCGTCTCTCAAAGCCTTCAGACAAGGCTAAAGGCTTTTGCAGAAGATAAGGGTCAATCAAACAGTGCAGTGGTGACTGGATAAAACTCTCCCTCCTGAGTTATGTAGCAAGTCTGATTACCAGGCCTGAAGCACAGGGTGGCTCTCTAGACCTGATTGAGATGCCTATACCTTGCCTTTACATGGGTTATATCTCCCCTGTAATCCACTGCCAGAGCTCTTTTGAGTGAAAGGGAAACCTCTAGCACATCCTTCAGAAAATGTCAAACACCCACTGCACATTTCAGGACAAGTACACGGAGAAGAACAGATGAAGAGTATTTCTAATAATGGCTAATGAGAAGGAAAAAAAACCCCAACAAATAAAAAGATGAAACAATGAGTTCTTACACAGGTACAGACATAGTACTAAAAAGCATGTAGATCTTGGTTCTCAAAATGTATTGTAAATGCAGTAATAATGGCTTGTTATTGCAGTTTTCATAGAATCATAGAATGGTAAGGTTGGAAGGAGACCTCAAGGAGCATCTAGTTCCAACCCTCTGCCATAGGCAGGGACACCTCCCACTAGCACAGCTTACTCAAGGCCTTGACCTTTCCACCTTTAGACTTGCAGATTTACTTCTCTTTGTTCTCTACAAATTTATATATATGGAAAATATATGAATGCAATTAAAATATGTACTTGAAGAGTTGAATACACATGCATTCCAGCTGCCATGGCCATCCAGAATTTCTGTTGAACTAATCCATGTCTAGCCAGTGTCGATTTCTGAGGGTGAGCCAAAGACTTTGTGGATAGCATCAAAAAGACTCAAATAAGGTTTGCAAAGTTCCAGGTAATGCATAATCAGAGCATTCAGTGGGTATGGTGTGATGGCAGAAGCAGCTCAATTACATAAAAAATATGGCAAACCAATGTCTGGATTATGAAATGGATTTTTAAAGTAATCTAGATTCTGTGGAAAAAAGGATAGGTCAGCAGATTAAAGTCAGGGCTCCAGTTCAATGTTACTAAATGAAGCTTACTCTCATTTTACCCTGAGACCAGCCAACAATTTCTACAACATGCCTTTCTGCATTTACCAGTGCATCTGACCAGGGAGCAGAGCAACCAAAACAGCAGCAGCAGATTCCATCATACAATATGTGCCAGAAGGCCAACGTGTTCAGATGTGTTGATCCCAGCTAGATACACACATCCCCTTTCCAGTTATTAAGTACAAATAATCACGTGCCTAATTATGAATCTGTCTGTGTGTGCTTGTGGAGACAGGCAGGAGAGCAGCAGGTCTGGGAACACAGTTCAGTTAGACTCATGGAAGCTTCTCTGCAGATCCTTGCTAATTTTATATTAATAACTTTTACAAGTCCAGGAATATCATCTGGATACTGGATTGTAAAACACAAAGCAGTTCCAGACAGGTCAGCCTATGCAACCCACAGTAAAAATGACCCTGTTAGTTGTCCATGTGGAGGTCTGTTTCATGGCCATGCCATGCCACTGACTAATGTTATCTGTTTTAGACAGAGGCCAACAGTGAACGTTTTGACAAGCTGGAGCCAAAATAAATGACCTTACAAAGAGGACTCTGTTCAAAAATGGATTTTTTTTTTTTTTGTTTTCTTTGTTTTGTTTTGGTTTGGTTTTTTTGTTTCAAGAGAAACAATAGTTATTAGCTGCTACAGTAAGTCACTAGTTCCTAATTTATGAAGGCTTTCAAACCCTTATGATTATCTGTCTGAGTGATGGGTCCCATTGTGCAAGCTGCAAAGCACCCTGAGCTTGCTCCAGCAAAGCTATTAAGCATGTGCTTCATATTAAGCATGCAAGGAAACACAGTAAGATCAACATATCTGAGTTAAGCATGTGTTTAAGTGCTTTACTGGACGAGGGTCAGAGTGCATAGCAACTTGCAGGGTGGACTTCTACAGGAATTTAAGTGCTTTCATCTGAAAACAACAGTCCACAGTGGAGACCTATCTGAAAGTGCAGTCTATTCCCAGACATGTTAAAGTACCTTTCAATGTTCTGGTTTATGAAGAAATTCTTCTAAATTAGCAAAACTACATCTTTGTATCTGTGGATGAGAACTGATGAACAGCAACCTCCTATTCACCTACCTGATCTGCCTCTGAACTAGAGTACTGAATAAAGAAATTCAGCCTATCACACAGCAGGACCTTCTTTTTCATTTTAGAAAGCCTTGTTGTTATCCACAAATCATTCCTAGATTTCATATGCCCTAACTACTGTCTGGCCAGCCAGGAATCTGAATCTATCTTCAGGAAGATAAGGAAAGAACTATACAATAAGAAAAGTGATAAAAGAATTATACTGTCACAGCTTCCTTACAATGCAAAGGAAAAGGATTGTGGCTGTCCACCCCTCCCTTCTTCCTTCCAGCAACCATGCTGACAGATTTGTCCAGCCTGGTTTTCTCTCTCTCTCTGTCTTTTTTT